>VDFB02379711.1:196294509-196575103 GCA_007258455.2 Sequoia sempervirens | reverse complement strand
CTCTCTCCCCCTCTCTACATATATCTCCCTCTTCCCCATCTTCTATCTCTCCCTCCTCTACATACCTCTCTCCCTTTCTCCCTCCCTCTCTCTATCTCTCCCCATCTCTCCATGATCTCTTGCTCCCTCCCTATACCCCTATTTATCTTCATATCTCAACCTATTTTTCCCTTTATCTTCCCATATATCTCTATATCTATGTCTTTCTCTTCCCATTTATCTATCTCTCCCTCCCTCTTTCTCTCTCTCTATCTCCCCCTATTTCTATCTCCCTCTCCATCTCTATTTGTCTTTATCTACTTATCTCTCTCTCCCTCTCTCTCTCTCTCTTTCCCTTCTCTCTATATCTCCTTATATATCTATCTTGCCATCTCTCTTTCTCTCTCTATATATATATATCTGCCTATCTCTCTATATATTTATTTCTCCCTCTATCTCTCTCTATATCTCTATCTATTTTTATCCCTTTTCCTCTCTCATTCTACATTCATCTCTACCTCTATCTATAGGGAGGGATACAAAGGTGAAGCATTGGACCTTCCCAAAGATCCACCAATCTCAACACTACTCCCAACTATTTTGAGAATTTAAGTACATATTGTATGCTAGATTAGGAGGCATGTGTCAAAGCTCATATTTATTGATGCAAAATAGGTCCAAAGTCACAAATTTGATGTAGAGTTAGTTTTAGTTTTGTACAAAATTTCAAGTGCCACATAGAGCAAAGATATTCCAGTTTTTTATATCATGTCATCAAATTTGGCACTTCATCAACATTAACAAAAGCAAAGGTATGTACTTGAATCCCTTGCATTTAAATTTTTCTATATATATAAATATTTTAATATTTTCCCTCAAATCCATAATATATATATATATATTGGTGTGTATTTATGTATTGCAATAAATAAATAACCTAAGGAACACATTAAGAATTCTAAGGATTTGTGCTTGGAAAAAATGCACAACAAATTTTTTTGTTGGATGTCGTGTTGTATAGTTGAGAAAAACTCAAAATATGAATAGGATTTTAAGGCCATATATTATGGTAGCTTAAAATGCAAAAGAAGGAAGGAAATCTATTATCAATTTTAATCTACAATTTAATACCATATGAAAAACCACATGTAGTATTATCTAAAATTAATTCTTGACATATTAATTTTATAAAATACACTTACCATTCAATAAACTTCTCCCAAGAAAGAAACCCTAAGTGAACATTAATTGAACCTCTAATTGTAGATTCATAACTCTAATCATAACCCTAAGTTAACACTAATCCTAATCAAACCCTAACCCTAGCCTTAAAGTTATCATATAATCTAATTATCTCTTATCTAAATTTGGGTTGAATTATTTTTCCTTTATTTTTAATTGCATATATTTTTTGTTTATTAGATCTTATTTTATGAATATATGCAAATATAATTTTACTTCTACATTCATTCTATGCCCATTTTTTTCATGATATTTTAACACTCATTTTTTGGAATATTAGATCAATTTCACACATATAAATATGAAACCTCAACATTTTAAAATTGTATTCTACTCAAATCCACATAAGGAGAGAAAATATATTAGAATTATACGTTTATTCATGCTTTTAAGTCATATCTGCATACAATTTAAGATAATTTGCATATTTTCATCAAAAACTCAAAATAGTCTATCTATTCTATTTCATCTACTTCGGGTTTTAACAACCAATGGCACCACAAATATCATTTCCTCATTAGAGGACATATATCTTTCTACCCATATATTCAACTGAAAACTATCTTTCTACCCATATATTGAACTCAAAACCTAGCTAGAGCTTTCATCAGTTCTCTCCCTACAAATGAGCCTTGAATTCCCTTTTATATGACAAGAGAGCAAGAAGCTTTGGGCTCAAATGTAATTTCACCACAAATTTTCATTTGAACAAAATCTCCATTTCATTTGACTTTCATTATAAAATTTCCCACATGTTGAATCTACAAAACATATATAGTGTATGAACTGGGGTAGCGTAAAAGAATAGGGAACACAAATTGTCATCAAAATCCCCTTGTCGCTATCCACACAAAAAAATAGGCAACCAAATTTTGATGAAGGCACCACAACAACTTCTTATTTACCTACCACCCTACCCTTACCAAGACTCAGACCTTGGTATACACGCTCGCTTCTAGTTTTTGCCCAATACCTTAGACCCTCAGCCTCCTCTTCTTTCTTGTCCTTGCCCAATACGGTTCTAGTTCATTCGCTTGGGGTTTTAACAGTTGATGTGCCCAAAAATATCGTTTCCTCATTAGATGGTAGACCATGATTGAAGTGACTTAAATACTGATAGTAGTCTGAGTTAGTCTCAGTTAGATCATCAAAAGTGTTGCTCATAAGGTCAATGGGCGAGTGTTGGCCGCATCCAGAGCACACCGACTACTTGCCTTTGTCATCTACCAGTTGAGCAACAATGTCCTAGAATTGCAACCTTCTACTGCAACCAAAGTAGTAGAAGGTTGCAATTCCAGAACGTTGTTGCTCAACCAAAGCACCTTTTTGAATAGCAGGACCAAACTTTTGTGAGCTCAAACGAACAGACCTCCTTACTGACTTACTCATTTTCTCTTCTCAGATAAGCAGTCAAACTTGATTTGTCTCAGCCCACAAAGTGCTCTAACTGCTACAAGAATGACACTATTAGTAGTTAATTCCTCTTGTATTTATTGTGCGAGGTAATGGCAACCTTCATCAATGCTTAGTAAATATGCATGTACAAACATGGCAATTTGGCGGCGTATGTACTGTCACCATTTAACTAGAGCTGCATGAGAATCCAAATATCACCCTTCATGATTGCCAACAACATCTTCACATAGATTGAGATCGACGTGACTACACAAGCAAGGAATAATTCATTAATGCTTCACCAACCTTCCTCTTCCTCCTGCGAGCTAGCAGGGAACAATAGAGATTTACATTAGCTTTTGATCTTGGTTGTCAATCTAAAATGATGGGTTATGAGCTCAATAGTGGAGATTGGGCCCCACATTCCATACAGGACACACATCTTCCTTTTGCTGACCTCACACCAAATAATAGGGCGACACCTTAGGTCCACAAGTTGGTGGGGTATGATCGAGATCTTTTCCCATATCTTCGAATCTAGAAAACCTACACATTACATAGTTAATATTTAATGAAAGGCTTTGGCTAAGCTATCAGTGACATGACCACTAGAGTTAATGGCTTAGGCTTATGTCACTAGATTAAAATTAAAACCCAACTTTGATTTTAAGACTTTATTTCCTCTGCAGGGTTTTATTTCCTAAGTCTCGATTCGCCCCATTAAATTCTTATCCCAACCCTAACAAAGAACAAATGATTAAGCTAAGGATTGTATTTGTTGTTATAACTTTAGTTCTAGAGAATTCTTAATTACCAATTCTTATTTGTACATTTGTTTATGAATCCAATTGAATGCCTTTCCATATCATTATGGAAAATTTTATTATTGCAACCCTAACTCTAACACTAATTAAACCTTGACCCTAACTTGATTGAACTCGTATTATAACCCTAACTCTAACACTAATTGAGTTATAATCGTAACCCTAGGTATTGTTGAAACCTAACCCTAATTGTATCAAAACCATAGAGAACTCTAATTGAACCCTAACCCTAAAATAGACAATAACCCTTACCTTAATTGAACCCTAACTCCAATCCTATCCCTAATTTAAAACTAATCTTAACCCTAACCTTAATTAAACCCTTATTGAATTATAACCCTAATTGATCCCTAACCTAGATTGAATACTAATTGAACCTTAACCGTAAGTGAATAGCAACCTTAATTAAACTCCAACCATAATCCTATTTGAATTTTGACCCTAATCATAACCATAATTCAACCCTAACCTTAATTGAACCCTAACCCTAAACATGAGTTCAATTAAGTTTAAGGTTCAAATAGGGTTAGAATTTAATTAAAATTAGGCATATAGGATTCCAATTAGGATTAGGGTTGGGGTTGGGGGTAAAGATTAAGGTTCTATGATAGAGCTTGGGGTTAGTGTTAGGGTTCAATTGGGGCAAGGGTTAGTATTAGGGTTAGGGTTATGGTTGAATTAGGGTTTCATTAATGTTAGTTTTAGAGTCATAGTTATGTTTAGGGTTGGATATAAAATTAGAGTTAGGTTTGAAGTTAATTAGTGTTAGTTTTAGGGTTGGGGTTATGGTTAGACTTATAATTAATGTTATTATTGGGATTAGATTCTATCACTTTAATAAAAATAATCTTCTATAAATTCATTCAATTTTTTTTTTGAAATTATATAATTTAAAATATTTTCAAATTTACTTATGTTGATATATGAGAGATATAGCAAATCTAAACTCTATACAATTTATAGTTAAATTGACATTGTGTATAAAAAGGTTTAAGTTATGAATGTTATAAGATAAAAAATAAATGTGTTTTCAATGTTTATTTGTTAGTTTAAAAGATGTGCCAATAATGTTGCAATCACTAATGATTAATTTTTTCTTGATGGTTAAAATAGATTGGTAAGTAAATTTATCATCGATTTTTTCTTGATAAGTAAATATATATTTCATAAATTTATCTATAATTCTTATTTAATGTTTCTTAATTATATTAAATTATATTTTATTAAATTGTTAAAAAAATTAAGTTGCTTATAAGTAATTTTATGTGTTTTTTATAATTAATTTGATATTGTGTATAAAAGGTTTAAGTTATGAATGTTATAATATAAAAAAATATATCTGTTTTCAATGTTTATTTGTTAGTTTGACGTGAGAATAATGTTGCATAGTAATGATTAAATTTTTCTTGATTGGTTAAGTGATATTGTGAAATTATTCTATGTTAATTTAATGTTATGAATGCTATATAATATAAAGAAAAATATTTCTAATTTATATTTTTAATGCATCTTTATATTTTATAAACAAACATCTAAAATAAAATGTGGATTGTAAAAAAAATACAACTTAATGAGTGAACATACATTTAAAGTTAAAAGTGAAATTATAAAACAAATTGTAAATTTATTTTATTTTTCTTCTATAAATATAATTTTTTTATTTGTCGTCCGCCTAGTAATGCCCACTTCTCCTTTTAATGAATGCTTTATTTTGCAAGGGTTGATTTAGTGCTGCCGTTGATCTATTTCTTGCAGATATCAATGGTGCCCACCATCTCATAATTGGGAATTGAAGGATCACGAAATCACAGGTGGGCGCCATGTGTCCTATCTGGGGGATCAAATTTGAGCTATCGCTGACCAACTATCATTTGATCTGAGTCATTCCCTGCCATCCCATGATGGTGCTTGGGTTGATTGTAAAATCATGGGCAGGTGCCATGTGTTTCATCTGATGAAGCTTAAAGAGTAAAGTAAACACTAGCCGACTTTAAATGTATTAAAGGACATATTACTAAAGTGTTCTCGAGATGCACATGTTCTAAATCAATAGATATGTTATAATCTCACTTGAAAACTGCTCGTAGGTTAACGACATGGCTGGTGACTGTGTTAAAGGAACGAGATCAACGGCGCCCGCTATCCCGTGATCAGGGATTACAGGGATCGTGATATCACGGGTGGGTGCCACATGCCCTTCCTAAAGGATGAAATCTGTGTGACCATTGATGAGCTGTCTCTTCAAGATTGACGATGCCTGCCATCCCATGATTAGGAATTTTGGGATCGCGATGTCGCAGGTGCCTGCCACGTGTCTCATCCAATGAAGCCTAAGGAGTGAAGAAAGTGTTTGCCGATTTTAAATGTATTACAGGGCAGATTACTAATGCGCTTGTAAGATGCACGTGTTTTATTTCAACATAGATGTTATTATTTTAAGGGAAAAGTTGTTTGACAGTTAAAGGAAAGGACGATGACCATTTTTGAAGGAGTAGGATTTATGGTAAAAAGATCAACGGTGCCCGCCATCCTGTGATGATAAATCAAAGGATTGCAATATCGCGGGCAATCACTACGTGGCATTCCTTTGCGATGTATGACATAGTGGGCCCCTTTATTGTCGTGTTGGCGATTATGTTAGCCTATTTTGAAGATGGTCGTCGATGATTTGATCAAACTGAAGGATCAATGGCTCAAATTTAAATATGTATAAAATTATGGTTGGAGCCATTTGTGCAGCCCACGAGTGAGCTTTAATGGCAGATTAGACATCCACTGGTAGAATTTGATCGACATAAAATCAATTTACTAGTCTCATTTGTATCACAAAGCATCCAAGTATTTTGTGAAAATAGTTTCAAAGCCAAAGGTGAAATTGCGAGCAGTTGCTGCTAGAAATTGGAGTTTGTGTGAAAAAAGCCATGAGTTAATTTTCTCTATTTCCCAGTCATTTTGCACCTAAATTTAGGAAAGGGTGGGGGTTTTGCTATGCTTTTCACTAAGTTCATTAAAATATTTTGTTAGGGCTATTGTCTAATCATAAATTGTGAGGAATTACGGTATTTGTACTCTGTAATTTCCTATCTCTACTTAGTCATAGCCACTTGAAGTGTAACATTGTAGTGAGGCCCTAGTTTGTCTAAAATGGTGCCAACCAAGCAACACTTTGGCCACATTGAGTATTTGAAAAGAAACTTATGTGATGATTTCCTAGATGAATTTCCATTATCAACAAATGAGAGAAGGAAAGGTGTGGTTTTGATGCGATGGAAAATCCTAGGGGAGGGGTTGGTGTGTAATAATTCCAACATTGCTGATGCTAGGGTTCCACTCACAGACTTAGAAATGTTCAGATTATGGTATGGACAGAGGAATTTGCCTCATCCTTTTCCAAATGGATGGATGTACAACATGGGAAAGCTAGTTGTTCCAAATGTGTTTCCTGATGTGGATTTACTTAGAGAAGTGGCAAAAGATATGACCCTATCACACGGGTAATCAGAGATAATGATAGAGGGGTTTTATTAGAAATTAATAGAGATGTTATTCAATAGACTTTTCATTTGAGTGACCCAAGTGATGACTTGGTTCCTATTAATCTTGAAGAAATGAAGCAGGAGTATACAAAATTCCAATCTCTTTTTAGGGTTAAGCTGCTTCCACCTCATCTGGTTAAGGTAGGGGGTTCACAATTTCACATTAGCCCTAGTGACTAGGAACCCTTCAGATTAAATTTTTTTGGAAAGCCTTTCCTGGCTACTTTATATTCACTATGTCAGATTTTGGGTTTCAGCCCTAGTGCAATAATGCCGATTGCATACATGTTCATGGGGGTGCAAATACAACACCCTAACTTCTCTATAACATATGACTTTGCTTCTTTTTTTGTGGAGAGGATAGATGAAGGACTATCGAAGCTGCAGAGTGGTGATACTGGTACTCAACTCTTTTGGTATTCCATGTTGATGTATATGTTTTTGTTTAGGAATGTTGATTTCTTTGCTGAGAAGATGAACTTAAGACAATCAGTTAATGGAGAAAGATTTTCAATATAGATATGGGTTGTAGATTTGTCCTATAATAAGGAAAGCACCAGTTATGTGCAATTTAATAGTTGTTTTGCTGCAAGATTGAGGGCTAGATTGATGGTAAATGTACCTAGAATCCCTCAGGAAGTGCATGATTTCCTTAGGCTGAAAGAGAGAAAACCAGAATTGAGGGTTTTACATAACTAGGGTGACATTACCCATATCTAGTCAGCACTGTCCTGAGAATATATGGATTTCAAGGAACCCCTCACATACTTCCATACAATGTGCCACCAACACTAGGGTTTGTAGAAGTTATGTGGCAAATGGGGTGTATTCATAAAGATAACCTAACTAGAAAGGGGAAGGGAACATTATTCCTTGATTATACAGTACTGTTTGACTTTACATTTTCAAAGGGACGCTAGACACATTTTGACAAATTCTTTGTTGATTACCATTTGAGATTTGGTCCAAGGCGACAACATGATCCTAAAGGTTTCTTTGCCCTTTTTAGACAAAGAATAAAAGGTGGAAAATTTGCACATGAGTTCAATTTTCCTGAGGACCTGATTAGGAATGAATTTGATTTAAATAGATAGGAATTGAACAAGGAAAAGTGGATAGCTTATAGTAAGCTATTGGATATTGTGCATGAAATGTATCCGACATATGATCCATTGATGGAATTCACTCCATACCACAAGAGAATTAATTTTTTAATGAAGAATTTTAAGGAGATAATGGACGCCTTGACAACCAAAAAGATAAATTTAAGGCTAAGTCTAGATATGCAAGAAAAAAGTGATATGCCAATTGAAACAAGGCCAATATGTCAGCCTACAGAAAGGAGGCCCATCTATAGGAGGAAAAAGGATACTGGAAGTGATGAGGAAGAAGTAGACAGAAAAGGGAAGAAAATAATGAAGGTGCCTTCACGACCAGGCCCAAAATTCTAAGTACCTGGGGCTGTCAAAATCATTGAATTAAAATCTTCACTAAAGCGCAGTCCCCCATCACCACCACCTGAGCCAAGCACTAAGAGGCAAATAAATGATCACCTACCTAAGGATCTCACAGATGAAATTATTGTTACTGATCAAGACATGCAAGTTGGTATGTCATCCCCTCCTAGGTTAGCTGAATTGGTTCTATCTGATTTGGATATGAAGGGTAAGAGTGTGCAGGATGCAAGAATGGAGGCTTGCAAGGAGATCTTAGATGACAATGCATTTGTAAAGACTCTTGTATTCTTGCAATTGGCATGGAGGATGACATTTGAGGAGTATCAAAATAAATGCGAGGAGAGAAGAGAACTAAGGCCTGACAGGTCAGATCAGGAGAATGATGAAGAAGTGAAAGCTAAACTAATGGAAGAGTTTAAAAATATCACTCCTGAAGAAGGAAGACAACTAGTGAATTAGGCTAGTGTTTTGATTTTTCCTGAATGGGACATCGCAGATGCAGTGGCTTTCAATGCCATTATGAAGTCCAAGAATCCTTTTCAGGATTCTGAAGAAGTTATTGCAACATTACAAAAAATTTCCTTCAGTGAATAATATGAGACCTTGACAATTTGGGTATTGGCTCCACAAGGAAGAAAGCTAGACATTGCTGATATTAATCCAAATTTCAAAGGAGGATTAATAATAAAGAGGGCTTTAGAGACTACAACAAATGAAGCCACTAGTTTAACTGTGAATGTGGCCAAGTTGGCCCAAAATATTGCTGAAAGGGAGGAGGCTAAAAGAAAGAGCCTAATGGAGAAGTATAACATTTTAATTGAAAAATATAGTAAAATGCAACATAGGAATGTTGAGCTGCAAACTGAAGTAGAAAGATTCAAGTATAGACATACTGGGGAAACATCCAATGCTCCAGGAACTAGCACATCACCTCCCACAGCAGGGTTAATGCCTCCTGCTTCTCTGAATGTTTCTACACCAGGGTCTCCCATTCAAAATCCTGCTCTTACCCCTCCTCTAGAACAAGTTGATGAACAAACAGAGTGCTTTGTTGATCCAACAAAGAGGCAGCTCATGCACGAAATTGATCAATTATGGACATCACTAAGGGTAAAATAGGAGGGTTTTCTTTCAAAAGAAAAAGAAATTGTTACTCTTGTTTTGAAGAATTTAAATGAAAAGGTGGATAATAAACTGCACTCTATACATTCTTTGTATTCTTTTCTATTTGAAACAATAAATAATATTGATAGGGATTAGGGGATAGTGATTCCAATAATTCAAAATTGGATCAGTAGGGCAAATAATCTAGATGTTATGAATAAAGCCTCAAGGTTTGATGTAAATAATAGGCCCCAATCATTGAAGCCTACATATATATTAGTTAAATCATTGCAAGGTTTTCAGACCTTACCAGATGATCTAAGTAGGAAGATTAGGGAATTGGTAAAGAAATTCAATGATTGGGGTAACACACTGTTACCTGATATAACTGATAAGCAGGGGGAAATCAGAACACTCGAACAATGGTAGGATCAAGCAAGTAAAGTCATCAATAATCAAATTAAAATAATTTGTGATGACTTAGATTATCATTTGTTGGTAAATTATATGGATAAGATTATTGTTACTGGCTCATTTTTGGAATCTTTTGAAAGAGATGCTAATCAGGTAGTGATAAAGTATTTTCCTTATAGTACAAAGGTAAAAGAGGTGATTAATTTTGACTGGCCAAATGACGAAGAATACTAGAGGTGGGTGGCTAAGTATTTGAATGATGATGAGTAAAAAGAGTGGGCTACCGACAAGTGACAAATCAGATGTTGCGGTTATAGCATTTCCAGTTTTGTATGAATGACTTTCTTGGTGTGGGTTTCATGTGGTTTTTTGTTATTGCAACCTTCCTCCGTCGACATGATGAATGAGAATATGCTCCAAGATGATTGCTGTTGTAACGATTTTTGAACAAGAATATTTTTCAAGGTGGTGGCTATTATAACAAATTTTGGAATATCACCAGGTGATCCAATTGGCTGGTGATAGGTGTACTTTTTGGCCCAATGCTTGTTTTCTCCTTCATTTTCTATAAGAAGGATTTCAAGGCCAGAAGTATGGGTTAGCAAGTTAGATATTTTTTGTCGACTCTAGGTGAAGTTGTAGAGCGAATTGTAAAGTCTGATGGTTTTAGAGAAATGCAATTTAGGTTTTGAGTCATTATGTAATAGGTTTTGAGTTCATAGAGATTTAATATTGTATAACAGTACTAGCATTTGAGTTGAAATGAAAATTTGAGCTCATGTCTCTCCATTGTACATGCATATCTAAACGTTGAATGAAATAACTAAGGGTTGTTTTATCCATCTCACTGTTGTGGTGTGTATGATTCTATTTTAGCTTCAATTCAAGGAATTAATCAAAATGCTTGAATGGGATTATAGGTGGATTATAGGAGGATTTGATAAGTAGTCCTGGGTTAGAATGCACATTGATGAAATTGTAATGCAATATTGTAAGGGATCTTATATGTGATGTATTAAATCTGTTATAAACCTCTACATGCTTATGAATTTGACTCTTGCAATGGATATATGGCATTGATCTAAGTTGTAATTATTCGGGTAGTTCAGTATTTGTTTGTCTTTGCCTAGAGCTTGGTACAAATTGCAAATAATTGACTATCTTATACAATGGATTGTGTTTAGTTATCTCACACACCAGATAGTTGATATTGTCTATGAACAACCAATTCTAGTTGATATTATCTTATCGTGTTGAGCTATTAAGTGAGATCATCTGCTATTGTTAATGTTGTTTATAATAATGGTGCAGATGTTGTAAAAATATTAAGGGATCACCCTCCTGGGTCTTGCAGAGCATGAAGTGTACGAGGATTTTAAAGTCCTCGTCAGTTGGTCCAGGTCCTTCAAGCTTCCTTCAATTGGAATTGGCAATTCCATAGGTATATTAGAAGACAAACCTAGTTACATTGTAAAAAGAACCAACATACATGCCAACCACTAAACAACCACCTCTACAATTGACTTTTTAATCTTTTATGATCACATGAAACATAAAACACACTAATTTCAAGGTTGTTAACATCACTATTGAAATGTTTTAATTTTTTGACCTTTCAAACATTAAAAGGTACATCATTAAATTAATTATGTAATGGCATAAAAATTAAAAACATCATTAATTATTTATGTAACCACATAATTCAAATATAATTATATCAAGAAATTAATATCAAATAGATAATATAATCGCATAACTTATACATTTCAATGTCATTGATCTTCTTCTTCATCCAACTCTTTGTTTGTATCATCCGATCCATATTCGACATTGTAAGGATTGGTCATATCATCATCATCATCATCGATATTAGTTTCGATAATGTCATCATCCACACAGATGTCATCTTCATGAACATTAACTCCTAAATCATCATCATCTAGTTTGTCCTCTTCGACATCTTCGTCATGGACATCATCAACTAACCATTGATCCTAATCATCATCTACATCATCTTCTAGTTCTTTGGTATCTTCTTCTTCTACCACATTATATTTTATGGGCCTTCCTCTTGAATCATGTCTAAAAACAAATGACCAACCCAGTTTACTTGGAACCTCTGAGTAAAATACCTACTCACATTGGCTTGGAAGAACATAGGGGTCATTTCTAGTTCGCTTGATCAACCTTGAATTAACCATGGTAAATCCATTATCATGCTCAATAACAGTTCTCTTAGGATTATTTTCATTCAATCGTAGCCTGTACCATAGGACGATGAACAAAATTAATCTAAAGGACTTAAAGTCACACTCAAGTATATCATCCAAAATCCCATAGTATCGATTTTATGAGACTTCTGGATGTATGTCACTTCTAGATGAAACATTAGTCACCTGAAAGACTGCAGTTATACTAGAATCACAAGTTTTCTTCATGTCATCCAACATTTTGATTTGAAATTTACAACCATTGCACCACATAGCCTTGTAGTGTTTCACCTACAATATGTCAAACATGATAAATTATTACAATATCATCAGTTGATAAACATATTTATTCTTGGCTAATGTATGCAAAGAAAATAATCTCAAGATATATATACATCAATATACTTGAAAATAATTAAATAATATGGGTGATTAATATATTTATACATACCTGTTTATCTCTTAAACCATATGCTAAATCAATTTCCCTTTGTGTAACATTGGAATCTCCATTACGATGAGCTTCTTTAACCAATGAAGCCACACCTTCCCATATTAATGCATGACTAGATTGTTGACATCGTTCAATCCATACCGTCATCCAATCAAGATTGTTGGTGACGTACAAATGTAGTGCATCCCACTCTCGACCAACTATATAAAAAAAAATGAAATTCACAAACAATGTATAATTAGTTAAATACCACAGTATACGACCTTAATTTATAATTGATGTATATTGAAGATTAAAAATTAAATAAGTACAATATACATAAAAACCATATGTAAAATGTATTCCAATTAATCTCCATGACCATCTTATAATTACCTCTCACTTTCCTCAATCTACCTTTCCCCATCAGGTACTCCCCTTCGAATTTGTTAATGGAGTTGGGATCCCAAATGCGATCTAAATGGATCTTTGCTGCAAACTTAGAAGATATTCACTAATGTACACCATGGTCTGGTATACCATATATCCCTCCACCATAGAACCCTCAGGATGTGCTCTTTGTCTAACCAAAACCTTCAAAAATTTAAAGTGCCTCTCAACCATCCACATTAACCTTGTGTGTACAGGTCCACACAATTCAATCTCCTCAACTTGGTGTATGAGGTAGTGTTCTTGTGCATTGAAAAAAGTTGAAGGTAAAAACTTTTGCATTTCACACATTAGACGAGGAATTTTTCTCTTCCAATAATTTATATCTTCTTTATGGATTTTTTAGATGATAGCCATCTACAAGTGATTCAAGGTAAAATATATTAACGATATTTAACAAAATATATAATATACATAACAAACCGGAAAATAAGATATAACAACTTCAAACATCCCTTTCGCCGCGTCGTCCTGTTATTTTCCAAATCATATATAACTTGCGATTCTGTTTATCCGCGTGAAAATAGATAGAGGAGGACTGTGGTAACAATTATAAAATGAGTAGTAAACACAATGAAAAGTACATGCATTATACAAGTGTATATAATATACCAGAATAATTACCTTAATGAAGGTATGCCAATCATGCTTTTCATCCCTGACCCAAATTCACCTTTCTTTGTTATTATATTGTTTATGTTCTAGCAAATCCTGTGGGAAATCAATTTTTTGGTATGACTTCTTTTATAGAATTGCTTTGTTGCTCTGTTAATAACCAAGGAAGGACACTTATATTAATAACTTCCATAGGTGAGGTGACATTCTTCATGGTTTTGATGTAGTCTCCTTTCTTTCCCAATCGAAAAGATATTTTTCAGTAGTTTGATACTTATGATTTCTATGGAGGAAGTGCCTATACTCATCAAACACTTGCTTTCCTAAACTTGTTGAATGACAAGATTTCATCTTTGGACCACAAATTGGACATGCAAATTTTCCCTTTGTTTGAAGACCTAGAAGATGATATATAATTGGATTAAATATGTCAATTTTTATAATTATATATAATGAATAGATTATTTTAAAAACATTCATTATATCTACTTCATCAAATTAAATATTGTTAAAGTGCAGTCGAACATTATAACATACCACAAAAATGTGTTAGCCCTGGGGCATCATGAATTGTCTATACAAGCATTGCATGGAATTGAAATTGTCTTTGTCCTATTGGTCTGGAGACATCATACATAGTGATGCCAATCCATAACTTTAGTAACTCGTCGATAAGAGGCTCGATATATACATTCATATCTTTAACTTGGTACTTACCTAGTTGAATGCACAACAATATTACATAATTATTATAACCATTTTACTACAATATATATAAATTAATGTACATGACTATTGAATGAAAAAAATATGTCATTATGCAACAACTAAGACAAATGAGATGCTACTACGTTAAAGAAAATTGATGTAAAAAAATACCTAGAACAATCATTGACAACATTATGTGCTCCCTATTTATTGACACCCATGGAGGAATGCTATTGTTGATAACAAAAACAGGCCACACTGAGTAAATAGATCTCATCTCTCCAAATGGATTGACACCGTCCACTCCCAATGAAAGCCTGAGATTATGAGGTTCTTTTTTAAAGTGTGGCCATTTTTTCTACATGTCCCTAAATGCAGAACCATCTACATGAATTCGAAGAATGTGATCTCCACTTCTATTCCATGCATGGTAATCCATCAATTGCGCTAAGCTTTTGCACCTAAATAATCGTTGCATACGTGGAATAATGGAAATATAATGAAGAACCTTGCAAGGCACCTTTTTTGTTAGTTGATTTGTTTGATATCTATTGATATGACATTTTGGGCATTCTGTTGCAAATTCTTGTTGTTCATGATATATAATATGATCATTGGGACATGCATCTATTGCTTGATACTCCATTTTGATATATTTCATAATGGCACATAAATCTCGGTATGAGCAAGCTAAAATATTTGACAGTGGTAACAAAAAATCACCAATCAATCTATAACAAAAAATAGTTTGTTCATATAAAGAATATTAATGGTACATATTTCATCCTTTATTTACTAGTGATGAACTAACAACAATTCAAATAGATGAAAAAAGATGACATATATGACATACCTTAACATTCATGAGATTGCTATGTTTCATAAACCATTCATAACCTTCAAGTTCAACAACAACAATATAGTAGAGAGAAGAGTTGTTTCAGAGCCTTCATAAAGGGTCTTGTATGCCTTGTCAAGTATAGGTAAATCATGAACATCATCAAAGTCATCTTGATCATCATGATTAGCTCTGCCACTAAATGAGGCATGGATCAATGTATTCGCACCATCATCTTCAACTGTGTTTTCTGGTGCATGATCATCTTCTTCCATAGGATCATTAACTTCATCTTCGATATTCACAACTCCATGTTCGTCTTCTTGCAAAACCACATTCTTCGGGCCGTGATAATCCATATTGTCTGCCCTAGGGCACCCCACCTTTATAATAATAATAGACACAAATAAACCATGATCATGATCAAGTGATTATATATATAAAATGTTAAAACAATATAAACATTTACAAATTCAATCAATATAAACACATATAATGAACAACTTACCAATGGACGATAATCATGCCCTCCTTCAACGTGACCATGCTGCCTACAATGTTTCTCAACTGTTGTGATTAAAAGTCATTTCATCTTTAAGCCCTTGCAATTATTGCAAGGACAATAACATTTCCCATCACCCTTTCTTTTCAATCTAGCCCACAATCTATCAAGTGTCTCTTCATTTTGTTTTGGACTAATATTATCTGACATGATTTTTCTTTACCAAGTTTGACTATTTAGATCTTCAAAAAATATCAAACTCACACTCCAATAATTTTTATTCATAGACAGGTAACAAAATCTAATAATTTGATATTTTACACCAAAAAAATTTGGCATGCCATGCAACCACCCCGCAAAAAGAAGATAGTCCGAGTTAATGACCCCAAAACACTTTACAATGCTAATTCCAAAACTTATTAAATTTTTGATTTTACTATGATTTCCAACTGCTAAGACTCCTAAAATTAGAATATTGAACTTGATCACAAAATTCCTACAACAATGGAGGTAGCAAGCTAGTAAGAGCAAGTGACCCATTCCTAAGGAGCAACAAGTCAGAATCATCATTGCTAATGTCAATATGGATTCATCCTTTTTGTTAAAGATGCAATGTGTCATTTCTTATGACAAGCTTATCCCTAGGGCCCTCAATATGGAGAAAGCCCTAATAAAAAACAACAAAAGCATTGGTAAGAGCATGAATAGGGTACAAACCCTAGGCCTCCGTAGAAATATAAACAATAACTATAAAAAATTAGTGAGGTTGAAATACTAGAAAGATTGAGACATTGTAGATAATAACAAAATCTTGCAATCTAAAAATTGTAGCCAATAACAAGCACACTATGTAGCTTAGTGACATTTGTAAATGTAATCTACGGTAAGAAGAATGACAGTCACTTGAGATGTGACAGTCAAAAAAAGGCTAAGCAGTGACAAGATAGTAAAGCTCAAACCTTGCATAGTAAAGTGGAGATTTTAACAATGAGTTTCCTTACCCCCTTGCTAACCTTAAGGGTTTTTCAAATGCTTTTGGTAGTGTTAGACAAGGAAAATGCAATTAGGGAATGACTGTCCAAATGAAGTAACAGTGGTAATCATAGGTTCAATGTTTCTTCTTAGCCATTAATATTGTATAATGGAGGTAGTGGATTGCATGTTTGAGCAATGTTTGAGACTCATCAAAGATGGGAGAATAGTGAATAATACCTTGTGGACTGTGAAGTAGTGTCAATAAGGTTGAAGGATCTTAAGAACTACAATACCATGAAACAATGAGTCCCTTATAGTAAGTAGGCAGTCTATAGGGCATAGTTTGATTTTATAGAAGGATGCTCATGAAAGGAATCTTCAAGTGATAGTGAGTGAGCTATTTGAGATTGTAGTTGAGGGTGCAATACCCAGTCTTAAAGGAAGTTAGCAAAGCAGTATATGTGTAAGAAAATTGAATTGTACACAACAAACAATTCACAATGTTATCTTCAATAATGCCTTGAGTTTGAAGACACAAATCTCATTGTATCTTCATGATGAAAGTGGTGACCTTAATGGTCAATCACTGGAAACCATGATTTTAAAACATGCTATTGTGTTTATGGAGGCAACATTTTAAGCAAGGAAGTGAGTGGTGGTTTGGAACAATGGCAGGTATGGACTTGCTTTATATGCATACTATGCAGTCTAGCTTAAGACAACGTTCTTAGAAGAGATTGAAGGTGGATTATGGAACTCAAGGGTTACCATGAAAAGGATTAAAGCAAAGACTAAGATGTATTTAAAAGCCATGGTCATGAAGATATTAAAGATGTCACATGCAAAAACCTAGTAGCTGGAGTAATGAATACAGTGCCAAAGAGGTTAGTGTGTAGGGGAAAATTTAGGAGATCTCCACATTATCTAATTATAGGGAAATACATCATTTATTTATTTTTTTAATTAAAAGAAATCATTTAAAACCCTATATAGGATACATTGATACTTCAAAAGCTTTTGAAGGAATTTTAGATTATGCAAATATATGTCAAGTAACATTCATAAGGTTTAGAAAATCTTGATCACTCTCTAGAATAGCCCATTAAACATGGGTTGTGCTTGAATACACTACATAATTGATATAACACAACCAAAGTTATAGGCTCTTTATTGCAGCAAGAGGTAATCACTCTGTGATCATGCTATAATTGCATCCTAACCTATTAAATTTGAGACAATTTGAATGCACCTAATGATGATAGACACCTACATTATACAACCTGAATTAACTACATTATATGAGTGCCACCATTTCTATCACAAGATAGCCACATTAAACTTGGGTCACACATGAATGCATCCTGTATTTGTTATAGCACAATTGTGCCACATGACCAATAGAGTTATGGATCAAATAATTACAGTCACAAGAATCTGTTCCTTCGTTGTGATCTTATGGTGATTCCACACAACAAAATCTAGACATGAAATTCTCAAAACCCTTAACCTCTAAAAAGAAATCTGATGAGATGTTGCTTTAAAATATGATTTTCAAACCTAGAACTACAAATCTGACTTCACAACTAAATTCTACAAAAAGACAATGACTACCCTCAACCTGGCGATATCTTCTTGAATTTTGTCTGATTTTTCCCAAGAAAATCATCCTTAGTTCTCCACAAACTGTCTCAAGTAGAGAAAAACACTATCGCAATAAATTAGGCGCAAACTCACTTTTCTTTGTTGGCCACAATTTTATTTTTTTTAATTTTTCATGTTTGTCAAAAAATTGATGAAACTGATAGCCGACATTTCGACGAACCCCAGGTTTGTCAAAATTTTGACAAACGTCGGGGATAAACTTTCAAAAAATTGGAAATTACACATGAAATTTTACAAGCACCTGATGAACATCAAATTTTACATATTTCATCAGATAGTTTTGTCGTATTTTGCAGTCAAATGTATTAGTGTTTCAAGGTTGAAGAAGGTATAAATAAGTGTTGTGTTGATAGAGAATTGTGTAAAGAAGTGTATGATGTGAATTCCAGAGTTGTGAAGTGAGAATTTTTAAAGTGCAATGCAAGCTTAATGAGTGAGACCACTAGGAGTAGTAAGAATAAGGCATCTACAATGTTCAGAGAGGCTATGAATGTGTTGGTGATGCTGTGGTGGATTTTTCTATTGTATTGAGATGGATTTCTCACTGTAACATTCTTTTCTCTTTTCTGTAATCTGGTAGTGAGCCATTGGAAGTGAGCCCTTCTTTCTTCTGGATAGTGAGTCCTCTAATATTGAGCCTATTGTATTCGATGTTGCAATTACTTTACATTGTGGGCTAATCCTCACCGTGGTTTTCCCTTCTTCGGTTTTTGATGTAAATCTGGTGTTCTATTGTATATGGTGTTGATATGTTTCAATTTTGCTATATGATTTAATGTTAAATCAACTCAACATGTCAAGGGTTAATTAAGTTGATGTGGATCTGAATGTTTATGAGGGTTTTGAGGTTTATTGTACAACTAATTTACTCCCCTCTCAATTTTCTTGTACATTCAATAACAAGTACAATGAATATTTCAAATAATTTGATAATGCACTCTAGGTCAAACCATATATCAATTAAGTATAATTTTTTGAGAGAAAATGTTATAGATGAGGAGGTTAAATTGGGTTATGTTGAGAGAAAATAACATATTACCAATCTATCCACTAAACCTCTCCTAAAAGAAATATTTGAGTATCTTAGGTATAAGTTGGGAGTGATATCTCCCTCCTTTTAATTCAAAAGAGGAAGTAAAGATTTAGGGGGAGCTAATCAACACACCATTCATGAATCCTCAAAGTGATAATGCTAAAGGAATTGGTAAAATCATCTAAATATGTGAAATTGATGTAAAGTAGTCACTATTGTGTTTTGACTCCCTGATGCAATAGTAAAAATGATTTGCAAAAAAGTGTGATAAGATATAGTGGATGGACTATATAACATAGGGGGAGAGAAATCCTAAATTAAAATATCTTAAGAGTCCCTTTTCTATTGATGTCGAAGGGGAGAAGGTAATGAAATTACAAATACATGGGGAGAGAGAGATGAAATTTATTGTAATGACTATATAGTTATGATCTGTAACATCAATATATGGAGAGAGAAATGAAATGACAAAACAAGGGAGAGAGAGAGTTGAAAATAGCTATGGAAAGAAAGATAGAACTATAATGAAAATTTGGATTAGTCATTTCTTTATTTACCATCAATGACAAAGGGGGAGATTTTTGAATATATTGTTGTCATTAATGTCAAAGTGGTATGTTTGTTGTAGACTATCATTGATATATGTGAAATTAGTATGTCAGTTATAGATGTTGCAAAATGTTAATGTTATCATTTTTGAAGAATGGAAAAATGACAAGTCTTGGGTACATATGGTATTGGTGCTTCCTATTTATCTACTACCTTTGCATAAGTCTAGAAGTGTTTGCAATAGTATTAAGAGGTTTTCTATTCAAGAGAAGAATATGCATTGTACTAAACTATCATTATTTTTGGTACCACATTCTACCACTAGTAATTGTTATGGCATATAATTTAGAAGTCGAGTAATACTACACATGAAGTATCTTAATTTATAGTTTCAATAGATTTGAATCACAAAGATGCAAGATAGAAGTGATAGAGTGAAGTTTGTGTTTATTGGTTGACTATGAATAATTTCTAAAGTGTTTGCATCAGAGAAGGGAAGTGTGCGCCAATTGGAGGAAGTGTGAATGTAAAATAGGACTAGTTAAGATAATGGAATTAAGCACATGATGTTATCTTACACCTATGGTAACAAATTTTGATGTAGGACTGAGCTAACTAAATGTTTCATATCATTTGATTTAAAGTTTATCCTTAGATGACATGGCTAATTGTGGATGGTGATAAAGGGGAAGCCTCCTAATCTAAGTTGGTGCTCAATGAGTCATAGGGGATTGGTGTCTCTTATAGGTTGGTGCCTACATATCAGAGTTCAATGGGATTGGTTTCTCCCTTTAGGATTGTAAGTCCTATGGGTTGGTGCCTACAAAATTATTGTAAGTTATATATTATTTTGTGAGGATGGATTTGGGTAGTAGTTCCAAGAAGCTATTCTCACCATTTCTCCTTTTTGGTTTCCACATAAATCAAGTGTTCTCTTATGTGGATGTTTTCATTACTTTCATTACCATTGATTATGTTCTCATGATTTTATGAATGTTGTGATTTAAAGAAAAAATGTAAATATTGATTCAACTCTCCCTCTTAGTATTTATGTGTCTAACACTTAGTAGTGGATCAAGCTATTGGATTAACAAGCTTGAATTCCAATTTAGATTTATCCTTGAGATTCATTGCTTCTATGAGTATTTTTGGGATCCATAGAGTTTTTGACGTTTTCTTCATGGGCCTTTGTGGCCTCTTGGATTGATCTTTTTGATTTTAGATCATATTTTTCTTTGTTTTGACATATATTTTTGAGGGTACATGTTGATCCTTTGATTTTTGTGGATTTTTGTCTTTATAGATTTATATTTGGCATCCAAATTGCTTCCAAGAGCAATTGGATTGGTGGATAAAGAGAAATTATATGGTATTATGGATGAGTATATGCAGGTAATAAGTTGGAAGGATTTCAAGGATGTGTACCTTGACTGATCTTGATTTATGATAGGATGAAAGGATTTTTAGATAGTGGGGATGCTGATAGTGGATGGAGGGATATAAGGACCGAAGATGGATAGAACGGATGAAGGACTTGGTTTTGGTACATAGGAACTCAAAATAGATGGAATGAATGAAGGCTTGGGATTTAGAATATATGTCCCAAGATGGATTTCGAGGACGAGTGGATATTTGGAATTAAGTGGAGTAATTTGTGATTTGATATAGATGGAAGGAGTACCAAATTCTAGATATTTACAGCCAAGGCCATGATAATTAGAATTTTCTTGGATTTGGATGCTTGTTCTAATATGCCTTGCTAATGGAGGCCTAACCCTTTGGCGTGAAAATACATAGTTTGACAGATCCTTTTGCCAATGAGATACTTGTTATTTTGGAAATAAGATGTGATTATAGTTTGAGGAGGATATGACACGAAAGGGATGATAGGTTATTGGAATAAACTAAATTCGAAGAAGATGGAAGAAATCATTTTTTAGGTGTGGTTCATGGGTAGCTTGGATAAGGGTGAAGAGATATTGTGGATGAACAATAGATTTTCGGGGAGGGATTTATAGACTACTCTTGAACTCTTAGGATGTTTCACCTAAAAGGAGAGAGATAAACCCGACACAAAAGTATAGGTGGTTCACTCAAATTAGCATGTGTATAATGTTATTTAGACTAAATGATATGATCTTAATGCAAGTAAATGAAATTTTAGACTGATTATGAATGCAAGACCTAAGAATTATACAATGTGATATGCAAACAAGAAATAGACATGAACAAATACAAAAAGGAAAGAAGGTTGAATCAGAGTGCACCTAGAAGTCTGATAAAGATTATGGAGTGTCTTGAATGTTGGAAGAAATCACTAAAAATCACCACTGGAACTCATTAGCCACTGATGGCGAATCGGTCCTACTTTTGATGAAAACTTCTAGAAACTGGTTTCTAAGTGTTGGGATCCAGAATCTGACAAAATCTAGATTTCTAGCCTTAAAGTGGAACTCATTCACCATTGATGGTTAATTATTCCACTTCCCAAATTGTGTGAAATCAAGGACCAATCTTGTAGCCCTAGATTTGAGGTTGTCTGCTTGTTGGGTTGATGGAGTCAAATCTGCAGAAAATAGACAAAATCTCTTCTCAAAGCTTGAAATGGGTTGTAGTTGACTTGAAACACTTTGTTGACTTCTTGTCTTCTTTTCAACACCTAATAGCTTTTCAAATCTACATACACAAGTATTGTTGAAGAAATCTGAAGATATATCAATGGCTGCTCCAAGATACTTGATTAATGCTTGATTGAATGAAGAAAAGTGCTTGAATGCTTGAATGAATGAGTGAATTAGTGAACTTGATGAATGGGTGAATTAGTGAACTTGATGAATGGGGGTTAAAATGGATGTAAAAAAACTTATTTATACACACTTGTGCCTTAGTAACCAAAACATACCTCATCACAGACCAACATAAGGTGATTTTAAATAAAACCCCAAAAAAAATTTAAAATATTTTGAATTTTGAGCCAATAGGGACTCATTTGCCACCCATGGCGAATGGGTCCCACCTTGGACTTGAAATTGGGTGTCGAGAATTAAGTCATGTTTAATGTTTTTTTTCAAGTTTGCATTCAAAAACACACTTAATTAAGCCCTATAAGGGCATAAAGGGGTCAAATAAAATATAAGAAAGGTGTAAATAATGAAATTAAGCCTAGAAAAGCATGAAATATTGTTATAAGACTTTACAATACTTCAAAATAGGACTTGATAAGTGATGAAAAGGTGATTTTTAGGTGAATTGTAATGAATAGAGTCTAGAAAAGTGTAGAAATGTTTTACAACACTTCACAACACCTTCACAAGATGCCATAATTTAAATTTTAAGGACCTAATGTGAATGTTCAAGCTACATTGCAATATTAAATCAAAGCAAAATGGACCAAACATCATGAATAAAGGCCTAAAAGACCTTGAAAATGATAAGGGACCATTTTTCTATGGTACATTTAGCCCCCACTTTAGTGAGAGGATGAATCTACTTCAAACTCACACTAAAGTAGCCATGCATATCAAGAAGGAGGTCCTAATGCACTTATGTTTGCAAGATGGAATGAAAATGATCAAGAGGGATGATCAAGCCCCCAAGATGAAGATCCCATGACAAACTAGACATAAGAACAAAGGAACACATGTGTGAAAAGGAAATTGGATTGAGCTTTGATCATCTGTCCAACTAGTTGTGGATTAGATCTAGTCTATTTGTGAGAGAAAGAGAATGCATACTCACTCTAGAGTGACAAAACTCATGGTAGTCTGCCAGGTGAGAAGACCCAAAAAGGTGAAGTACATACACTAGTTGGTATGCACTCAAAAACACAAAGGTGGATATGGAGAAAGTCATCCCATTTAATGGGCTTCCTACTCAACCATATTAAAGTTATACCTCCTGATAACTTTAACAAGGTGCCACAAGGGGAAATGCTAGTTCGTGCTTCATGAGACAAGCAAAGCTTTATATGCTTAGAACCCATGAACAAAGAGGAAGGTACCACAGGCATGCAAGTTGCATTATGCAAGGTGGTAAAAATGTAAAAATAAAAAAATGTAAAATGTAAAAGATGTTCAAAGGAATCTTGCTAAGTTCATGCAAGGTCTATCATGTAGGGAACATTGTATCTAATGTCTCCAAGAGAGGAACAATCAAAGAATAGTATATTCACAACTTAGGGGATGCAGTGCGTCACATTAGACCACTAAGAAGAATGTAATATTCTAAGATAGATCACACTTATGAAGGGCATCACACCCAATGTCATCCATAAAGTGACAAAAACATCGTATGAAGTGACAAGGCTGCACTAAGAACCAAGAATGTGAATGCAATTATGTGAATGTATGGCCCCCACTTTTGAAGGAATTGCTACACATCATTCTATGAGAAATTACTTTAAAGTAGCGAAGGAAAGAAAATGTAAAAAGAAAACAAGACATGAGATCCAACTTGGAAATCCCCTATGCCAAGTCATATGTTTCTAAGTAAGGTTGTGTCATGTAAACAAAAAAGAGAACAAAAGGAAAAGGAGGGTTCCCACCCATAAAGGAACACACCAAACACATAAGGGATCTATGGATTTGGGGTTAGTATGTTTGTTGTTGCAATGTTTTTATGAAAGAGCTCATAATTTTCATTATTCCCCAAAGCACAGAGAACTGGAAGAATGACACAAAGAGAGCAAAAACAAATGGAAAATAAAGTCCATTTTGGGCCAACATGGAAGAGACATTTTGGTCTCAACGCTTTGTGTCATCCCAAAAAGGGAAAAAAAAAAGGAGCAAAAGAAAAAGATCTTTTGGGTCAACATGAAGGAGACATTGTGGTCTCAATGCCTTGCATCATCCCCAAAAGGAAAAAAAATGAGAAGGAAAAGGGACCGATTGGGTCAACATGGAAGAGACATAGGGCATCTGAACGTTTTGTTTCATACCCAAAAGGAAAAAAAAAGGGAACAAAAGAAAAAGACCTTTTGGGTCAACATGGAAGAGACATAGGGCATCTCTACACTTTGTGTCATCCCCAAAAGGAGAAACACCAAACAAAAGCAAAAATGACAATGTACAACATATAGAAGAATAGAGGTACAAATAGAGGAAGTGTACAAAGAGAGAACATCAAATGCATGTTATGGGGGAAAACAATACACACATAAAATTGCAAAAGAAAGAAAAAATAAAAGAAGAATGCAAAAGGATAACAAGGTGAATGCAATTCAACCATCTAACAAGTGATCCACCTCCCAATCATGTTCAGTGTATTGCGAGGGTGGTTGAGTTTCCAAAGGAAGAATCACAAGTGCCGAACTAGGAGATGTACCAGGTTCTTTACTTGGTATAGAATTTTTATCATTTAAGATAATGGTAGATGAAAATAAATATTTTAGATCATTATACACTTCTTCATCTATTTTTGTAATCTCCTTGTCATCATCACCATTAATATTGATTACGCTAGGAGGATGGAGGGTTATTTCCAAGGAAGGATGTATCAAAAGTTGTGGTTCTTGGATCAATTCATTTTGTTGTGAGGGTTGGATTCTATTATCTTGTGGCAGGTTAGGAGGAAGAGGGTGGTCATCTATTGCTTCTATCAAAGGAAAAGGTTGGTTTTCTTTTTTTTCTTCCATTCGAGACTGACGAGCAAGGAGAACATGAGGATGCCTATGCTCCCTAGCACCGATGTTGTGCTTAAATTTATTTTGAATTTATTGAGGTGTAAGAGTGGGTTGATCCATCATAGGTTCCTCTTCTTCTAGAGGGGGAAGAACAAAAGAAATCGAAGAATACAGGTCAATCACTTTCTCTTTATATTTATATACTTGTTTAATGTGAGGAGGCATGACATGATTGGTTTCATTTTCTCTTGGGAATTTAAACGATGGAGGAGAAGTGTCTATGGTTGGGTGTTCATGAGGTTGTATTGTTTGTTCAATGTTGAACTTAGGCTGAAGCATGGTTTCATTGAGGATAGGAGGAGTGGAAGTGGATGGGGACATGTTACGAAGAGATGACTCAGCTATTTGTTTAGCTTTGAACTTTTAATAGGCTATGGAAAAAAAATATTTATGCAGGGTAATGGGTTCCATAGGTTTAGGCCAAAAGGATTCTAAAGAAAAATTTCCTTTGGAGGATAACAGATGGAAGCCACACTAATGTATGGTAAATATTTCATTCAAATGTGGAAAATTCAAACATTTGTGAACAATTGACAAGACTGCTTTCATTGAGTGGAGTTAAGGATGACCCAACCGTAGATGAAATTGGTCTGATTGTGGAATGATAGAAAATGTTACCTCCAAAGTTTTAGGCCCTATCTATAATGGGAGTATGATCGATCTGATCGTAGGCCATGCAAAACTAGTATGTGTTTTAATCCATGTAGTTAGTTTATTATGGTCATCTTGATACAACTCATGTAATACTAAAAAATATTCTATGATAACATTCTCACCACAGGTGGGATCTATTAATATCCCATTGGTGGGCTTATCATAGATTCGACCAGCTATGTAAAGAGGACCATCAAGAAGTTTTTTAAGCATATATTTGGAAGAAAAAGTTATATCAAGAGTTTTGTTGGTTGGGATCTTACGAGGGATAATGTCTATCACACCCATAAGTTCATCCATAGGGGTAACTTGGGTAACATTTGGAGTTATATAATTTTGTTCATTATTTGTATCAATGTTCATGACTTGAGGGTTTGAAGGTTCACTAGCCTTGATAAATGAAACATTGTGTTTAGGAATGGGGTTGATAAAGATTTGTAAATTTTGGTTAGGGGGTGCAACAGACTTATTGCCTTGATCATTAACACCTACAATGGACAAACGACCTGAATCAATGAGGTCTTGAACTAAGTGTTTGAGACACTTACATTGTTTAGTGTCATGTCCATTTTGGTGATGAAAATGACAATAAGAATTTGGTTCAAATGTCGATGGTAAGGGCTTGGTGGTATCAATTGGTTTAATAGTTGGCAAAGTGATCATTTGTTGTTGGAGCAATTGGTTCATTGTATTATGGAGGGTATTGGGTAAGGGAGTAAATTGTCTCTTCACGTCCCCATAGGTAAAGGGAATCATTGCTTTAATAGCTGCCACTTGACTTTGAACAGGTTGGGTTGGTTGCAGAGAAGGTGGATTAAACTATAAAAAGCCTTTGTTTGATTTTCTAAAGTTTTTTGCGTTGTTTTGGTTATTTTGCTTAGATTTCTTAGCTCGGTTAGAATTGGATTTTGAATTATGACTAGAAATCAAGTTGTGATAATCACAAAGGGTTGTAAATAAATGTAGGAATCAAGGGAATTTCATCATAGTTAACTTTTCATGAAGGTGAGTGTCCATCTTATGCAGATGTGAATAAGGTATCTTGACATCAATTTGAGCATACAATGACTAATAACGTGAAATGAAGTTAATTACTTTTCATCGACATTTTGTTTACATCACATTAAATCAGCCATTATTTTTTAGGGGTCATATGAACTTGGAAATGACTTATGAAGGAATCCAAAAGTTCATTGATCGATAAGATTGAATGATTGGGTAAGTTTGAAAACCACTCCAATGCAGTGTCTTTCAAGGTCCTAGGAAAATTTGTGGCGAACAGCTTATCATCAAGGACAAAATCACTCCACAAGGCTGTATAAGCATTAACATGATTAGTAGGGTCTCCTTTACCTTCATATTTCTCAAACCTAGGCATTTCAATTCCTTGTGGCATTTGAGTGCGTAAAATCTCAAGGGATAGTGGACTACTATGAACATGATATGTGGGTGGAGCATTTTGACTTTGGCTAATGGTGGAAATTTGTTGTTGCATGGATGAGACAGTGTTAAAGAGCTGTGTAATGACGGGATCGGTGTAAGTGGTATGAGGTGGAAGGGAAAATGGAGATGGAGTTTATGTAATGTTAGGGGAAGTGAATTGGGCACTAAGAGGGGTGAAGGTGGAAGAAGGAATATGCAATGCCACAAAAGAACTAGGAATGCTAGTTCAAATTGCGAAAGAAGGAGCCACATGACTAACCTATTGCATAGTTATTGTAACCTAAGGAGTGGTATAAGTTGGTATGGATGCTATGGTTGAAGGGGGAGGAATATGGGATCCTCCTTGGCTTGCAAATATGTTTGTTGATTGGGATGTGGAAGGGGCATGTTTATTGTATATCTCAACAATTCTTTTCATAACTTGTAAGCCATCATCACTTTCAATCAAATGATGAAGGTTTTCTATTGTAGGTATGGCAGTGGTGGAAATGTTTTCAAGAGATAAATCTTGTTGTAAATGTGCAAAATCCTCATGAATACTAATGAATTTTTCTTGTGGAATGGAATTGTTTTGTGTGTCAACATTCATTGGATGGAAAGGTGAAGGAATATTATTGTTATTTTCCATGCCTAATGCACCATTTTCCATACTAGGAGTAGGAGATCTTGAGATCCCAAGGTCCACAACGAAAGTGCTATTGCAGGAAGCCATGAGTCTAGAACTTCATTTCACTAAAGTATTATCAATGGTGCACCAAATACTCATACAAGTACCACAAAAATGGGGTGAATACAAATGCAGTGTAATCTAGGAGTGCAAAATGCAAATAAAATGAATTCTACAAACTAAAACAGAGAAATAACAACAAAGAACAAAAATGCAGTAATTACCCAGAAAAATGCTTGAAAATGCAGTATGAAATATGCAGGTGGATTGATTTGCCCACAGTGGCGAATGAGTCCCAGTATGATATTTTTTTGTGTTCTTCAGAAAACTGAAATTGATTTAAATTCTTTTCATATGCCAATGAAGAATGCAGAAGCAATTTTTTTGGTTTCTCAATGATATGCAAAAATGAAATCTAAATGAGTCTTTCACTAATGCTATTTTAAGAAAAACTAGGATGTGAAAATAATGCAAAAGAAAATGCAATTAAGTCATAGGATGAAAATATAAATGCAAATCATAATTATATAATGTTCAATATGCAAGTTCACCAAAATGAATTGTAGATTTTTGGGTAGGGATTTATAGACTACTCTTTCATTCTTAGGATGTTTCACCTAAAAGGAGAGAGATAAACCCCACTCAAAAGTATAGGTGGTTCACTCAAATTAGGATGTGTATAATGTTATTTAGACTAAATGAGATGATCTTAATGCAACTAAAGTAACTTTTAGATTGATTATGAATGCAAGACCTAAGAATTATGCAATGTTGGAAAACACAATGTGATATGTAAACATGAACTAAACATGAACAAATGCAAAACAGGAAAGATGAAGGCTGAGTCAGAGTGCACATGGAAGTTTGATGAAGATTTTGGAGTGTCCTGAATGCTAGCAAAAAACACTGAAAATCACTAGTGGGACTCATTCGCCACTCATGGTGAATTAGTCCTACTTCTGATGAAAACTTCTGGAAACTGGTTTTTGAGTGTCAGGATCTACAATCTGACAAAATATGGATTTCTATTCTTAAGGTGGGACTCATTAGCCACTAATGGAAAATTAGTCCACTCCCAAAATTCTATGAAATCAAGGACCAATGCTGTAGCACCAAATCTAAGGTTGTCTGCTTGTCGTGTTGATGAAGTCAAATCTGTAGAAAATGGACAGAATGCCTTCTCCAAGCTTGAAATGGGTTGTAGTTGACTTGAAACACTTTGTTGACTTCTTAACCACTTTTGAACACCTAATATCTTGTCAAATCTACATAAACAAGTATTGTTGAAGAAATATGAAGATATATCAATCGCTGCTCCAAGATACTTGATTGATGCTTGATTGAATGAAGCAAAGTGCTTAAATGCTTGAATGAATGAGTGAATTAGTGAACTTGATGAATGGGGGTTAAAATGGATGTAAAAACACTTATTTATATGCACTTGTGCCTTATTAACCTAAAGATACCTCATCACAGGCCGACATAAGGAGATTTTAAATAAAAACCTGAAAGAAAATTATAAATATTTTGAATTTTGCACCAAGAGGGACTCATTCACCACCCATGGCAAATAGGTCTCACCTTGGACTTGAAATTGGGTGTCAAGAATTAATTCATGTTTAATGTTGTTTGTTAGGTTTACATTCAAAAACACACTTAATTAAGCCTTATAAGGTCATAAAGGGGTCAAATAAAGCATAAGAAAGGTGTAACGACTAAAATTAATCCTAGAAAAGCATGAAATCTTGTTACAAGGCTTTACAACACTTCAAAATAGGACTTGATAAGTGATGAAAACATGATTTTTAGGTGAATTGTAATGAATAGAGTCTAGAAAAATGTAGAAATGTTTTACAACACTTCACAACACCAAGTCACAAGATGCCATAATTTGAATTTTAAGGACCTAATGTGAATGTTCAAGCCACATTACAACATTAAATCAAAGAAAAATGGACCAAGCATCATGAATAAAGGCCTAAAAGACCTTAAAAATGAAAAGGGACCATTTTTATATGGTACATTTAGCCCCCACTTTAGTGAGAGGATGAATTTGCTTCAAACTCACACTAAAGTAGCCATGCATATTGAGAAGGAGGTCCTAATGCACTTATTTTTGCAAGATGGAATGACAAAGATCAAGAGGGATGATCAAGCCCCCCAGGATGAAGATCCCATGGAAAACTAGACATAAGAAAAAATTAACACATGTGTGAAAGGGAAATTGGATTGAGCTTCGATCATTTGTCTAACTAGTTATGTATTAGATCTAGGCTGTTTGTGAGAGAAAGAGAATGCATACACACTCTGGGGTGACAAAACTCATGGCATTCTGCCAGGGGAGAGGACCCAAAAAGGTGAAGTACATATGCTAGTTGGTATGCACTCACAAACATGAAGGTAGCTATGGGGAAATTCATGCCATTGAATGGGCTTCCTACTTAACTATATTAAAGTTATACGTCCTGATAACTTCAATAAGGTGCCACAAGAGAAAATGTTGTTTGTTCGGTTTACACTCAAAAACACACTTAATTAAGCCTTATAAGGGCATAAAGGGGTCAGATAAAGCATAAGAAAGGTGTAAACAGTGAAATTAAGCCTAGAAAAGCATGAAATATTGTTACAAGACTTTACAACACTTCAAAATAGGACTTGATAAGTGATGAAAAGGTGATTTTTAGGTGAATTGTAATGAATGGAGTCTAGAAAAGTGTAGAAATGTTTTACAACACTTCACAACACCTTCACAAGATGCCAAAATTTGAATTTTAAGGACCTAATGTGAATGTTCAAGCCACATTACATCACTAAATCAAAGAAAAATAGACCAAGCATCATGAAGAAAGGCCTAAAAGACCATGCAAATGACAAGAGACCATTTTTATTAATTGGGAGGGGGATCATGAGATGGGGGTGGAAGGAATGTCTTTCTCTTAATATGGAAGAGGATCATGAGGTGCCATGAAAGGTAAATCTTGATCCACATTCAAAAGGGGATCACGCAATGGAGTAGAAGGGGTGCCTTGATATTGATATGTAGGGGAATATATGTTAGCATTCTTTGGATTAGGGGTTTGACATAGTTAATGTGGTGTGGATGGTGTGATGGAGGAGGAAGATTGAATACAATTATCAAATTGGGTAGATGGAGGAATATGAGATTCATGAGGTTTAGGGGGTTGTAGTTTATCTTGATTTGTATAGGATTAAGGTGTATGCATGACATGGATATATTGCACAACTTTATTTTTGGATGAGGATTTAGTCATATTTGCTAATAGTCTTTAAAGGAAATCATGAGAGACATGAGATAAAGTAAATTTATAATATTGGGGTGATGTGAATTGTAAGGATGTGTGAGATGAACAAGTAGAATAAGAAGTGGAAGCTTTTATGGATTGGTAAATTGAGGATGAGGATGGGGATCTTGAAAATTAGTTGGAGATGGGTATTTGGGATGTGGATGGTGTTGAAGGGAAATTTTGGATAGAGGCTTGGTTTAACTTGCCAAAGGAAGGGGAATGATAAGAAATAGGAGATGGATTGTGATTGGATGGAGGTGGGGATGATGGAAGTTTTGCACCAATACTAAGGAAGTATCCAAGCATGGAATCTTTGTCATTGTTAAAGTGGTGAGTGAGGATAAAATAAGTAGTGGTGGATAGGGATGATGTGGATGGTAATGATGTGGGTGGGATTTGAGTGGAAATATGGATGGGGGTTTGGTTTCCATTAATAAAGGAAGGTTGAGGATGAGCAATAGGAGATGAATTAGAATTTGGTATAGGTGGGGAGGAAGGAAATTTTGCACCAATACTAAAGAAGTACCCATGCATGACACATTTTTCATTGTTAAATTGGTTGGTGAGGATGGAATCAATAGTGGTGGATGGGGAGAGCTTATTTTGGTCCACAATATTCTCATTATTATCATAGAGATCATAATTAGGTTGGTGAACAAGACTATCCTCATCACCATCATCAATGTAATTAGGGTTGCCTTTTATTGTGATTTTTGGTCTAATTGGGTTAGGATATGGTTTCATGATGTTGGAGGGAATTGGTATGGATGAGGGTTGATTAGAATAGATTAGGTTGGATGGAGGTGTTGGTTGTTTTTTAAGAACCAATCAGATCTCACCAAGTACCTATGAGATTTCCAGACTTAATTCTCGAATACTTGAGAGATAGTTGGCCAATGAACAAGATGTGGCACTAATGCTTCTTCTCCTACACTGTGGGCTCTGCAAAGCCTAGAAGGGTAATCCTAAAATGTATATCTAATGAATCTCCTAAACAATTAACTGATACATTGTATAACAAAGCAGATGTATCCCCATCAGAAGCTTACATATGAAATCCTTCAAGAAATTAGCATTTCCTTGAGATAATTACATACATAAAGGAAAGAATAAAATACAACACCAACCACAATGAATGATAGATCGATTTAAACATTATTTATAAGTGATGTTCTCAATTTGGGTAACTAGAACCATGGGAAATGCTTATAGAAATCAAGATCAGTGCCATATCTATGGGCTAGAAGTCAAAGAAAATTGAAATGCAAGGTAAATTTAATCCTAAACATCCATGATCTATGCGAGATTGCTTTGTAATTTGCAAATTAATGATCAAATTCTATGACTACTTATAGAATCGAATTAACCTACATACAAATTTATGATTTGATCAAATCATTTTAATTGAACACTTGAACCAGAGCTAAAATTAAAATATACATCAAATCTTAATGATGAAGAAGATTATTAAAATGATAATTCGAATACAGAGTAAAATTGGAGAGACGATAGAATCCAAAGACTTGCATTATTGTTTAGATATGCTTAGGAACCATACAATTGAGCAAATTTACTAACTAGACTCAAAGCTTAAGATAAATACTTTAGACATATTCTCTCTATGTTTACAATTTGCATAATTTGGATCCAAAATTCAAGAAGAGATCCATACTAATGGCCCTGAATTCCCTTTTATAAAAACAAAGGAGTAAAACAATCCTCAGACCAAGAGTACACATGTCACATCCTAATTGGACTGCTACAAGACATATTCCCTTTGGAGTTATATTTACACTTTCCATTGGAGGGAATGCACGTGAGAAAAACACTATTTCCATTTGCTACGAGGAGAAAACCCGCCTTCCAAAAGGAACATGTTGAAAATAATATATTTAAAACCATTGTAGTACATCGATTCCATTGGGAAAAATGACAAAATATAAAAAGATAGAAAAAGAAAACCAATTTCCCAGTCAGCACACACATCATCAACAATCAACATTTACCTATGATACCCTTAGTTAGGAGACATATATTTTATACATTATAATCTCAAAGGTCAGACTTGTACTATACTTGACCAAGTATATGTGTTTCATTTTTGTACTCACAAATCCAATTCATATATAAATATCCTCTTCCATTGTTCATACTCTAACTCAAATGGCCAAATGAAATCAAATATTTCATCCATCCTCTTCTTGTATGGGGAGTACTTTGTCATTACTAAATTAGTTTCCTTGTGAAAGTCTTCAAGAAAATTGTTGATGAAAGATAATTTCTCCAAAGCATTTTGCAATATGTTAATGTCAACCTTTGCACAAATAAAATTTTCTTGAGAAACAATTGTAGTGTCCACTTGTTGCATCCACATTTGTAGGGGCCTCACCTCATGATGGGTATGTTGAATGTAAGGAAACAATGTCAAATCTTCTTTATCATTCTTAGATTTCAATTCTTTTATTTTTTGTTCCAAAGGGGTAACACACACTTGAAAATTTTGTTCTTTAACCTCACTGAAATATTTGTATGTCGAGACGACCTTAGGATATCTATCCTCCTATTGCTTAGCCCCAACTGCCATTAATCTCAAATTATCAGCCCTGGGAATCCATTTATCTAGGATTGGAGTTCCTAATTCCCCATCTCTCTAAAACAACCTTATTGCTCTCAACATCAAATAATAATTAGCATCAACACTATTCAATTTACCTTGAATTTTCTTATTTAGGTGCTTCATAACATTATGAACAATCTCAGAATTGTTCTCATACATTATGTCCTACGTTTGTTAAAGCAATTTCTTGTATATCTCAACTTGTTGAAGTAATTGTTCCCTTATAGTTTCATTAGATGGAGTTGCACCTAATGTGATCATTTCCTCTACTACAATTGGCTCCTGAACCATATTGTAAGGCATAATTGACAATGATTATTCAGGTGGAGGAGATTGAGGATGAGTCATAGAAGGAATGGGATTGGTATGGCTCGAGCTAGCTGGCCCTTGAGACCTCAACACTTCCATTTTTTGTTTCCATAATGCTAGCTCTGTTTCAAGCTCAACAACCTTCTAGTGACTCTTATCATATTCATCTACAAGGTTATTATATTTGATCCTATAATCATCCCTTTGAAGAATAAGGTCTTGCATTGTTTCTTTAGCAAACTTTACAACATTCATAGCCATATTAGCCGCTTCTAAAGATAGTGTGTCAGTGACTCTCTTTATAACCTATTGTCCACTAAAATCATATTTTTAAGCAACTACCGACTTCCTATATCCTAGAGATAATGACTAGATTGCCAATGCATCCCATTCTTCACTGAATGTTGACCCTTGAAGTTCTAGCTTTGCCTCTTCTTCAGTTTAGAGCAAGGGCCTTTTAGACCTCCTTATAGTATCAAGCACTACTACATCAACAATGTCCCATTCAGGTGGCAACAATACACCACTCTTCTGCACAAGCTTTTCCCTCCTTAGCAGTCATATTCTAGAATTTAGCCTTCATAACTTTCCATACATCTTCTTGAATGGTCCTTTCAGGGAGTTGCAGATGTAGAATCCTTTCTCTGGCCACCCTCTCTGCATAATTTGATGTTTTTTCCCTCCATCCAAAATATCTGAATGCCCTTGTTTCAACAAAAGAATTCCATGAATTCTTTGCATGCCTCCATCCTCAAATCATCTGCATTATTTAAAACACTAAGGTCAACCTTTCCAAGTCTAAGGTTACCTTCTCTTGAACTTGAGGCAACTTCCCTTATGGGAGAGGGAATTTCTTGTTGTATCTCTTTAGGAGTGATAAGGATTTCATCATCCTCTATATCAGGGTAATTAACCACTCCTTTTACTTTAGTCTTTTTCCTTTTAAGGGGTGGTTGCTTTGATGGAGCAAGACTCCTTATAGGTGAATCAACATCAATCACAACAAGAGGAAATTGTCTTGGAGGTGACAACACTAGTCTCTCAGGAGAAGTTTCCCTTGATCCTTCAGAGGTGGCAGGGCTTGCAAATGTTTTCTCTTTATCTATTGTCTTCTTCTTCATGGAATAAATTCTTATTTTCTTAGGTGGTTGATAAGTGGGCATTTCCTCTAATACTGCAGTGATACCTTCTCTGGTTGCCACTAATTTTACTTTATTTGTGACCACATGTTCTTCTCTTAAGACACCCACTATGTTCTCAAAATTATTTAGAACATACATAACCCTATTGAATGTGCCCTGTATATTGGGAAAAAGGACCATAATTAGAATCTCTTTTTTGCACCTTTTCCATCATTTTATTGGTTGCAAGGTATATACCTTTCCTCTCATTTTGTTCTGGGAAGTTAGAAATATTCCTAATTACATCCTCAGGCTAGCAGAAATTGTGCACAAAGGCACAAAGTCTTTTCTCTACTTTCAAGGCAATGATAAAACCTTTAGGATCATGATTCCTTGGGTGCACAATATCTAATTTGTATGGTGCAAGTAGATGCAACAGTTCCTTCCATGATCCTTTTGCCATAAAAAAGTCATCAAACATAGTACATTCTAGGAGGAACGAGCCCTTATTTTTTGTATCAGGCAAGTGTGCTATTTGGGATGCTCCCAATTGCCTCATGAATTCAAGGAATACAATCCTTAGTGGCACATCCCTTGGTAAAAAATATGGGTCTATGTTAGTACCATAAACTCTAAAGACTATTGTACTTGGGTATAGGATCAAATCTCCCCAATTGTGGTTCAAATTCAAATTAGTTCTCTTCTCCATTGGCTTTAGGAAATCATGTATTTCCTTGGGAATCCTTGGTGGGGCATAGATGAGATATCTCCTCAGTTTCGATTCGAAAGCATTATGGAACACTCCATAATTATATTTCTGCTCATCCTTATCAAGAATCTAAGTCCAACATTGGATAGAAAAACCAATACCATCCTCCTTGTTCAGTGTCATATCCTTGTCAAAATTATTTTCCTCTTTAAATAAGAACATATGCATTAATAGGGAATACCACCAGAACTTCACCCAATCCTTTCCTCTTTTTAATTCAACCAAACCCTTGTGAATATTCTTTGTGAAATATGTGGCATAGTCATAGACTACATTGAAGGCTGGATTTGGAGATGTGATGCCATGTAACTGTACTCCTTTTGTAATGTGTCAAGTGGAGTGAAACCAATAATTTGGCATAAGGAATATACAATTTTCTTTAAGTAATTTGAGAAATACTTCATTGGGAAAGCCTCCAACTCATTTTTACCAATCTTTATTTGTTTCCTATTTTTCTTAGTACCAGTGCTAGCAGTATGCATAGGTAACATTATTGATTTGATCAAAATCTTGGTGTTCTCATATTATTTTTTGATGATATCCATGGCAATAGCAACCATATCTTTGTTCCACTCATGTAGCTGGAAAATATCTACAATTTCTTCCTTGGTTATCCTCACCATCTCCTTCCCATCAATTTCTTAGAGTACCCTAGAAACTGTGTCATATCTTGAGGCAATATCCTTTAACAAGTCAACATCCATATACACATTAGGAACCACCAGTTTTCCCATATCTAATCTCAAAGGGTTTCAAATAGGGACCCCAAGATTTTTGTTCCTGAACCAATGCTGAAATAAATACCATCCTGTGTAAGGTAATTCAACGTCTTTGATTAAACATTGCTTGTCAAGTAGCCCCTCCCTAACTTGAGGGACATAGAAAAAAACTCTTCCCTAAACCTTCTTATTTGTGGAGGGTTTCAATTGATCCACTACATCTTGGGAGAGTGGTCTAGGTTGAGTTGTCAAAGTGGCAATTTGTGTTTTGAGCGCCATTGGCAATGAGATAGGTTTGGGTCAAGTTAGGGTTTCAACACAATAGGTTTCAATTAAATAGCCTTGCAATTCAATCCTAGGGCCCAACTCAAATGAAAATTCTAAAAGGTCTCGTATAATTATGACCTTTTAAGGACACAATTAACCTAAATAAAGTAATTAAAACAAAGCATAAAAGATCATTCAACTGAAAGCACAGTGAAAACCAACCTTAGTCTAGAGAATTTGAATAAATCATAAAATAATGCGTTTATTTTACTTATAGCTTTTACCCTCGAGAAACCCTAATGTCGATTGTGTTAAATTTTGCAAATAACCTTCTTTAATCTCTATATGCTTTAAATATGTTTGCAATTCTCAATTATGTAGAATTCAGTCACTTACATCTAGTTTGAATGAAATTGGGTAGATTTAGAAGTCACTTCCATCATTACTACTCGCTAATGAGAATTAATAATGGCTACAATGGTCGTACTCTCAAGTTTTGATATGCACCATTGATCTCCCATTGAGATGGCCTTTTAGATGACTTAGATTGAGTTAATCATGTTTGAATTCCCATCATTATCACATGCCAATCCATTGGCCAATGAAACTTTTCCAATGGGATAATCATTCATTTGTCCTTGGGCTCCACCTTGCTTGTTTGCAAATGACCAAAGAAAACACATGGTAGTTTCTCGTAGACCTCACAGCTTTTAACTAGCCAACATATTAATCCCATGAGATGGTGGGGAATGAGAACGATTGATCTCACCGTCACTTTATAACTATTGATTAGAGAGCTGAGGACATCAGATGGAAAAGTGGAGACCATGTCCCACACCCATAGTTGTACATGTGTCATCATCTCACAGATGTTGCAATGATTAACAAGCCATCATTTAAAACCTGTGAGCCAACAAGGAATGATCCAGATCAATTCTTGTGATCGAAGTATCTCTCAACCTATACACATAAGAAAGTTAGTTCTAAAAGCAGGGCCATGAATAGGCCGACGACAATTAGACCCTTGGAAAAATGACTTAAATATAAGTCCTTTGAAATGAAATACTTTGACCTAACTATAGTAGGATTTTAAATGATTAACAACATTCGGTGACCGATGAACTTAAGACTGGGGGCTGGTACGAGGAAAGATTATAATGGCTCAATTCATAAATTAAACTATTGGTAATCGGATGTGGCAAGCCAACAGAAAATTATAACATTGAGGGTTTATGACTAATAACTATGAAGCAAGCAATTTTAACTAAAACCAAAAACCTTACTCATGGACACAGAAGCCAAAGACCTCTACAGGGTGCAAAAAAAGCTTAAAATTTTGAAATTTTATGAGCTCTATCAGGAGGATAAATTAGATGGTTGGAAAATATAGAGCATTTATTAGATGAGGAAATTTTGGGATAGTTTTTGGTTGAGGATGGAAATTAGGATGATGAATTATAAATGGATTGGGGATTAGAAGAATAGGACATGTAAGGATGAATATGTAGGATGAGATTACATTTGGGGATCAAATTTCAAGACCTTAAAATTATTTTATTTAATGAGGGATGTTTCTATATACTTAAGATAGACTAATGTTCATTCTTAAGTAAGAGTTGATTAGATTTGATTTCTACTTAAGATATGAAAAGTCCTTAAGTAGGAATTGATTGGATATTATGACTATACTTAAGATAGACTAACGTTCTTAATCAAGTTTGGATTAAGGATGTGATCTGAATGGTAGAATTTTGGCGTTTTATGCTTCAGAGATAGAATAACAATCTTCACACTCTCTCATTCAAGGAAAACCCTAGAGATCTCAATTTAAAGTATGCAAAGGAGAAAGAGATAGTAAAATAGGGATTTCCTAGGGTTTGATTATAAATTAAAGAGGGGTTCAACACCAAGCTATGGCTTGGAAAGACTAATGAAATGCAAGACCTAATGCTTAAAATTAATGCAATGTAAAACTTCATTAAATGACCTAGAAAAACATGTAAATTAGAATAGAAAGCTAAGAGATGAAAGGTGTGCACCTGAAAACCTAAAGAAGACTAGACTAAGGCTTTAAATGCTGAAAAATCTAAAATTAAAGCCTTCTAGGACTCATTCGCCAGTTTGGGTGAGTTAGTCTCAAATTAGGGTTTTTGGGCAGGAACTAAAATCTGGCAGAGAGGTGTCTGGAACTTTTGAAAACTGCAAACTTGTCTATATTGGGACTCATATGCCAATAGTGGCATATTTTTCTAGTTAGGGTTTTGTGGAAATTCAAAGTATGATTTTTCTCAACAATGTCTACTCTATCCTTTCCAATGGATTTCTAGATTTGAATCTTCAATTTGCAACATGCAGATGTTCTCCAATGATCTTCAATGCAAGGTGACAACTTTGACAACTTTGAACACTTGAAAAATTTCCCCAAACTTGCTCTTCAATATGTCTTCAACCTAGATCTACAAATCACACACTAAAGAGAGGGTAAAAATGTTGTTTTGTTAGTAGAAATGGGTTTTCCTTGGTCAAACCCCATTTTTGTAATTAAACCTTGAAATGAAATGAAATAGGAAAGGAGAATGATGAATGAAAAAAATGTAATGTTGCAACTCACCAAACCCTAAAAATGAAGTGTTGCAAACATCATGGATGAAGTGGTTCCAATGGATGTAGATCTTGACTCTTGCTTGAATGTGATAGATCTTGACTTGAATGCTATCTTGAATCATGAAACCCTACATCAAAATTGTTAGCCCAAAAACAAACATGATGCTTGATACTTGAAGAATTCTCTAAAACACTTGATAATCAACCCTTGAATGCTCTTGAATTCTCTTGAATTCTTTTGAATGCTCTTGTGAACTCAAATTTGCTATAAGGATGCTCATTCAACTCGCTAGGTCATTTGATTGTTTGTTAGGATAAAATGAGTGAAATAACCTTGCATTTATACTTGTCTGTTCCATATTTACTGAAAATACAATGCTACAAGCTGACATCAGACCTAGGAGGATAAAATCCCATGAAGAATTTGAATTAATTTTGATTTTGGGCCACACAGGACTCATACGATAGAAGTGGCATATGAGTCCCATTGGGCATAATTATGGGACACATTTTAAAAAATGCTTTGAATGATGTAAAATCTAGATCGGGGCCCAAAAACCTAGGTGGGACTCATATGAGCAAGGTGGTGAATGAGTCCCAAATCACCAAATTTGTGCCACATAACCTAAAAATGCCTAAATTATGATTGAATGTTGATATATGTCAGGATTATCCTCAAAAAGATGCATTAAATGTGGCTTGTGAATGGAAAATAGGGCTAATTAAAGCATAAAGAAGCTCAATTATTTAATAAAACCCTAGAAAAGTTTGAAAGTGTGGTACAACACTTTACAACACCTTAAATAAGGTATGATTAGGTTTATTTAGTTTACAAGGGTCCAAGACCTAATGTGAGTGTGTTAAACACATTACAACATGAAGTCAAAGTATCGTTAAGCTCAATTTTATGAGGGCCCAAACAAGTGTGAAAATGTTAGGGATGATATTTTTTGACACTACATTTAGCCCACACTTTAGTGAGAGGAGGAACTTCCTTCAAACTCACACTAAAGTGGATGAATTCACATCAAGAGGGGTCCAAGTGTGCCAATGCCGGTAAGATAGGATGACGACAATCAAGAGGGATGATCAAGACCCTAGGATCCATATCCCATGGTAGACTAATGTAGGCACAAAATAACGCATTTGAAAGTGATATAAAGATCATCATCAAGGCACAAACATACACTACCAAAGATAGAGAAAATAAAAACAAAACAAAAGGGGTGGGTCAAACTTCAACCGTTTGTCCAACATGATGTGGATCGGATCTAGGCTATTTTTCCAAAAAAGCAAGCTCAAATTGAGGCAACAAAACTCTAGGAAATTTGCTAGGTGAGTATATGAAAGAGGTGAGACACATACACATACAACCGGTATGTTCTCACACACAAATGCAAGTGGCTATGGGAAAGTCATGCCTCATATGGGATTCTCGTCCAACCATACCAAAGTTATACCTCCTGATAGCTTTGATAAGGTGGTACACAACAATAAACTTCGAGCTTCATGAGGCAAACAAAGCTTTGAATGCTTGGAACTCATGAACAAACTAGATGTTTCCAAAGGCATGCAAAGTGTGTTATGCAAGGTGGCCATATAATCAAAATTGTAAATGCAAAAATAGTGTAAGGAAGGTTCAAAGGATTCTTGCTTAGTTCACGTGAGGTCTTAAACCTAGGGAACATCATGCCCAATGTCTCCAAGAGAGGGCCAATCAAAGAATAAAAGATTCACAACTTAGGGGATGCATTGTATTGCATCAATCCACTAAGAGGAATATAATATGCTAAGAGTGATCATTCTCTTGAAGGACATCACACTCGATGTCACCACAAGGTGAAGGATGCATTGCATGAAGTAAGAAGACTACACCATGAAATGTGAAATACAAAATAATAATGCCAATGTATGCCCCCACTTTAAAGAAATTGCCAAACACCATGTTGTGAGAAATTACTTTAAATTAGCAAATTGTAAATACTAACAATAAAGAAGACATGATATCTAACTTGGAAAGCCCTATGCGAAGTCATATGTTTCCAATAAGCTACGTCATGAAAATGGGTTGCCTCCAAAATGAAGGAAAAAAATCACATAAGGGATCCATGGATTTGGGATCAGTATGTTCTTGCTACAATGTTTTTAGAAAGCTCAAAATTGTCATCATTCCCCAAATACTCATAGAAATAGAAGAATTACACAAAGAGAGAAAAAACAAAGAAAAACTTTTGGGTCAACATGGAATAGACATGAATGTATCAATTCCTTGCATCATCCCCAAAAGGAAAAAAAAAGACAAATGAAAAAGATAAAAGAAAGGCTTTTGAAAGATTTACGACATAGAGAAGAGTGTAGGTAAAAATAGAGGAATGCCACAAAGAGAGAGAGATAAATAAAAAAAACATCATGGGGGATCACATTATGCACATGCAATTAGACAAAATAAAAAGACAAAAAATTAAATAATGCAAAAGACTAGTAAGGCACATGCCAGTGAACCTGTGAGCAGGTCATCAACATGCCAATTGTGTTCATTGTATATAGAAGGAAAACAATGAACCAAAGGGAGAACAAAAAATGCATTACTATAAAAAGGCTATCTAATTCTTTCCCCCATGATGTGTAGGAAAAGAATGAGCTGAGGTAGGTGATGGGAAAGGGCTCCTTACATTAGCGCTGATTTTCAATAAATATATAACATGTGGTAGTGAGAATGTTATCATTCTACAACTATTACATGGCATGGAGTGGAAGGGCCCCACTTTAGGGGACTATTTCTATGATATCTAACTTTTTAAAGATTTTCTTTAAGGAACAACACTTGTTAGTATTGTGTCCAAAAAAATGTATGATATCTGCAATGAGATGTATTTTTACTTTTTAGGATTCATAAATCAAATTTTTGGCATGGGTGGTAATGTAATAAGTCCTCAATACAGAAGTATTTATAAATTCCTTTCAATATCAGTTCATGGGTAGGGGAGTTGTAGTTTCTTTAGTTTTTAAGGCCTTCTTTGCTTTCTATATTCACTAATTTCTCTAGTTGGGATTAGGGCAGGGGGTCCGAAGATCTCCTTGTCATTGTTATCATCATTTTGAGGTATCAATTGTTCTTTAGGAAGTAGGACACTTATATCTAGAGGAGGATCTAAGGCCATCCTATCATATTTAAAAGGAAGTGGTTGTTCTTTAGGAAGGAGGATTATTATGTCAAGAGGATCTTGATATCCTAACCTTTTGGTGTCTTCAATTAGTATTTTCTCTAGGAGTTAATGAATTTCATGTTCACTTGTTTTTTCACATCCTTGTTTGCTTAAGATTGTGAATCCTTTTCCATATGTCTCTTCTTGGTTGATGGGAGTGTTTGTCACTTTGTAAATGTAAAATGGTTGAATGTTTGCTTGACTAGAGGAGCTAGGCTCACCTATTGTAGGGAACTTAGGTTGAAATTTTGTTTCAAATTCAGGATGTAAATAATCAAACATCTAAAGTTGTGGTATTATAGGGGGTGTTGGTTGTTCCATGGATGGATAAAAGGATTCATTAGCTCCAAGATTGTTAAGGAAATCATTTAGAAATTTATTCATGTTGTCATCATCTTCTCAAATGATGTCAACATCACGAGGAGGACATGCATTAGGAGTTGAGTGAGCATGAGTAAGTTCAATTTCATTAGGGTCATTTCCAAAAGCGCAACTTGACACATCCAGTAAGGAATTCAAGGACATCCACAGTTTACAAAAGCACATATCCATGATGAAATGTAATGCAATTCTAGATTCTAAACTATGCAACAATTTGAAATGAAGTGTTCTAGATGAAATTAAGCAATGCACAAGATGGACCAATTTAAACTAGATGTAATGAAGTGAATGAAACCAAAATTCTGTAAACTAAAACAAAAATTTATCAACAACAAATAGGAGCACAAAAATAAAGTTTTGAATTTTTGAAAATGCAATTTAAAATCTACACTGGGACTAAATCACTAGAGGGGTGTATGATTCCCAGTGAGGGATTTTTCAGGAAACTTCAAAACATTTCAAGCGATTTTTATGTTTTTTGGTTTGGATGATTTGTAACCTAAATGCAAATGCAAATTTCAGTTGATTTTCAATAATGTAAGATGCAAAAATGCAACCTATATGACATTTTACTAATGCAAGATTTAGAAACCATAGAATGCTAATTAACTGGTGTAAACCCTAATGCAAAGTTAATGAAAGAAAGATCTAGGATGATGATGCTCTCCAAATTAGTATTATTATGTTCTATATGTAGGTTCACGAAAATGACAGGTGGAATTTTTTCATTCTATGCTTGGGAGATAGAATAACAATCTTGACACTCTCTCATTCAAGGAAAACCCTAGAGATCTCAATCTAAAGTATGCAAAGGAGAAAGATATCTTGCAATAGGGTTGTTCTAGGGTTTGATTATAAATTAAAGAAGGGTTCATGACCAAGTTGTGCCTTGGAAAGACTAATGAAGTGCAAGACATGATACTTAAAACTAATGTAATGCAATACTTCACTAAATGACCTAGAAAAGCATGTAAATCAGAACAAAAAGTTGGGAGATGAAACTTGTGCACCTGGAAACCTAAGGAAGACAAGATGAAGGCTTGAAATGATGAAAAATCTAAAAATAAATTGTGCTAGGTCTCATATTGCAGTCTGAATGATTTAGTCCCAGATTAGGGTTTCTGGGTAAGAACTAAAATCTAGTAGAGAGGTGTTTGGAACTTTTGAAAACTACAAAAAATTTTGTACTAGGACACATATGCCAATAGTGGTGTATCAAATTGATTCTAATCTTCAATGTCTACTCTATCCTTTCCAATATATTTATGGATATGAATCATCAATTTTCCACCTATACATGTTCTCCAATGATCTTCAATGCAAGGTGACAACTTTGACAACTTTGAACACTTGAAAACTTTCCCAAAACTTGCTCTTTGATATGCCTTCAACCTAGATCTACAAATCACACACTAAAGAGAGGAAAAAAATGTTATTTTGTTAGTAGAAAGGGGTTTTCCTTGGTCAAACCCTATTTTGGTAATCAAACCTTGAAATAAAATGAAATAGGAAAGCAAAATGATTAATGAACAAAATGTAATGTTGCAACTCACCAAAACCTAGCAATGAAGTGTTGCAAACATGTATGAAGTGGCTCAAATGAATGTAGATATTGAATCTTTCTTGAATGTGATAGATATTGACTTGAATGATAGCTTGAATCATGAAACCCTACATCACAATTGTTAGCCCAAAAAACCACATGATGCATGATGACTTTGACATGATGCTTGATACTTAAAGAATGTTGCCAAACATTTGATAATAATCCCTTGAATGCTCTTGAATGCTCTTGTAAATGATTGAATTCTCTTTTTATGTAGAGGGAGGTGGAGACCTTATAAAAATGACTCACAAATGAACATCAAGTCAAATTCAAAATGGGTTTCAAAGAACTCATCAAAATTCCACCATATAGCATGTCCTCCCTTGTAGCATAGGCAACCTGGTTTAAGCCACTTTACACTCAAGCTTTCCAAAACACTTAACAAATAAAATATGGATTGAGATACCATTTTAGGGCCTACACAACATATCCAAAAACAAACAGTGATTCTTTTGGACCAACATATACTTTCAATACACTTACCCTGCTCAAGGCTACTTAATTAGCCTACTTTTACAAAGAAACCCCTCTCTAAATTTATCCCATGACTAAGAAAATTTCAAAAGTGTCTCAAATTGTCTCAAAACCAAGGATTTTCAAGATCCTAACCCTCTATGACACCTCTAAGATCCTTGATCACAAAACCCTCCTTAACTTGCCTCAAAACTAGGGCTTCCTGGTTCTTGGCCTTCCACACACTTCCAAAACTTGTTTATTGACCCTACACCATTAGGAAAACATATTTATACTATCCCAACTCAAAAACATACCCCTCCTTCAGGTAGATCTTCCACTGCTATACCCTAGCCTCCAACTTCAAGCACTTTTCACAGTCAAAGCTTGGTGTACACCGTAGTATTCATCTCTCCTGCACATTATATTGTTATTACAGTATGGTACATGTTAAATATGATCCATTTCACAAGATACAGTCATAATCTCCCATGAAATGGATCATTCATTCATTAAAAACTCTCAAAACAAGTGAAAAATCTATCTTTTCCTGAGGACAGTCAGTTCAAACGTAGAAGAATTGACCTATTTTTCTTATCAAAACATGTAAGAGGTGTTAAAACATGTAAATACAAACCCCTAAAGCATCCAACAACATATATCCTTAATAGGAATCAAGCTTTCATCTAAAAACATAGAAAAATGCAAGAAAACACAAATTTTATTTGGATTTCTAAGAACAGTCTATACAATCACTTCTCCACACGCCCAACCTCAATAAAAATGATCATTTTGGGGTTATAGAACCATTCCCAACTGATTCAACCATTTGGGGTTGATTAGGTTAGATAAAAATGATTAAAACTCACAAAACTCATTTACCCGCCCAAATTAGAATTCAAAAATTTGAATTTCCAATCTTGAAATTTATTGAACTACACAAACTAAAACCTATTGGATCTTCAATATCCAACTTTATTTGAGCTAATTAAAGCATTATATTACTAATTAAAACTCTATAACATGATAATTCCAATTACATAACATTTTGGTCCTAGGTCCTTATCAGGACCCTTAGGATAGTTGACTCTCTTAACAAATTTATCCTTTCCAAATGCCATTATAGGATTTTGAAAGTTCATAATTGATGCTTTGATATGATGGATAGGTCCTCCTGACCCCCTGCACTCTCCTGGCTCTTGAACTAACTCCTAATGAGCTTGGGTGCTCCTGCACCATTCTCCCCAAGAAGGAAAATTTCTTGTCCCAAGAAGTATCCGATGTGTTGCCACCAAAAAACCCCTGGATCCTGGATGTTTGCACCTTCAAATGATAGGGCATGTAATCTCCCAAATTCACTGTCTTCCTCTTCTTCCAATCTGCACTCTTGACAGAATGAAAACATGGATTAGTGTGTCCTCTTGGCTGTTTAAGATCAGTTTGTCCCTGTACGCTATTTTTGCCTTCATTCCCTTGACTCCCTTGTGAAATGACACCACCTCTATCACCCTCAACTATAGGGCATTCAATATTCCCCACTTTAATACTGTCCAAGTCCCACAAATTCTAGTTTTTAGGACTGTATCCTTCACAACCCTGCTACAACTTGTCTTTTCTCAACCTACCAATGTCTTCCCCTATTTCACCCTGCTTATTCACCTATAAACTCTTCTCAAAATAGATCACAAAACTCTCATTAGACTGCTCCAAAGGAAAAGGAACCAACTAATATCTAACATCTCCTTTATGCACCAAATATGTATTATGGAATCCATCATGCAATGTCCTTCTAGCATACTGCCATGGTCTTCCCAAGATGATATGACCACAAGTCATTGGAATGACATCACAAAGCACCCTATCATGATATGATCCAATTGAGAAATCTACATAAGCTCTCTTACCAATCTCTATATGCTGTCCTTTAGTTACCCAAGTGGCCTTGTAGGGAGTAGGATGATCAAATGTGATAATCCCCAACCTGGTTATCATATCAAGTGAAACTAAATTGCTATGTGACCCTGAATCTATGAGAAATCTGTAGATCTTACCATGAATCAAAAAAATTGTTTTGAAAATAGTTACCTTTGGCTCTTGATGAAGTCTTTCTCCTTGCTTGACCATAAGAAACTCACCATCAGTCACAGGGTCTACCATGAATGTTTTTGGTTCCTCCTTCTTGTCTTCTTCTTCTTGTACCAAATTAGCTCTCCTATCTCTGCCCTTATAGCTTGTTCCCATTTAGGACACTTGAAGGAAGGATGCCCTGGTTCATTGCAATTGAAACACCTACCTATGCATGGTCCTCTACCTTGTCAAATCTGCCTCCTCCTCTAGGAGTGTATCCACCTCTTTCATCAGAAAACACCTCTTTGCCTTTGTCATTGTTGCTCTTGTCATTGCTGCCTTGTCCTTGTTCTCTATTACCTCTGGCCCTATTTGAACTACCTCCTCTTCCACCATTGCTTGATCTTTCTTGCTTCATTTTTACCTTTTCCTCAGCTCTAATGGCCAACTAAAAACATTCTCCTAATGTCCTTGGTAATTGCAAACCAATCTCATCTTGTAGATTGTACCTAAGGCCATTGATGTACCTGGCTATTTTCTCATCCTCTTCTTCATAACCTCCTCTGATACTAAGCTTGTGAAATTGCTCAGTATAGGACATAACATCCAAGTCCTTTTGCTTTAAATTCTGCCTCATCCTCTTCAGGTGAATTGTGTAATCAGATGGTAGGAATTGTTCCTTGACCAGACTCTTCATCCTTGCCCATGTAGAGACTTTTTCCAATCCTCTAGCCATCCTATAATTCTAAAAACTAGTCCACCATGTCAATGTTGTGCCTCTCAACTTGGTTTTGGAAAACTTAACCTTCCTCTCTTCACCCATCTCTTCAAACTCAAAATAGTTCTCTAAGGCATCAAGCCATCCCAACACCTCTTCACTATCCATCTTCCCTTGATAGATAGGAAAGTCTATGTGACTTTTCCCTCCATGACCTTGTAATGCCTTCAACAATCTTAGTAACCTCCTTTCCTTAGGGTCCTCTATCTCATCTGCTTGCTATTCCTGATTTAACCTCACATGCTCTTCATCTTCATCATTGTCTTCTTGGTCTTCTTGTTCTTCTCTCCTCCTACTCCTCTCAAGATTATTTATCCTTACTTGCATGGTCTCTCTCTCTCCCTTCTCCATTTCCTTTCTTCTCCTTCTCTTGCTGCTTCTTGTTCCCTTCTTTCTCTTCTCTCCCTTTCCAAGATTTCCTTTAACTCCTCCAACTCTCTTGCCACTTGGTTTTTAGGTGCCATTATTGTTTCTTCAATCCCTAAAGGAACTACTCATTGATCTGATATCACTCTAATGCAGAGGGAGGTGGGGAACTTCTCAAAATGACTCACAAATGAACATCAGGTCAATTTCAAAATGGGTTTCAAAGAACTCATCAAAATTCCACCATATAGCATGTCCTCCCTTGTAGCATAGGCAACCTGGTTTAAGCCACTTTACACTCAAGCTTTCCAAAAATCTTAACAAATAAAATATGGATTGAGATACCATTTTAGGGCCTACACAACAATATCCAAAAACCAATAGTGATTCTTTTGGACCAACATATACTTTCAATACACTTACCCTGCTCAAGGCTACTCAATTAGCCTACTTTTACAAAGCAACCCCTCTCTAACTTTATCCCGTGACTAAGAAACTTTCAACAGTGTCTCAAATTGTCTCTAAACCAAGGATTTTCAAGGTCCTAACCCTCTATGACACCTCTAAGATCCCTGATCACAAAACCCTCCTTAACTTGCCTCAAAACTAGGGCTTCCTGGTTCTTGTCCTTCCACACACTTCCAAAACTTGTTTATTGACCCTACACCATTAGGACAACATATTTATACTATCCCAACTCAAAAACATACCCCTCCTTTAGGTAGATCTTCCACTGCTATACCCTAGCCTCCAACTTCAAGCACTTTTCACAGTCAAAGCTTGGTGTACACCATAGTATTCATCTCTCCTGCACATTATATTGTTAGTCCAGTATGGTACATATACTTTCAATACACTTACCCTGTTCAAGGCTACTCAATTAGCCTACCTTTACAAAGCAACCCCTCTCTAACTTTATCACCCGACTAAGAAACTTTCAACTGTGTCTCAAATTGTCTCAAAACCAAGGATTTTCAATGTCCTAACCCTCTATGACACCTCTAAGATCCCTGATCACAAAACCCTCCTTAACTTGCCTCAAAACTAGGGCTTCCTAGTTCTTGGCCTTCCACACACTTCTAGAACTTGTTTATTGACCCTACACCATTAGGACAACATATTTATACTATCCCAACTCAAAAAAATACCCCTCCTTCAGGTAGATCTTCCACTGCTATACCCTAGCCTCCAACTTTAAGCACTTTTCACAGTCAAAGCTTGGTGTACACCATAGTATTCATCTCTCCTACACATTATATTGTTAGTCCAGTATGGTACATGTTAAATATGATCCATTTAATAAGATACAATCATAATCTCCCATGAAATGGATCATTCATTCATTAAAAACTCTCAAAACAAGTGCAAAATTTGTCTTTTCCTAAGGACAGTCAGTTCAAACGTATAAGAATTGACCTATTTTGCTTATCAGAACATGTAAGAGGTGTTAAAACATGTAAATACAAACCCCTAAAGCATCCAATAGCATATATCCTTAATAGGAATCAAGCTTTCATCTAAAAACACAAAAAAATGCAAGAAAACAAAAATTTTGTTTTGTTTTCTGAGAACAGTCCATACAGTCACTTCTCCACATGCCCAACCTCCATACAAATGATCATTTTGGGGTTATAGAACCATTTCCCAACTGATCCAACTGTTTGGAGTTGATTAGGTTACATAAAAATGATTAAAACTCACAAAACTCATTTACCCTCCCAAATTGGAATTCAAAAATTTGAATTTCCAATCTTGAAATTTATTGAACTCCACAAACTAAAACCTATTGGATCTTCAATATCCAACTTTATTTGACCTAATTAAAGCATTATATTACTAATTAAATCCCTATAACATGATAATTCCAATTACATAACATTTTGGTCCTAGGGTCCTTATCAGGACCTTTAGGACAGTTGACTCTCTTAACACATTTATCCTTTCCAAATTCCATTATAGGCTTTAAAAGGTCATAGTTGATGCTTTGATATGATGGATAGGTCCTCCTAACCCCTGCACTCTCTTGGCTCTTGAAATGACTCCTAATGAACTTGGGTGCTCCTGCACCATCTTGTGAACTCAAATTTTCTATAATGATGATCATTCAACTTGCTAGGTCAGTTGATTGCTTGTTAGGATAAAAATGAGTGAAATAACCTTGTATTTATACTTGTTTATGCTAGATTTCTTGAAATTACAACACTAGAAGACAACATTAGATCTAGGAGGATAAAATCCTACCAAGAATTTGAATTAATTTTTATTTTGGGACACATGGGACTCATACACTAGAAGTGGCGTATGAGTCCCATTAGGCATAATTATGAGACACATTTTCAAAAATACTTAGAATGATGTAAAACTAAAATCAGGGCCCAAAAAACATAGATGGGACTCATATGCCCAAGGTGGCGTATGAGTCCCAAATCACCATATCTAGGTCACACAACCTAGAAACACTTGGATTATGATTGGATGTTGATTTATATCAAGATTATCCTCGAAAAAATGCATTAAATTAGGCTTGTGGATGCAAAATAAGGAAAATTATTTAATAAAACCCTAGAAAAGTGTGAAAGTGTGGTACAACACTTTACAACACCTTAAATAAGGTATGATTAGGTTTATTTAGTTTACAAGGGCCAAAGACCTAATGTGTGTTGGAATATGTTATCATTGATGTCAAAAGGGTATCAAAGGAGAAGTGTATTGATCCCATGCAGAAGCACAAAATGTTGTCATTGATGTCAAAAGGGAAAATCATGCAAAGGAGTTTGTTTGCATGATAAGAGAGGATGGATGGAAAAAAATGGATATGATGGCGAATGTGGTGGAAGATTTGTGATGGGTTTCTTGAGAGCTTTCTAGAAAAGTATTTTGTAGATCGTGATGTCAATGGAAATGTCTACATTCATTGGTTCATTCTCTTGGTCTAGGGCCAAAGTTGTAAGGATTGATGGAGTTCCAAGTTTTCCTAACCTATGTTGCAGGGTTCTCAAGTTTTGAAACATCTTGACTTGGTGACTTAGCTAATGGAGTGATAAGGAAGAAGGTTCTCTTTGTTGTCAGTGATCTCATAGGTTTTTAAGAATTCATAACCTCCGACAAGAGGTTCTCAAGTTTATATTTGTAGCGACATTGCAATATTTCTTGATGAATGGTGGTGATCGAATACTGAATATCTAATGGTGCTCATTAGTTTCACTGAGCTTTTGGAGGATCTCAGCTAGGTCTCGTGGAGAGAGCAGAAAATAGTTGATCTTAAACAAGGTCGAATGATGCACAACGTCGACATACAAAGTAAGTGGAAGGTGACGTCAGAGGTGTACAAATGGTAGCAACACATGCACCACACTGAGAATTCAGTGCAACCCATTCAAGACCCACAGGGCTAGCAAGGAATGGTGAAGATTGATCAAGTCTAATCGAATGGTGCATGATGCATGTATGGTTGGACCCACAAAAGCTGCACGAGATGATGTATGCCATGAATGGTGCAGATTACTTGAGATAGATCAGAAGATGTTGATGAAAGGAATCTTCATCAGTGTGACTGAAGGTTGTTTGTAGGAATTTTTTGTGTCCCCTCAATGGATCGATAAGGCAAGAAGCTAGTGGGACCTGATGATGATGTAGGCTAACGGGTGGCAAAGAGAAATTGCTCAATAGACCAACTCACATCATTATTGTGAGTTATGTGGCGATGACATGGATGAAAAATTGTAACAGCTTGCTAACCCCACAACATTTTTGTGGGACCATTGTCTATGCTCGTGAGGTTTGCAGGCTTTGGAAGCTGGGCTTGGTGGACCCCGCATAAGGTGAACCATGTATGGAGACTGATGATAGAGATCAAAAGGAAGAAGATTTGATTGTCAAGGTTTAAGGTTGATCTTTCAGTCATGATTTAAGGTAATTGTGATGCATTGTGTGATCACGATGGTTATGTGATTAACAAAAGAGATTTAAAAAACTATTTATCAGATGGTTGTGTTTTAAAGTTAAAATAGTGAATGGAAAGTGCAAGATCGTGGTGAAAAGTTAGTAGATCAACATCCAAAATTCAAAGATAGAAATTTGAAATGGCTATGATAGTACTTGTAACCAACATGGCAATGAGAATTAACTGCTCTATCTATTTCAAAAAAAAATTGTAATGAGATTTGATACATAGGGCAGCAGTTCAGATGATTGCAGTGTCAAGAACCATGATTAGATCAAATGAATAGAAGGATGCATTGAATGCATAATCATATTTTAGGGTTTGATAGAGAGAATGAGGAAAAATCTCTGTAATGAAATTAAATGTTGGGAAGCTCGATGCAAGTTATGGCGATATTTGGTAAACACTATTAAATGTATTAATTATGAGTTGGACATATGCGTATATGGCTCGAGGAAAAGGAAGCTTGCTGGTGGAGTTTGCAAGTGAAGGAAACCCTATTAGAAGATTAGAGAAGATTGGAACAATGGTGAGAATCTTGAGGCATTGATTGTAGGTTGTTATAGAAGGAAGAAAATTAGGTATTGTCTATGTGGTTGAGTCTACAAGTGTTTGTACTCTGTGAGTGCACAATGTTCTGAATAGAGAGATGTACAATTGAGAATGTATTAGAGAAGAGAGTGTAGAGTAGATGAGACAACAGAACACAAGCATGTGTTGTTGAGAGTGCAACTACACCAATAGAGTGTAAGTTGCAATAAGTGTAATATTGTATTGTATGTATTGATGCATCTCAGGTTTATGTAGAACCACTTATATGCATATTTGAACTTATAATTTTGATTGAGGTTGTAGCCTCATTGTACTGAGTTGTAGCTCATAATAGGGGATTGTAGTCTCCTTGAAGTTGTTGCTTCTAAAATAGGGAGTTGAAGCTTCCTTGGGGTTGTAGCCCTTAAAACTTGTAATTGAACTTTGATACTTGTGAGGCTAGATTAGGATAGTAGATCCTAGGAACACTTCTCACCGTGGTTTTTCCCATCTTGGGTTTTCCATGTATATCTAGTGTTATGTGTTGATTTCTCTTGTGCTTGTGATTATTATATCTGGTCATGTTTGAATCTACACATCTGAGTTTAAGGTTGAATATACAAAAAATTTTAAGGACTAAAAGTCTTAACATCTATTGATTCCCCCCCCCTCAGTAGATCATTTTGTTCTAACAATTGGTATCAAAGCACTAGGTTTCCTAGGAGAAGCTTAATTAGCTTGGGTAGATCTTGGATAAGCGAACACAATGGCATCTTAGGAAGGTTCAAGCAAGCCACCTAGATTCGATGGAACAAACCATGCTAAGTGGAGCTCTCTGATGAAAGGATACTTAGGTTCTCTTGGAATTGATGTTTGGATGTTAGCTAAGAATAAATACGTTCTTCCTACTGCTCCTCTTTTTGATGCTGTAGTGAAGAAGGACTATGAGAATAATGAGAAATCTTGGTTTTCCATTATGAATTTTTTTTCTAATTTTGTGCATAGCAAGGTTATGCATTGTGAAATTGCTTATGATGTTGGGGAAAAATTGAATAAGATCTATGAAGGAGACTCCAAGGTGAAGATGGAAAAGCTACAAATACCGAGAGTGACATTTGAAAGCTTGTAGATGAATGAAGAAGAAAAAATTGCAAATTATCTTTTGAGAGTTATGATATAGTGAATGCCATTAAGGTATATGGTGTAGATATGAAATAATAAGATGTTGTGTTGAAAGTTCTCAAGTCTATGATAACTAAATATGATGCCAAGTTTATGCTATTGAAGAAGGAAGAGAAATTGATAAACTTACTCTTGATGAGGTGCATGACATAATTACTGCATATGAGATGAGAATTCCAAGTGTTGAATCATCTAGGAGAGAAGATGAATTTAAGATTGTCAAGAAAGAAAAATGTGAAGATTATAAGAAAGAAAAAGCTATTGTTATTTCATCTGATCATGAAGAAATTGACAAGGAAGAAGAAAAATTCATAAGAAGGCTAAGTAGAGGATTAAAAAAGTATAAAGGTAAGCTCCCTTTCAAGTGTTTTAATTGTGGCAAAATAGGTCATTTTTCTTCAAAGCATCCTTATGGTAAAGAAGATACTTCCAACCAAGAAGAAGATAGAAGAAATAAGAAAATAGTTTATCCAAAAATAAATAACTTTGGAAAGAAGAAGAGTCTATACAACAATGAAGAATGTGAAGCATTTGATGCTAGTGATAGTTTAGAAGAGGATCAAGATTGTGCTGTTGTAATGAGAGAAGATAGAAGAGATTTTCTTTTTATGGGTAAAGAAACTAAGGATCAGGAAGATGCACAAATTGAAGATTCACTTGAAGAAGAAGAGGAGGAAGTTGTTGATCTTGAAGGAGAATTAATAAGTTCTCTTGAAGATCTTGACAAACTAAGAGATAAATATAATGATCTTAAGAGAGAAAACAAGAAACTAAAAAAGGAATGCTCAAAAGGAGACTGACAAATTAACTCAAGAATTTGAGGAATCCAATAAGGCAATAGTTGGTTTGAAAGTGCATGTAGAAGAGCTCAAAATATTTGATGATGTTATGAAATATAAACTACAATCTAAGATGGATAGATGCATGAAAGTTGAAGCATAAATAGTTGCTTTGAGAAAAGAATTAGAGAAGGCCAATGAGCAGATCAATAAGGGCCTGAAATTAAAAAGCGGTACTAATATTCTTGATGAATTGTTGAGAAATCAGGTCTAGGACTTGAAAATGGAAAATTTTCATTTGTCGATGCTTCTACAAAGCTCTATTATTTAGAGCATAAGAAAAATTAGTCCCCAATGGTGAAAAATATGACAAAGGAGAAACTTCTAAATATGAAAAGAAGTCAACTGCAGCTGAGAAATATATTAAAGAGAACAAACCAATTGAAGACAAGAAATTTAAAAATTCGATTCCTAATCAACAAAAGGAGAAGAAAAATACTAAGAGAACAAACAATGATGGTTTCATAAGAGTATACTATCCAAGGAGACCTAGACAAAGAATATCTCCTTATCCAATAGAAGGAAACTCCATGAATAGGTACTCATCATACTTTAATGGGTATTGTTATACTTGTAACAATTTTGGTCATGGGGCTAGAGAGTGTAAAGCCATTCCAAGGAGAAATACAAATTTCATAAGCAAAAAGCCATTTGCTCCTTTAGCTGATATGAATGTAGTTTGTTTCAATTTGCACTAATTTTGGTCAAATAGCTAGAAATTGTAGAGAAAAAATTGTAAGACCAAATGCTCATTTTGAGAAGAGGAAAAACACACCTCCCAAAGATGAAAATAAAATCAAGGTCCTTGAGAAAAAGGAAGAAAAGGTTGAAAATAAACCTAAGAAGGTATGGAAGGAGAAAAAATAATTTTTTTCTCATTCTATGATTGCTCAAATAACATTGCATGCAAAGGAACAAGATCTATGGATAATTGATAGTGGTTGTTCCAAGCACATGACTAGAGATAAAAAGAAATTCATTAAACTTGAAATGAGAAAAGGAGGCTCAATAATTCTATGTGATAATACTATTTTTAAGATTCATGGTAAAGGAATTCTAAGCATAGATAGGAAGAACAAAACTAAGGATGTTCTTTATGTGGAAGGTCTAAAACATAATCTTCTTAGTGTCATCCAAATGTGTGATAATGGATACAAAGTTGTATTTGATCATGAAGGCTACAAGATAAGAATGAATGGAAAAACAAGTGCTCAAGGGATAAGGTCTAATAGTAATCTCTATAATCTATGTGAAGTGGAAGGAAAAACATGTCTAGTTAGCCAAGCAGATGAGAGTTGGTTGTGGAATAAAAGACTGGGACATGTAAAATTTAACAATTTGGTAAAGATAAGTCCAAAAGGATTAGTTAAAAATATTCCTAAGATTGCAAAGCTTGATAATATCATCTGTCAAGGATGCCAACAAGGAAAGAAAATAATGTTTAAGTTTCCTACAAAGGATTATTCAACTTCAAAACCCTTGGAGATAATTCATACTGATCTATGTGGTCCAATGAGGATAAGGGCATTTCAAGGGGAAAGATATTTCACGTTGTTAATTGATGATTATACCAGAATGGAATGGGTCATGTTTTTGAAGGAGAAGACTGAAGCATTTGAAAAGTTAAAAATCTATAAGAAGCTGGTAGAAAATGAGATGGGAGAAGAATCAAATGTCTCAAATTTCTCAGAACAAGATTGTGAAGGAGATGGCTAGAGCCATCTTGAACGAGGAAAACTTAATAGATACATTTTGGAAAGAAGCAATACAAATTGTTGTATACATTCAAAATAGAGCTCTTATTAGATCTAAAAGTGGTAGAATGCCATATGAATTGTGGTTCAGTAGGCCTACATTGGTTAAGCATTTCAAAGTATTTGGCAGCAAATGCTATATCAAAAGAGAATATAGAGATCTGGGAAGTTTTGAGTCAAGATGTGATGAAGGGATATTTTTAGGGTATTCCAATCAAAGCAAAGCATATAAATGTTACAACAAGAGATTGCATAAAATTGTATAGAGTGTAAATGTTAGGGTTGATGAAAGTCAATTCAAATCTAGCAGAAACAATCTTGAAAGAGAATCAGATGATGAGGATATATGTGCAAAAGAAGAAGAATAAGAACATGAAGAAGATAATGAGCAATAGATTGAACATGCTAATGCAAAATATGTTCAAAAAGATAATCCTACAGATCATGTAATTGGTGACAAGAATGAAGGTGTGCAGACTAGAAGAAGACTTGCAAAGAACAAGGAACAAGTGAACTTTGCTCTCTTATCTCATATTGAACCAAAAGTATTTGATGAAGCGAGTAAGGATGAAAGATGGTTAAAATAAATGGAATAGGAACTCAATCAGATTGAAAAGAACAAAACTTGAGAATTGGTTCCTAGAACATCAAGAAAGAATGTAATAGGCACAAAATGGGTATTAAAAAATAAGCTGAATGAAGATAGAGTTGTGGTTAGAAACAAAGCAAGGTTAGTGTACAAAGGATATACTCAAGTAGAAGGTATTGATTTTGAAGAAATGTTTGCTCCAGTTGCAGGATTAGAAGCTATTAGGATGTTTCTTGCATTTTCTATGTATAAAGGTTTCAAAGTATATGAAATGGATGTTGAATCTCCATTTTTAAATGGAAACCTTGAAGAGGAAGTATATATTGAGCAATCAAAATCTTTTTCAGTGGTAAGAGAATGATGATTATGTCTACAGATGGAGAAAAGCATTGTATAGTCTGAAGTAAGAACCAAGGCCTTGGTATTCAAGACTAGATATATATCTACAACCATAAGGATTCAAGAAAGGTTGTGCTGATAGCAATCTGTATCTCAAATCTAAAGATGAGTATATGATCATTGTTGTAGTATATGTAGATGATATTATATTTGGTGCTAGCAGTGATATAATGTGCAAAATATTTGCTACAAACATGCAAGATGAGTTTGAAATATCCATGCTAGGAGAACTCATATTTTTTCTTGGTTTAGAAATTACACAAACTAATAAAGGTATATTTATATCACAAACCAAGAATGAAAAAGAAATGCTTAAAAAGTTTGGAATGGAAGATTGTAGACCAGTCAATACTCCCATGATTACTAGTTGCAAATTGAGAAAATTTGATGAGTCACCTAATGCAAATTAGATTACATATAGATCTATGATTGGAAGTCTACTATATTTAGCTCCATCTAGGCCAAATATAATGCAAGTAGTTTGTATGGTAGCTAGATTTTAGGCTGAACCAAAAGAATCACATGTAAAAGCAGTAAAGATAATCTTTAGTACAACAAAATTACTACTGACTATCGTTTATGGTATCCCAAAAACAAAGATTTCACTTTAACAACATACATAGATGTAGATTGTGCAGGAATAGTGGATGACAAAAAAAGTAATATTGGAGGAGAATTCTTTTTGGGCAACATATTAGTTTCTTGGATGAGTAAAAAGCAAGAGTTTGTCACTCTTTCTACAATAGGAGAAAAATATGTTGCAACTGCTACATGTTGCACTCAAGTCTTATGGATGAAGTAGACATTAAAGGGAATCAAGGTAGAGTACAATGAGCCTATCTCAATTCTTTGTGACAATTTAGGTGCCATTAATATCTCAAAGAATCCCGTGATGCACTCCAAAACAAAGCATATATCAATCAAGTATCACTTCATCAGAGAAAAGGTTGCAGATAAGGAAGTTAGCATGGAGTATGTTCCTACTAAGGAACATGTGGATGGCATATTTACCAAGCCTCTTCCCACCAAGCACTTTGAATACTTGAGGAAGAAGCTGGAAGAAGTTTCTCCCACCTTATATCACTAAACTCTAGTGATAGGGCATATATCTAGGGGGAGCTTCATTGATCAATTATTTAACCCTAGTTTAGCATAGTGTAATCAAGTAAAGTAAAATATTTTTTTTTACAATTTCTAATGACTTGATGGTCAATTTTTTTTCATAATTGGATCATTTCCTTAGGGGGAGTGTACCATTTTCCATTGATGTCAATGGGGGAGGAATGTGAGGAAAAATATAAGCTTGCTAAGAAGAGAAGAGATGTATGTCATAAGGGGAGTTGTTGTGTTACAGTGTGAATAATCAAATTGGTGTAGAGATTTAGTGGTATCTGGATGAGCAGTTAGAGTTTTTCCATCAATGAAAAAGGGGGAGATTGTTGGAATATGTTGTCAATGATGTAAAAAGGTGATTAGAGGAGAAGTGTGTTGATCCCGTGCATAAGCATAAAATGTTGTCAATGATGTCAAAAGGGAAAATTAGGTAAAGGAGTTTGTTGGCATGATAACAAAGGATGGATGGAGAGTAGTGGATCTAATGGTAAATTTGGTGGTAGATTCCTGTGTTAGAATCAAGCAACATTGAGAGGGGGGGTGAATCAGTGTTGTGCAATTTTTAACTTCATTAACCTGATCTTCAAAGTACTTATAATATTCAACCAAAATAAATATGCATGAGCATAATGTAAGCAACCACAACACCATAACAAAAGCATTTTTATGTGGAAACCCTGTTAGGGGAAAAACCATGGTGGATGGCCAATCCATAATATAATCTAAGTATACTCAAAAAGATTTTTACAAAATGGGAATGCACTTGCATTCAGGCACACTGCCTAGAGCTCACTACTAAAAATTAGAAAGGCTAACTTCCTTACAAAATTTTGGAATACTTTTGAAGATTTGAACTGAAAAATATAACATCTACAAATGCTTGATTATAGTTTCAGTTAGAATCAACAATCAAATTCTGCTCCTTCAAATTGATTATGCTCTTCTGCTCTATTCTGTAATAACTCGTAGGAAAAATCCTTAATGCACAAGTGAAACTACACTTAATAAATTTTCAAATATTCTAATATTCATAACATACATCCACTCACATCGAAAACACATCAAAATGATATAATCAATCACTTATATATATCCGCTATAAGGGATTGATCACTCCATGTCAGCTTCAACAAGATAAGCAAATATTTACAAACTATCAGCTTCAAATCATTCATAATATTCAATGAGAATCCACAAGAGTCGACCACAGCATAGTGAGGACCCAAAACTAAATTTTGGAACACAAAAACACTTAAGCAATAACTTCTCAAGTATCCATGACACACTATATCCACCAAGTCAGCCTTCATACATTGATGAACAAAAAATTAGACAACCTGACCTCTTAACTTTCATCCAAATCGATACGAGGCATCAAGATTTGTAGATATCACATATTATTCATCAAACAATACTTTGTGAGATCCACAACACAAAATAATAATAGAAAATTTGTATATGAATCGAAGAACACAGATTTACCGGATGCTTTGTTCAAGCTTAACAAATAAATACTGATCTTCAATCTGTTTGCTGGTATGAGCAAAGTGCAACGTGCAAATCAACTAGATGACAAGGGTTTCCATTAATGACAACACCATAAAGTATCTATAGTGTCTCTTGCCAACAAGCTCCCCCTTTGGCATTGATGGCAACACTTAGTGAAAAATAACTAAGTGTCAGATTAGTACCAACAAAAATACACTGCCAACCAAAACTTCAATAAGATCTCGAAAACTACAACTCCCCCTTAGATGAATATACATTTTTCACTATTCTATTATCCCCCTTTGAAATCAATGGAAAAGATAGGGAATCTGCATACAAAGCAAAAAAACTTTCAAACTGCATATGTACAAATATGATTCAACAATTTACACAAATTTGAAAATATCTGCAAAATTGGTTCAAGGTTAATATTGACCACAAATCAGTTAATATTGCATCTCACTTCTTAATATTGACCACAAAACTTCTTAAGACTCTCCAAAATAGTTATGTGACCATAAAGCAATTAATATTGCATCTCAGCTGATTCAAGGTTTGCAGGGTCACTGATCGCGAAAGAATTTTGTGCTTCCTTCAAAGCACTCAACATAGTTTCCATTTTTGGACCAATTAAACCTTTGAGTTCAAAAGCTCTTCCCACAACTCTATCATTTTCATGCTTTAGACTCTTTATTTTTTCAAGTAAAGAGATAACTTTGCCTTCTTGTGCTCCAACAGAAATAGTTAAATGATCAAAAGCATCAAAACTAGTAGCTAACTCTTTCTCAAGATCCTTAACCTTCTGCTCATTATCCTCAGTAAGTTTTGATAAATAAAAAAATGACTTGTAGATTTTTCCACCTTCATATAGAGAATTATGAACATTCTTTACATAGATAGTTAACAAAGATTTATCTTTAGCTATCATACCTTTCAGACTAGTGAACCTTTTTTTATCAAACTCCTTCTATACCTTGACCATAGCTGACTTCTCAAGTGACTCAAAATGAGTACTTATTGAATTTATGAGCTTCTTAAGTTCACCGGAGGAAGAACCAAACTGATCTTTAGCATGAGTAGGTATGATCTTCTCCAAAATACCAGATGCAAGATTTAATAATTCATTGTCTTCAATGTGGGACTTCAAGATCAAACTCTTCCTTTTGCTCATCTAGAAATATCTTCAATGCCTCTATAGTGTCTCTTGCTTCCACTGGAATTTCCTTAACTTCAGCTTTCTTTTCCTCAACCACAGATTTTTGCTTGTCATTTGGAATTTCAACCTCTTCAACTGACATCTCCTTTTCTTCAACAGAGACAAATTTAGGAGCTTCAGTCTCCATAGGTGTTTCTATATTATTCTCATCAGGAGGAATCTGAGTATCCTCAACTGTAACCTCTTCATTTACCAGACCAAATGGAATTTTTTCTGCATGCTTTTCTTCAGAAACAACACTAATCCTATTCTTTAATAGAATTCCCTTCAAAATTCTTGTAGTTTCTTTTGCAACTTCTTCTGTCCTAGCCAACATAAGCTTGTTTATTCTTGACTTGCTCTTGAAATCTCTTTTTTATTCTTTCAAGAGTGACTACATTTCCTCAATTGACATTACCATACTTAGATTAGCTAGAATTTTCTCTCTCATTTTCTCATCTTCAGTTCTAGCACTAACTCTTCTCATCTCTAAAATTTCATACAATTCTTTAGGCAACTGTGCCATTATCTTAACAAGAGTCATTTTTAAATTGTTCAAATATTTTATTGTAGCCTCCTCAAGGACTCTTTGACCAATAGTATCAAAAGTACCATACACTTCACATAAAAACTTGAGATTTCCATCCTTAATTATACCTCTTTCAACTTCCTCTACGGACATACCTGGTTTTTGAGGCTTCATCTTCTTCTTTGATTTCACCTTTTCATCAGAGGGGTTGTCCTTAGTGATTGATGTTGCTTGAGTGCCCATATGTTTTATTTCTCTAACTTCTTCATCAAATTTTGTCTCCTCATCTTTTTAGATAGTTGAATACACTCTTATGCTCTTATCCTTCTTCCTCTTACCAGATACCTTGACTTGGTATTTTGCAGGGGCTAACTTCTTTGCATGACCGTATAGAGGTGTAGAGATCCTTGTTGATCTAGTTTGGGTAGAAGATGTTGCCAGATTAGCAGATTTAGTTTTAGCAGGCTCTTTACCTTTTTTGGCATCTTCTTGATCTCTCTTCCTTCTAGCTTCTTTTATTGTTTCTATAGATATTCCCATACTTTTTGCAAAGACTTCCACTTCTTTAACTACTCATGGACTTCCGTGTCCTTTTCTACATATGTTCCAAACCTTTCTTCTGTTGGATCCACAGGCTTACTTAATATATGTTGCGCATATAGCTCCAAAATTCTTTCCTTGACCTCATACCCATTAACCAATGAGAGAATTTAGACCTATAACAAAAATGCACGTAAGGGCTCAGTCTCAATAGACTTGAAGGGGTGCCATTTGAATTTTAGACGAGGCCTATCCTCCACTTCAACTACTAATGGAGTAGCCATTTCAACAAATTCATAGGTTTACAAGTTTTCTCAAAAAATACCTTTTACCTGAAGTAGGGTTTTGAGCTTCAAATCGCCTTCACACTTGAATTCTCCCAAATTTCACCAAAGATCACTTCAAAGCTCAAAAACTTCTTCTTCTCAAAATGAAAAGTGACAAATGAAAGATAGAAATGACCTTTTTATCACTCGTACACCTAACTTTTCAATGCAATAAATTATTTTTCCCTAACTCATCTGGATACCCTATTTTCATACACTGTGAAATATAACTTTTATGCGAACCCTCAATTTTGCATAAAAAATCTCTCCAATTTTTTAACATTTGTAGATCACTAATGTAACCACTGCACTCATCCACTTCTTGGTGTCAATTACTGATAGGGGGTTTGGAAAATTTTCTTGACAGTTCCCCCTAGGATAGAAAGCCTTAACTTAAATCATAGAGGAATTACCAAAAGTTGATTCTGGTGCTTCCTCATTTTCTGTAACAGAGGGACTCTTCTTCACCCAATTTTTCTTCATCTTCTTTCTGATATGATTTTTAGTAACTTTCCCTCTTCCTTTTACATCCTTTTGCATGTTTCTTCTTTTATTTATCAGACCCCTTCTACAAAATCTAGCAATGTGATCGATTTTGTTGTAATTGTAGCACACAACATTTCTTTGTCCAGACCAATTGATCCACTGATTTTCTCTTGATCTGCATTGATTAGAAATATGGCCAAATCTGTTGCATGTATAACATTTGACATCTCTATAGAAATTTTCCATCACACTTATACATTCATTTCACTTATGACCATACTTGTTACAATTAAAGCACTGACCAGAGAATGATGAACCATTTGAATTCATTCTACTTCTGCATTAAGCTTCCATATCACCAAATTTTTTGTAAGTAAAACAACAACCATTGAACCTCTGACAATTAGGTTGTCTTACCGGATACCTTCTAGTGTTGTTCATAAGATTTCCTTGTCTGATTCTCCTTTGTTCAAAATTCCTTTGTCCAAATAAGGAACTTTCTCCTTCCTCATATCCAAGACCTCGCTTGTCACCATCAGTCATCTGACTTTTAATTATTTCATCAAGCTTGGTTGAGCTAATCTTAAACTTCTCCTTGAATTCATTTGTAGTGGCAAGTTCATCTCTGAGATCAACAATGTGCTTTTCAAGTTCTTCCTCTTTGTGTCTAGTTTGTTCTAACTCATGTTCCAACTGAATGAATCCATCATTAATTCAATTACATTCTTTAGATTTCTCTTTCAGGGATTGGGCAAGATTTTCTTCATTCTTCTTTTTGTCTTCAATCTCTTTAGTCATCCTCATCATAATAGATTCCATCTCATGCTTCAAAATTGTATTCTCTCTAGAAAACTTTTCACATTCTTCTATCTTTTCCTTCAAGTCTTGACTCAGTTGTTCATCTTCAATGCATTTACTATCATCCTGCTTGATCTGATCACAAAGTTCCCTTCTCTTCTCCCTAGACTTATTGATTTCATCTTTCAAATACTCAATGAATCTCTCAGCATTCAAAATATTTTCTTTCAATTCCCGGACATCAGATTTAGACTGGTCAAGATCATCTAGGGCCACCATAGGTTGTTGTTGAAGGCTACTTGAATCCATTGAAACACTTTCCAAGATCTTCCCCAAGCTATTAAACTCCTTCCAAGGAACTAAGCTCTGATACCAATTGTTGGAATCTAGCAACACTGAGAGGGGGGTGAATCAATGTTGTGCAATTTTTAACTTTATTAATCTGATCTTCAAAGTACTTATAACATTCAACCAAAATAAATATGCATGAACATAATGTAAGCAACCACAACACCATAACACAAGGATTTTTACGTGAAAACCCTGTTAGGGGAAAAACAACGGTGGATGGCCAATCCATAATATAATCTAAGTATACTAAAAAGAATTTTACAAAATGGGAATGCACTTGCATTCATGCACACTTCCTAGAGCTCACTGCTCAAAATCAGAAAGGCTATCTTCCTTACAAAATTTTGGAATACTTCCAAAGATTTGGACTAAAAAAGATAGCATCAGCAAATGCCTAATTACAGTTCTGATTAGGCTCAACAATAAAATTTTGCTCCTTCAAACTAATTCTACTCTTCTGCTCTATTCTGCAATAACTCGTAGCAAAAATCCTTAATGTACAAGTGAAACTATGCTTAATCACTTTCCAAATCTTTTGATATTCGCAACATACATCCACTCACATCGAACACACTAAAAAATGATATAATTGATCACTTATATATATCCGCTACAAGGAATTCATCGCTCGATGTCGACTTCAACAAGATAAGCAAATATTCACAAACTATCGGATTCAAATCATTCATAATATTTAATGTGAATCCACAAGAGTTGGCCACAACATAGTGAGGACCCAAAACTAAATGCTCAAACAAAAAAACACTTAAGCAATAACTTCTCAAATATTTGTGACATACTACATCCACCAAGTCAACATTCATACAATGATGAAAAAAAAATTAGACAACTAGACCTCTTAACTTTCATCCAGATTGATACAAGGCATCAAGATTTGCAGATAACACAGATTATGCATCAAACAATACTCCTTGAGATCCACAACACAAAATAATAACAAAAAATCTGGATATGAACCAAGAACAAAGATTTACTGGATGCTCTATTCAAGCTTAACAAATAAACACTTATCTTCAATCTGGCTGCCCATATGAGCAAAGTGCAATGTGTAGATCAACTATTTGACAAGGGTTTCCATCAATGACACCACCATAAAGTATGTGGAGTGTCTCTTGCCAACATCATAGTGGGTTTTTAAGAGCTTTCCAAAAAGGTATTTTGTAGGTTGTGATGTCAATGGAAATTTTTGCATTCATTAGTTCATGTTCTCGGTCTAGGGCCAAAGTTGTAACAAGTCATGGAGTTCCAAGTTTTCCTAACCTATGTCGTAGGGTTCTCAAGTTTCGAAACCTCCCGACTTGGTGACCTAGCTAATGGAGTGATAAGGAAGAAGGTTTTCCTTGTTGTCGGTGATGTCATGGGTTTTCGAGAATTCATAACCTTCGACAAGAGGTTCCCAAGTTCGGATTTGTAGAAACATTGTGATATTGCTTGATGAACGGTAGAGATTGAATGACAGTGATCACATGTTGAAGAGTCGACAGTGCTAATCCATTTTGCTAAGCTTTTGGAGGATCTCTGCTAGGTCCTGTGGTGACAGTTGAACCTGTTGATCTTAAATGAGATCAGATGGTACAGGACAATGGAATACAAAGCAAGTGGAAGGTGATTTCAAAGGTGTACACATGGAAACAACCCTTGCATCTCATTGAGAATTCAATGGGACCCATTCAAGACCCAAGAGGCTAGCGGGGAATAGTGAAGAGTGATTAAAGTTGATCGAATGGTGCATGATGCATGTATGGTGGGACCTACAAAGGTTGCACAAGATGACGTATGCAATGTGTGTGATCATTTTTTATGTGTAACAATATATGTAGATTCAAAACAATAAATCAAACACACCAATAAGACATTATATCAAAACAAAAAATCAAATAAGAAATAATTGAAACTCAGTCTTTTGTCCTTGATGTTGTCCTATCATCCTCTATCTCTATTTTTTTTGTCAATTCTAGCTTGCTATCAGATTGTATGCTAGGCTCAACAAATGATCTTCCTAGAGAATGAGATTGAAGATGAATACATGCTATGCTAAGATATGATTATCGTGTTTAAACAAAACATGATTGCTAAAATATAAGATTACGAAATGCTATGAATGCTACAACTGATAATGAAAATGCTAGAATGCAACTCTAATGTGTGTGTGTGTGTGTTGTAACCAATGCTTGGATTTGCAGGGGTATTTATAGAGTTTTTGAAAGATTTTGATTAGTTGATGAGATCAACGGCTGTGAAAATTTTTGGCAGATCGAATGGTTGAAGATGGATAAGACTGGAGAGAAAAATAGAAGAAAACCAGAAAGTAGGGTTTGTTTCCTTTTCTGTGGAAGAGAGAAGATGAGATGATAAAGATCAATTGTAAAAATCATGTTTTTGTGAGATTTTGGAAAGATTTAAGAAGATAAATAATGAATTATAAATTCAATTATTTATTTATAAGTGACATGGAGATTTTTCTTAATTAAATAATCATTTAATTAAGATTTAAAGAATAATAAAATATTTCATAATTAAATAAAATATTTAATTATGATTTGAAAAGATATGGACATTTAATTAAATAAAGATATTTAATTAAATTTTTAGGAAATGACATGTAGATGAAATTAATTAAATAAAATATTTAATTAATTAGAAGAAAGAGTTGAAGAATCATAAAAGATTTCATAATTAAATAAAATATTTAATTATGATTTGAAAAGTGACATGTGGAATTATGATCAAGATGAATTGTAAAAATCATCTTTTTGTGAGATTGAGAAAATATTTTGAAAATAAATAATGAGTTTATTAAATTCATTATTCATTTATTGGTGACATGGAAGATTTTCTTAATTAAATAAAATATTTAATTAAGATTTGGAGAAAATGGAAGATTCTTAATTAAATAAAATATTTAATTAAGATTTGGAAAGTGACACGTGAAATTAATTTAATAAGAATATTTAATTAATATTTGATTTAGAAGAAAGGAAATATTTAAATTTAATTAAATCAAAAGACGTAATTAAATTCAAAAGGTGATAATTAATTAAGATAAATAAAAGATATTTATTTAATTAATTAAGTAGACATGTGAAATAATTAAATAAAGTGAATTTATTTAATTAAGGTGGAAGAAAATAGTGAATGAGCAATATAATTAAATTAATTAAATTTAATCATATGTAGAGGACATTACATAAATTAATTAAATAATACATATTTAATTAAATGCTAGGATTAATTAGACATGATCGATTTTATGCATATACATTTTTCCCCTCTTTGAAGTGATGTGTGAAACACATTGCTTCAAAGAAAATATTCCTTCTTTTGAAATTTGTTGCATTTGATTTTTCCCTTGATCGAAGAATCTGACTGATATGTCCTTTTGAGTTGACTCTGTTATGTTTCTGATTGAAAAATGTGGCTGATATTGATGATGCCCCCTTGGCAGGTAAATCACTAATGATGAGATTCTGATGTCGACGTTGATTCAGTGATTTAGCTCTTGTAAAATGATGTATAAAGATGCCCGTGTTGAAATGACACCCCTTTTGATAGAAATGATGAAACAATGATGATTTTTTTTTGTATTTCCTTAGTCAAAAGATGAGTGAATTTTGCTTATCATCATGCTACTTTTGATTGAATTGATATAATAACTGATAAATTTTCTTTCTGAAAAGAAAAATAAATAGTAGATTTGACAACTGATAAATTTGTTTTCTAAAGAGAAAAAAATAGTAAAGATGATTTGATTGTTGATAAATTTTCTTTCTGAAGAGAAAACAAATAGTAAAGATCAGTGGATTTTTGATAAATTTGTTTCCTGAAAGGAAAGAAAATAGTAATGATAGAAACATATTTGTATTCGTAGTTGAACTAAAAATAGGAAAATGTTGCGATGTCTGATAAATTCATCGCGATGAAGATAAATAGTAAAGATTTGATTTGATGTCTAATAAATCCATCTTGATGAAGATAGATAGTAAATATTTGATTTGATGTCTGATAAATCCATCTTGACAAAGATAGATAGTAAAGATTTGATTTGATGTCTAATAAATCCATCTTGATGAAGATAGATAGTAAAGATTTGATTTGATGTCTGATAAATCCATCTTGATGAAGATAGATAGTAAAGATTTGATTTGATGTTTAATAAATTTGCTTTCATTGAAAAACAAAAACAAATAGTAAATGAGGATTGATAGATTGATTTGAGATTCTGAAAGATAGATTGCATGATTGCATGATATGAGGCATTGATAGATAAATCACATGATATGAGTCATTAATAGATAGAGAGATTTTGATTGACCTTTGCACAGTCGAGGTGTGCTGAGACAATGCAGAAATCTTGGGGCAGGAGGTGTAGGAAGTGGCTGACTTCCACCATAGAGGCTAGCTCCATCAGTGGGCACTAGTAGTTAGAGTTATGAGACTCATTATTGATTCATTCACACATCTCAATGTATATTATTTTTGGAGCATGTACACTATTTTGGTCATATCTCCTGTATCTCTCTATGGACTTTTTAGCTTCATTGGACATTGGACATTTGTATTATTTTTTATGAGCGATGATATGTAGTGGCGATGATTTTTGATGATGTGCATTTTTGATGTGATGATGTGATGATGGTATGGATATGTGTTTGTGTGTATATGGTATGAAATGGATTCGTGATTCCTTTTAATGGTTTTATGACTAACCATGTGATTCAGGATGATTCTTATGATGATGATTTGTGATGCGTACTAATGATGTCATGTAGGTGGATGAATTTATGATGTGATTAATGAAAATATGCAATGGGATATTTGATATGCTTATGAAAAATGTAATATTTTGCAAATGATGTGGAAATGTAATGTATGTACACTTTTTTTTTTTTGGATTTTTCAAATGAAAGAAATAATGATGATGTGATGAAAAATGGATGTTGTGGTTATGAAATGTATCATGAATTTATAATATGGATATGGATTAGAAGATGATATGTGATATGGGTTAAATGTTATGTGAAAGGTGACATGATATTTAAATTATATGAAGATGATAGATGAGTAAAGATATGATAAGAATATAATGTGACAAATGATAAATAATGAGATGAAATGAACATGATTAATAATAATGAGATGTATGATAAGATGATAAATGACACGTAATGAAATGATGATGAAATGATAATGATAAATAATAATGAGATGTATGATAAGATTCTAAATGACATGTAATGAAATGTTGATGAAATGATATGAAATGGATGAAATGATATTGATAATGAAAATGTAATGAAATGATATGTGAAATGAAATAGATTATGAAATGATGACACAAAGATAAAATACGATGATGAAATGGTAATGAAGATGATAAATTGCATGCAACTGTGCAAAATGAAAATGGAATGGATAGAAAAATGATAAGTGAGATGTTAATGATATGAAGACGATAGATAATATGAAAATGAAAGTGATATGAAATACCTAATGGATAAATGAATGATATGAAATGATAAAGGATCTAAACGATGAAGATTATATAAAATGAGAATGATTAATGGTATGTAATGAAATTATATGATATGAAAAATGATAAATGAAATGATAATGCATAATGATGGATAAATAAATGATAAAGGATAGAAATGATATGAGAATTAATGATAAATGATAAACTATATGATAATGAAACAAATTTCTGAATGTCCTCCACAAATATTCCAAAGAGACATGACAGTTGATGTTTTTGTTTAGCCTTTTAAAACTCTGATGCAAATCCAGTATGCAGATATGTACAATGATCTAAATGAAATGCAACGAAATGAAACCAACCATTTGTTGAGCCTTTGGTTAGCTTTCTTTAATCATCATAGAGATTTTTAAAATGTTGGAAGTATGTACAAGCATCAAAGGGGAAATTAGAACCAATGATGACTTGAGTACAACTTTCATGATTTTTGATATAGCAAGTGAACACAAGCATCGAGGTATAATTGAACTGAGATGATCAGAGTATTTCTTGCATGAAAAAACAAATATTAACCACTTTCTGATGCAAATTTGGAATTTTCATCAATGATATGCCTTGGAAATCATGTCTCGCGACATATTTTCACCAGATTGATAGTTAACCTCAAGACAACAGACAAAGAAAAATCATCCTCTTTCCTAACCACTCTAGTTCAATACATCATCGAGTGTGTTGCAGAGGGATGATATCGAAAGTTAAACAACCATTGTTCAAAATATAATACTGATATTCCAAACATTATTCAGATTTTTAGATCATCCAGATATGTGTTATGATATGGTACTTGCTGAAAACTGTTGTGATATGGATCAATGATTGGATATTGTTTGCAGGATTTGATTGTTTGTTTGTATGATTTGGATTTTCTATCATTGTCTAGCTATTTTGGTAGAACCTGAAAGTTGATTGCCCCTAGTCTATCAACGTTTGCCCCCAGTATTCATACAACTTGCTAAAATGAATATGTACAATGATAAAAGCATGGTAAGACATTATTGCTCTAGGAAAATGATGGTAGTATGATGTTGTTATGGCTCTAAGATGATGGTGAAAAGATGCATGAAATTAAGGTTGAGAAGCTAAGTGCAAAACATGAACTAATAGATGGAGAGCCACAAATAGCGTCTGTTTGTCAGATTTTCACTATCTATTTTTATTGCATTTTTTTGATTTTTTTTTAATTTTTTGTCAATAGACTGCCTATTGTCAGGTTTTCACCCTATGACAATTTTTTATTTATTTTATTTTTTCAAGACATTTTTTGTTGTTTTTGGTATTTTTTTAGAACATTTTTTACTGTTTTTTGTATTTTTTTCAAGACTTTTATGTGTAGTTTGAAGCTAGATATAGAATTGATAAATTCCAGATTTGTAGACCACCTTGACGATGCCGCTCTCCTATGTGAATGACCATGATGGATGAAAGAATCCTATCAGAATGAGGAGTATGAGTGACAAGTATGAAGGACAATAGATGTAGCAAATGGAAGAGGCTAGGATAGGATCCCAAATGTGCACACTACATAGGCCATCAGACTTCAGACGAAAAGGAGCTTGGGAAACCAATGAGTTATAGTACGTGAAGGGGTCGTCATTAAAGACTCATTGAAAGACATCACCAATCGAGGTGTAATGATATGACGGGTATATGAACATGGATGGATGGAAATGACTATATGGTATGAGTGACAATTAGGTGGATGGAGACCTTATATCAACAAATTATTTCTTTGATTTTCTTTCTTGATAGATGCCTCTAGTGTTTTTTGAGGGAGAGGCATGTTTGGAGATCGACTTTTGCTTGCTTTTATTTTTGATTTTTTTGATAGATTTTGATTTTGGCTAGTGGACTTGTATGGATCTTTCTTTGTTTTTGATTTGTCCAATAGCTTTTTATATTTTCTGAGGGACTTTTCTTGATATTTCTTTCCTTGCAAGCTTTCTTTTGATTTTAGATCTCCCTTTGAAAAAGGCACTTTGACCTTTGATTCTTGAATTACCTCCTTTATATTTTCTTTGAATGACACTTGTTGATCCATGTCTATAAGGTGGATGGATGTAGGTGAGATGGAAGGAGTAGTGATGTCATCAACAAAGTCTTTGAGATTATCCTTTTTAGTAGGACTAACATGAAAGGAAGCTTACACATCCTTAGTGACTTGGCAAGATGGATTTGTAGAGGCCACAATAGGATATTCATACCCTAGTCTAGGGTAGGTGGAATGGAAGGATGATGGTGGGATATCCTCAATGGGATCATGATCAAAGAGTGGGTTATCATAGAATTTTTGATCAAATAGTGGATTATCAGTGATATGAAAAGATTGAGTGGTAGGAAATATGGAATAGGTAGGTGTATCATAATGATCCCAAGTGCTTTCAATCTTAGCACGATCATATTTTTGTATTCCTTTTGTAGTTGTATCAACATCATTATTAGAACTCTGACCCTTCTTAACAATAGTAGTAGTATCTTTTACTAGAAAATTGTCCAAACGGTATTCTCCATTTCCCAGATCATGGATTTGGACTTTAGAATTTGATATTGCAATGGATGAAGTGGATATTTTTGAAGATTCAGGATCAACACATGCTTGAGTATGTAATGCTTCACTTTTTCTAGGGATGGTGATTTCAGCTTTAGGACTGAGATTATGATAAGGTATGGAAGGATTAAGATCTCCTTGGATGGTGATTTCAACTCCATCATGAGGGAATTTTAGGCATTGGTGGTACGTGGAGGACACTGCTTGCATTTCATGTATCCAAGGTCTTCCAAAGAGAATATTATAAGGAAATGGGAGATCAAGGACTTGGAAAACCACATCCTTCACCACAAGGCCAACTCGGATTGGTAAAATAACTGATCCTTCAAACGAACATTCCTCTTGATCATATGCCTTCATGGTACTCTTATTACTAGAATTAATTTCTTCTTCTGGATATCCCAATGCATGTATAAACTTTAAAGAGCAGATATTTAAACCAACTCCTCCATCTATTAGAACACGTTTGACCAAACATTTAAGGATCAAAACCTCAATATGAAGTGGAGAATTATGCGGATGGGTGAGTGAGGCATCATCATTTTTAGTAAATGATAGGCAATGAGGTGTGGTGGAGTGTCCCACCATAGCTTGGGATTGACAAACTTTCAAATTAGCTGGTACAATGTCTTGTTGATCATGAATTTGATTGTGAAATATAGAAATGTTAAGAATGGTAGTCTCATAGACATAGTTTACATTCTTTCCTTTGTTGTTTGATGAAGAAGATTCCCCTTTTTATAGTTTGGAAGAGGGTCTTTAAATACTTGATGATCTGCATTTGTTTGTTGGTGTTCTATTGTGATGGTGCCATTTTCTATCAAATCTTGGACTACATTCTTCAAGGCTTGACAATTATTCGTGTGATTGCACCTATGATAATCACAATAGTATGCATCATTTCATGATGGAGGCTTCACACTAGGTTTGAAATTGTGTTGAGGTGGTAGGGTGATAACATTCTTTGCCATAACCTCTTTAAGGGAAGATTCTAGAGATTGACCTAGTGGAGTAAAAGTTCTTTTGTTAGAGAAGAATGAAGATCATTGTGGATTTGTGTTTGAGGAATTTCCTAAAGCATTGTTGTTGTTATTGTTTCCACAATAACCTTGATTGTTAGCATTCCATTGATTGGGAGTAAAATTTTGATTCACATTGTTCCTCGGGGGAGGAGGATTGCTTCCTTGATTTGTTATTGAGTTGACATTGTTATAGTTATTGTTGTGAGGAGTACTTGGAGCACTAAGAACAAATGGCTTAGTCGAGAGATGATTTTCATCTACAACACCATCATTCACCACATTTTTTTTGCTAGTCCAAAACTTAGATTTGTTGTTGTGGTGATTTGAAGAGCTAGGATTGTCCTTATCAATCTTTACTATCCCTCTCTGGATTAAGGCACTTTCAATGGTGATGGAATTTTCAATCAATTTTTGAAAAGAGGTAAGACAATGAAGATTAAGACGATAGATCATCTCTTGATCTAAGTTGTTTATGAAAGTGGTGATCTTTACTATCTAGTGAACAATCTTCTCCATCTTTGAATAAATGTAATGAATGGTTCCCCAGGTTTCTATTTAGCCTTGCAAAGATCAATCATGGTTATTTGATGTTGGATGTTGTAGGAATATTGTGATATGAACTCATTAATCAATTCCTCAAATGTCTTGACAGGAAGTGTGATTTTCAATAGCTATTCCATAGATTGGCCTTTGAGACTCCTAGGAAACAAATGCATCAAGTATGTTTCCTCATGAGCAAACTCTAAAGTCATGTTTCAAAAGTCTCTGATATAACGATCAAACTTTGGGATTTCACAATGTTTGGGAAATGGAATCATTTTGAGACGTTGGTCAAAAGGGTAAGGACATATGTCATCAAGACCATATGTCTTTTTTGTGGCTCCCCCTTGTAGATCTTTAATTTTTCCTTGTAGTGCTTTAATCTATTGAGACAAGGCACTAATATTAGACAAGGGTGTTTCCTCAAGATTATTCTTTATGGTTTCAGTATCAAAATCATGAGGCAATTTAGCTCCTTTGTCAGGTAGATATATAAAATATTTTTCTTTGTTGTGCTCCAAAATCTTTTATAAGGCTTTGTGAAATTTGGGATCTAGTTTGGCCTCTCTAAGACGTTCTTCATTTCGTTCATCATCACTATCTATAAGAGTTTTTCTCACATCCCTATCAAAGCTGAACAGTTTTTTTTTCTCTTTTATCCATGTTGTCATTGAAAAGGGATTTCGCCTCACACTATAAAGGGGACTGCTACTCTCACCTTCTTCTTGAGTTCTTCAGGTATGATCTTCTTGTTGAATATCTTCTCTCACCTTATTGTATTGAGATCTTGTAAAAATAGGCATATGATTTTGAAATGTTCTTCTAGACTTAGATATCAGTTTGATAAGTACGAAAATGATGATGTCTTGATCTAATAAGATGAAAATCCTATGATATGATCAAAGAAGTTCCTAGATCTTGATTGTGGCTTCCAATGATGAAGGATATCAGAATCCTATTGGGGGAGTTGAATCAATAATCAAAAACTTGTTTGAAAGATGCAATTTTAAGATTTGATCCTTGTTGTTGAAGAATGATAAGTATATCAAATAGCCTAATTAAGATCACTGAAGGATTTGACTAGGATGTGTTGGATATTCAATAGAAGGTTGTGGTAGATAATAGAAGTTGAGAGGTTGATTGTGATTGTGTCATTGTGATATTGCTCTTCTCTGAAAATAGGCTTATGAATATAAAGGTTGTACAACATATTCGTTAGTAACCTATGGAGAAACTCATGGTAATGGAGCAAGACGTTTCATCTTTAATACACAAAATTTCTACGTTGCACGGTTTTCTTGTAACCTAAATATTTCTTGGGTTTCTTGATCCTATTGGCAATCAATTTCTTGAAAAATTTCATTGATTTCCACTCTCTAAGGATGGGAGAAATGTCAAGATGCTACTAGACCAAAGATGTTACAAACTCAAATTTGTCAACAGTAAAATTTTTGGAAAATGATAGGTGCGCTACTCTGTGTCCTATATGCTTTGCAAAAATAGGCATATGTGCTAGACAAACAATCAAATGTGCTACTCTATGTCCTATATGCACTAAAATAGATTTTTGATGCATATTTCCAAATAGTTTTGAATAGTTTTAGGTGAATTTTTGCATGTTCATTTTGGATGATCTTTTGTCTAAATTAATGTGATTGAAGACAATTTTTTTTTGAAAATAGTTGTTTTTAAGCCCTATACTAGACATCAAGTGTACGTTCAAATTTTTTTTGTAAAAAGTGTTTTCACAGGCTTTGCACATAGCAGATAATTCAGGTAGACTCACTCTTAGTACTCAAGTAGGTCATCCTAGTAATCAACAACCCACATCTTAAAACTGCATTGACTCACACAGCCGTGTCACCCCTAAAGGGGTGCCCGTGTTTTTGTATTTTCTAGGCATATACTCAGAGTGACAAAAGTAGATACTAGATACCCTGAGTAAACGGTCCTTGGCAGTTATATGGTGAGTGTCTTGGGGGAAGATTCTTCCCTCCCCTTGCACTATGATTATTAGGATGTTCGGAAACTGACATAGTTGGATACTACACTAGGTTCATAGTAAGGGTTTCCATTTGGTGCAGCAATAATTAAATCCCTCAGGAGACCTCCCAACCTTTAGAACAAAGGCTTTGGGGATGGTTATCTTGCACACTACTGACAAAAGTGGGTTTCCCCAGATTTTCTTTAAATTTTATAGTGGGGTGGAATAGCCTGGTTTTGGCTTGAACCCACTTGGGTCGTTCCTCTTGGGTGAGTAATTTTTGCAACAAGAGCATGCCCTCTATAAGATGTAATAAAACATTAAAATTGCAGAAATTAAAGAGGCAAGTCTAGTATTCTGATCACCTAGTTAAGGGGAGATCATAGACCTATTGCCACAGACAAAACATACACTATTCTTTTTAGAGCCCAAATGAAAATTATCTAATCTATGTGAAGATGTTGCTTCACAACAAGCATGGGATTCATTTTAACTACAAAAAATCAATGTGTGGTGACTACCCTAGATTGCTTCATTTTATTCCATGTCTACCCTAGGGTTGCTTCTTTTTAAAACCAGATGTGACTATCCTAGATTGGTTCTTTTTATGCCAGAAAAATCTCTATCTACGGAAGGTGTCAGACTCAGAGCTTTAAATTTTAATTACACCTTGTATGCGCTAAAAGATCAAACAAAAGCACTAAAATAAACAATCAATGCGCTAAAATAAACAGTAAATATGATGTAGAAAACCTTAAATACGCTAAAAGAAGTCCTAAATGTGCTAATCTAAGAATGAAAATGTTTACAATTTTAAATGAAGTGAGCTAAAGGGATGCACTATTATGTTCCTTGGATGTGCCATTTTGTTCCCTATAAGCACTAAAACAGTTCCCGAATGCTCCAAAAGACCTGCAAAACATTCAAAGAAGCCCTAGATGTGCTACAGAAACCCATAGATGCCCTTAAATGCGAAATTCCTTAGAAAACTGAACTCCAAAATGTGAAATCCTGAAAAAAATAGCAAGTAGATGCCAAAAATGGGGCAGGGCCCCATAGTGGGCATGAGAAATGTGTGTTCAATTTTTATGTGTAACAATATATGTAGATTCAAAACAATAAATCAAACATACCAATAATACATTATATCAAAACATAAAATCAAATAAGAAAGAATGCAAACTCAGTCTTTTGTCCTTGATGTCATCCTATTGTCCTCTATCTCCAGTGCTTTTGTCAATTCCAGTTTTCTCTCAAATTGTATGCTAGGCTCAACAAACGATCTTCCTAGAGAACGAGATTGAAGATGAATACATGTTATGCTAAGATATGATTATCATGCTTAAACAAAACATGATTGCTAAAATATAAGATTACGAAATGCTATGAATGCTAAAGCTGATAATGACAATGCTAGAATGCAACTCTAATGTGTGTGTGTTGTAGCCAATGCTTGGATTCACAAAGATATTTATAGAGTTTTCGAAAGATTCTTATTGGCTGATGCAATCAACGGCTATGAAAATTCCTGGTAGATCGAATAGTCGAAGATGGATAAGACTAGAGAGAAAAATAGAAGAAAACCAGAAAGCAGGATTTGTTTCCTTTTCTGTGGAAGAGAGAAGATGAGATGATAAAGATCAATTGTAAAAATCATGTTTTTGTGAGATTTTGGAAAGATTTAAGAAGACAAATAATGAATTATAAATTCAATTATCTATTTATAAGTGACATGGATATTTTTCTTAATTAAATAATCATTTAATTAAGATTTGAAGAATAATAAAAGATTTCATAATTAAATAAAATATTTAATTATGATTTGAAAATATATGGACATTTAATTAAATTTTTAGGAAATGACATGTAGATGAAATTAATTAAATAAAATATTTAATTAATTAGAAGAAAGAGTTGAAGAATCATAAAATATTTCATAATTAAATAAAATATTTAATTATGATTTGAAAAGTGACATGTGGAATTATGATAAAGATGAATTATAAAAATCATCTTTTTGTGAGATTGAGAAAATATTTTGAAAATAAATAATGAGTTTATTAAATGCATTATTCATTTATTGGTGACATGGAAGATTTTCTTAATTAAATAAAATATTTAATTAAGAATTGGAGAAAATGGAAGATTCTTAATTAAATAAAATATTTAATTAAGATTTGGAAAGTGACATGTGGAATTAATTAAATAAGAATATTTAATTACTATTTGATTTCGAAGAAATGAAATATTTAAATTTAATTAAATCAAAAGACTTGATTAAATTCAAAAGGTGATAATTAATTAAGATAAATAAAAGGTATTTATTTAATTAATTAAGTAGACATGTGAAATAATTAAATAAAGTGAATTTATTTAATTAAGTTGGAAGAATAAAGTGAATGAACAATATAATTAAATTAATTAAATTTAATCATATGTAGAGGACTTTAGAGAAATGAATTAAATAATAAATATTTAATTAAATGCTAGGATTAATTAGACATGACCAATTTTATGCATATACACCATGAATGGTGTAGATTACTCGAGATAGATCAGACGATGCTAATGAAATGAGTTTTCATCGGTGTGACTAAAGGTTGTCTGTAGGACTTTTTTAGATGTCCCCTCAATGGAGAGATAAGGCAAGAAGCTAGTGGGACCCAATCATGATGTAGGTTGACAGGTGGAAAAGAGCAGTTGCTCGAAAGACCAAATCACATCGTTGTTGTGAATTGTGTGGCGATGAAATGGATGACAAATGGAAACAACCTGCTAACCCTTTAAGGTTTGTGTGGGCCCGTTGTGTTAGCTCACAAGGTCTTCAGGATTTGGACATGTGGCTTGGTGGACCCCGCATATGGTGAACCATGTAGTAAGGAGACTAATGGCAGAGATCAAAAGGAAAAAGATTTGATGGTCAAGGTTGAAGGTTGATACGCCAGTCATGATTTAAGGTAATTGCAATGCACTATGTGATTGTGATGGTTCTATGTTTAACGATAGAGATTTAAACAACCATTTATCAAATAGTTGTGTTTTAAAGTTGTGAAAATGAATGGAAAGTACAAGATCATGGAAAAAAGTAAGTAGATTGATGGCCAGAATTGAAAGATAAAAATCTGAAATGGCTATGATAGTGCGAACAAGGGTTTGGACTGGTAATCGACATGGAAATGAGAATTAAATTCTCTATCTATTTCAACAAAAAATGTAATGAGATTTGATGCATAGGGCAGTGGTTCAGATGATCGCAGTGACAAGAATCATGATCAAATCGAATGAACATAAGGATTCATTAAATGCATAATCATATTTTGTGGTTCGATAAAGAGATTGAGGAAAATTCTCTATAACCAAATTAAATGTTGGGTGACTCGATGCAAGATATGGAGATATCTGGTAAACCCTATCAGATGCCTTAATTATGAGCTGGAAAGATGTGTATGTGGTTAAAGGAAAAGGAAGCTTTTTGGTGGAGTTTTCAAGAGAAGGAAACCCTAGCAGAAGATTAGAGAAGATCTAAAGAGTGGTGAGAATCTCGAGGCAATGATTGTAGGTTGGTGTAGAAGGAAGACAATCAGGTATTGTCTATGTGGTTGAGTTTGCAAGTGTTTGTAGTCTATGAGTGCACAAAGTTATAAATAGAGAGATGTAAAACTAAGAATTTATTAGAGAAGAGTGTGCCGAGCAGACGAGAGAGTAGAACAAAAGCATGTGTTGTTGAGAGTGCAACTACAATAGAGTGTAAGTTGCAATAAGTGAAACATTGTATTATATGTATTGATGCATCTTAGGTTTATGTAGAAACACTTATATACATATTTGAACATGTAATTTTGATTGAGGTTGTAGCTTCATAGTACTGAGTAAGTAGCTCAGAATAAGGGATTGTAGTTTCCTTGAAGTTGTTGCTTCTAAAATAGGGAGTTGAAGCTTCCTTGTGGTTGTAGCCCTTAAAACTTGTAAATGAACTTTGATACTTGTGAGGATGGATTAGAATAGTAGATCCTAGCAGCATTTCTCATTGTGGTTTTTCCCATCTTTGGTTTTCCACATATATCTAGTGTTATGTGTTGATTTCTCTTGTGCTTGTGATTATTATATCTATTCATGTTTCAATCTGTACATCTAAGTTTAAGGTTGAATCTCCAAAAGCTTTTAAGGACTAAATGTTTTAACATCTACTGATTCACCCCCCCTCTTAGTAGATCATTGTGTTCTAACAACGTGAGTGTGTTAAAAAAATTACAACACTCAGTCAAGGCATCATTAAGCTCAATTTTATAAGGAGGGCCGAAAAAAGTGTGAAATATCACAAATGACAATTTTCAACACTAGATCATCAACTTAAAGTCTTGATTTTTTATTAGAAGATTGAATTTAAAATTGATGATAGTGGATTAAGGATAGGATCCTTGGGTGAAGGATTTTGATGATGATAAAAGGATATGGGGTATGAAGGAAATTAATTCCTTAACCAAATTTATATTTTCAAAGGATTATTTTTTATTAAGGATTAGGGATTGGATTCTTGATTGAGATAAATAAATGGATAATGGATGATTGGATTTGGGTGAGGAGTACATGGAGAAGATTAGGATTAGGTTGCAATGAGATTATTTTGATAAGAGTATTATATTTTGATGATGATGGTGGATTTGGATTAAGGATGATGATGACTATATGATAATTAGGACAAAGATGAATAAGAGGGCTTTAATGTGGACTAGGAAGAATAAACGAATGGATAATGATTAAGATGAGGATTAAAAACTTGATTACATTAGAAGAATTAAGTGAGGATTAGGGTCCTAAGTAATGCATTAGGGATGAATTGGAGATAGATTGGGGTGATTAAGATAATTGAGATGAGGTGGATTGGAGAATTGGGGATGATTACGGAAAGGTGGGGGATTAGTTAGGGGATAATTATAATGATTATGGATGACTAGGATGGGATGATTAGGATGGGATGATTAGGATGGAATGATTAGGAATGATTAGGATAAGAAGGAAGGATTAGGATAGAATGATGGGTGATTAGGATGGGGAGGGATGCTTAGTATAAGGAGGGATGATTAGGAGGAGAAGGGGGATAATTAGAATGATTAGGATGAGGTGATTACAATGATTAGGAATGATTAGGATAAGAGGATTAGGATGAAATGATTAATATGATTAGGAATGATAAGGATGAAATAGGATGATTTGGAGATGTTGACATCTTGACTTGGAGGAAACCTAGACTTAAGCAAGCAAAGAAAAAAAAATATTTGGTTTTTGGAGTATTTTGATTTTTTTGGATTTTTGAGTTTTATATTTTATTTGGATTTTATGATTAAGGATAAAAGAAAATAAGGAAGCAATGCAAAATAAAAATCCTATGGCTCAATTTAGATAAGTGTCCCATTTTGACTTCAATTGGGGAAGGCAATCTAAACATTCAAGCACACAAGACACATGAACAAGCTTAACTCAAATGGGATTATCAATCCTTGTTGGCACAAGACACCATAAGAAAACATGGACAAAAAGTCTCAGATAGGCTATACAAGCTGAACTAGGGGTATCCTTTATATACCACAAGGGTATGTGAGCCTAATTCATAGATGAAAGGAAATACTGCCAAATGGTCAGGAGGAGTGGGTAACCCACTCTCCACCTTCACTTATATAACGTATAAAGTTCTTAGAGGCTTAGCCTAGATTGAAAAAATTCCAATTCTAAGAGAGATGTATTTTGATTCACCTCCTTCTCTTTATACTCAGTTAGGACATGAGAGTTTAGGTCACTCCCTAGGGTGATGAAATCCATAGGTAAGCCCCCTAAAATTAAAACAAGATGACTTATTTTTGAGCCTCAAGATTACACTAGGGTGCAAGAGGAGAGCATACATAAGATAATCTTGGGGATTAAAATACACTTGTTTATTTTAGAACCCAAATCAAAATGTGAAAGGAAAATTTTAAGCCCAATTTCAAATGTGAGGAAAACACACCAAAAAATATATTCTAAAGAAAAAAATAATTGTACTAATTGAGTCCTTATGATTTTTTGATAGATTTCAAGAAAAATGTTGAAAAATGATTTTATATATGACATTTATGTGCACTTGAAAATAAAAAAGAAAGGTTGAATTTAAATGAGTGCACCTAGTTTTTGGAGTAGAATCTAAAAAAATCTACTTCCACCATAGAAAAGAGCTTTAAACTAGCTTTCAAATGCCTTTTGAACTTTAAAAATATGATTTGTGAGGTAAAATTTATGCATGTTTTCTTAAAACCACTCCTTTAAGGTTTGTATAGGAACACATGTGCCATTTTGAGCAACACATGTGCCACTTTGAGAATCATAGGTGCCTCTTTGAGAAACACATGCACCTTTTTGTGAAACAAAAGTGTGACTTTATAAAACAAAGGTTCTTTTCTACAGAGACTTTTAGAAAAACCTTTATATAAATTGTAGGTGTGGTTTATCGCAACCAAAGTGTGACATGATATAGAAAACACACTAAAAGTCACCATAGAAGTGAAGTTATATCAACTATAAGCACAAAAATTTATGATGGAAGCATGAGTTTGTTGAATGGAAGTGTTGAATCATAGAGCCAAGTGTCAGACATAGTTTCTCAAAATAGAAGTGTTGAAAGTCGTGATGGAAGTGTGGGTTTGTTGAAAAAGGTGCCGAATCATAGAGCTGAGCACAAAACCAAAACCTACAACTCAAAAATCACCAAAAAAGCACAAAAGAGGTTAAAATAGGGACATGAGTCCCACTGGGCATGCCAAAATGATGAAAATGAAAATGCAATGAAGTGAAATACACAAGATGAATACAAAAACACATAAATATTTTCCCTAAATCACCTTCAAAATCTATGATTGAGCTAGAATAAGATGCACCCAAAGCCTATTGATATGCTCTTAATATATGGAATTTCATTAATTATCAATCCAATAGCATGATGGTATGATTAAGATGATTCAATAGAAATTTGGACATTATAATATTAGCATAAGATTAGATCATACAAATGGGATGGAAGACCTCTCATTTATAGAAATTATATGAGATAAATCAAGGGACAAGATGCATTGGGTGATGGATGGCTAGGAGTGGTTGAGGATTAGGGTTTGGATCAAAGTTGTAGTCATGTGATAAGTGCCACATGAGGGATAAGGGATAGGTTTAGGATTAGTATTAGAGAAACATCCTTATGTGGATGGATAGGATTAAGAGGCGAAGTTAAAATTAATGGATAAGATGGAAAGTTATTTTGAATTTTGGGAAGTGTCTAGATTCAATGAATCTATACAAGGTCTTAGTTAGACATCATGTGAAGGGGACACTTGTCACATGATGGAAGATTTTTATTGTGATCCATGTGAACAAGTTTAAGGTCTAGGATTAAATAGATAAGGATTGAGGGATAAATTGGAATTAAATAATGGAGGTAAAGGTAATGGAGATTAATAAGCCTAAATTAATTAATTATTTGCTTTATTTGGAGGGTTTTGGGATAAGGGAAATGAACCAATTATTTAAATATTCATTGTTTTAATTAATTGGCTAGGAGAAGATAAGATAAATGTGAAGGATAAATTATTTAATTAAATATGATTATTTATTTAATCAATGGCTTAGGATGGGCTAAAATTAGGTGTGGTTTGATAAGGTCATATTTTATGTTTCTACACAACCCACATAGGATAGTTGGATTTGGTAATGCCATTTGTGTGAAAATCAATATCCCATGCTTGTACATAACAAATTTGACCACATATAATCCATGAACCATAATGCAACACAATTTTGGCATAGTCTAGGTCTAAAAAAGTACATAAGACATGCCATCTACCCAAACCCCTAAATAATTCAATGGTCAAACCCTTTGATTCCTAATTTTTTCTAGCCCATTTGAAAAATTATTGTTTTGAAGGGATCCTATTGAGGAAAAATAAAATAACTATTTTTTCTTAACATTCATTAATTACATCTAAAATATTATCAAGTAAAGAGAAGGGAATAAATTTAAATTTTTATCATCCTCTGATTTATCTAAAATTGGGGGTTTCACAAAACCTTGCTAGGTTTTGTGACGTGAGTAGGGGATAGAATGTGAAATGTTTTAGAGGCAATCATGTTTGACTATAGAATGAGAGCTTGTTGGTCATTAAAATATTGGTGGTTTTCCTTTGGGTCAAGGCTACCTCATTCTAATGCTTTCATCTTGATGCTTCTTGTCTTGGGCTTGAGACTTGAAAGAATTTTACTATCAGTATGAATCCTTGGTAACAGAAGATTAGATGGAGATGATGGAAACTAGGGGGCCAGTAGGGTTTGAAAGGGGATCCAAAATGTTCAATTCAATTTTAAAGGAGACTGGAAGGAGTTTAACTGCCAATATTAATCCTTGGTAATAGAATATTAAATGGAAATGGTTGACACTAGGGGGGATGATAAGGTTTGAAATGGGACCCAAAATCATAAATAAAATAAATGAGAAAAAGGTGAAGGAGAATTCTAGATATCCTTTATAACGCTAACTAGTAGAGTGACAAAAATAGAAATACCACATGAAAGGAGAAATTTACACCATTGCAATTAAATTTTATCCTTAAAACATTCACAAAATATAAAATTAAGGACCAAGGAAACATCTAGCACAAACATGTAATATGTGTCACTAGAGGGGAAGATAATGTTGCACAGGAAGTTGTCGTTGCACCAAAAGATTGACCTATTAATTCCTGATACAATCAACAGATTTATACAAGATCCAAGATCAACAGAAGGTGGTTAATGCATGTCATGAACCCAAGCGTCATGTTGTGCAACACAAGTATACCAAGGGTGAAACTCTTGCATCAATCCCCCCTAGTGCAAGTGAGGGGTTTGAGCCTGTGACCTTGGCTCTGATACCAATTGTTGCACAAGTAACTATTGCTGGACCAAAAGATTGACCTATTAATTCCCGATACAACCACTAGATTTATATAAGATCCATGATCCACAAGAGGTGGTTAAGCCATGTCATGAACTAAAGTGGAACATTGCACAACACAAGGAGATCAAGGGAAAAAATATTGCAATAGATAACATGTAAGCACATAATAAAAAAAGTTGCATGTTAAATCTATTAGAAATGTTTGGATGCATGCTAAATTTTTTTGTCTCTTCTCCTTCCCATGAAGTGTTTGAAAAAAACTATCCTTATTCAAAAGAGAATTTGATTCTTGCCATAAATATTTATAAAAAAAACATAGCATCTGGTGTGCTCCCCCTAAAATATAATTTTTTTCTAGTATTTCAAAAATCACTTCGTTGAAATATTAGTTAACACCATGTAGTTTATACTTGATTTTTCTAGTAAAATTTTAATATATACATATGAATTTATACTAATTTTCAAAGTGAAAATATGTTTAAAAATGAAAATTGAGCATGATTCCCCTTGAAATTTTTGGAAACTAATCACAAATATTATTTTGATTATGTATAGAATATAGTTAGTAAAAATGTATGCTTCAAAATTTGATGAATGGATAAAAAATTAAATAAAAAATACAATATATAGGTTTTCAATGAAAAATGGGGACACTAGCAACATTAATTAAAGATCAAAACCTTAAGATATTTTAAATGAAAAAAATACATGGTTAGAAATCTAAGAGAGAGCTCAACATTATTGTGGTATTTTTAACTCAACATTAAAAGATGTACAAACATGATGGAGAACAAACTTGATATTTAGTCATTTTCTACAATTTATAAAAATATTCCTTCAGGGATAGACATGCAAGCCCAACCCTTTATGTTAAATTCCCAAGGAAAATGTGACTCTAAGTGTTGGAAATACCTAAAGAAGATACAAATGTGAGTTTATTATAAAAAAATCATGTTTGTATAAATAAAAATCTATTTTTCTCCTCACTCTCTCCCTCTATCTTCTTCAAAAGAATAACATTCAACTTCCGTCATCAATGTCTTCTTCTTCTTCAACATCTCAATTGGCAACACCCTCATCATCTCAGTTAGAGAATATAGGATCCACGTCTAGGATACACAAAATGAAAGGACAAGCACTCTTGGCCTCTACAAGTCTTGAATCTAATAGATGGCTTCTTGATTTAGGGGTGTGTCGCCAAAAAATGTATAGTTGACATTTTTATGCTCACTTGAGTCTTTCTAGTGGACTTTAGCTTAATTTTTCCTAGATTTAATGTTGTAATGTTTCCAACATGTTCACATTAGGTCTTGGACCCTTGTGAATCATTAAAACTTTTAGGATTTCTTGTAAAAGTGTTGTGAAGTGTTGTAACCCACTTTCACACTTTTCTAGGACCCTTTCATTATAATTCACTTAAATAACTCATTTTTTATTATTTACCAAGTCTTATTTTAAGGTGTTGTAAAGTGTTGTGACCCACTTTCACGCTTTTCTAGACTTGTCTTCACTAATTTGACCCTTTCTTATGTTTAAATGACGCTTTAATACACTTTCTAACCATTTTTAAGTGTGTTTTTGAGGATATTCCTATTGGGAAACATTTAATGCCCCTTAATTCCTGACACCCACTTAATTTTCTTAAGTGGGATAAGTCACCAATAGGGGTGACTTAGTCCTTTTTAGCACAAACCTCAAAATAATTTTAAATTTCTAGTGGGATTTTGTCCTCTAATCCTTGAGGTCGGCCTATGATGTGTTATTTTCAGGAAATTTTTGTAAAATCATGTATAAATAAGGGTTATTTTCTCATAAATTACACCTCCCATTCATTCATTCAATCTCCTAAGCATTCAAGCATTCATTCACTTAATCATTCTCAAGCATGCAAGCACTTTAAGCATAATCAAATCATCCATTGGAGCACTTCATTGCATATCTTTAGATTTACACATCAAGGGTTTGGTAAGTTTATGACATTGCATGTTGTTTGTTTATCACTCTCCTTCCATTTCATTTCATTTTATAGGGATTTATTACCAAAGTGGGGTTTGATGAAGGAAAAGTCCTAAACTCTAACCCTTAATCATTTTCCCCCTTTTGCATCCGTGTTTGCAAAATTTGTATGTATATCTATCAAGAAAATAGGTTTTGAAAGGTGGTCAAGAAGTCTACAAAGTCAATCAAGTCATCACAACCCTAATTCAAGCTTGGAGAGACTTTTTATCTTGTTTTCCACATAACAAAGTGTAGACACTTGTTAAAAAACAAGTGCAGACCTTAGGCTACAAGATTTTGTCCCAAAATTCTTGAGATTTGCAAGAGGACTAAGTCACCACTACTGGAAAATTAGTCCCGCTTCTAGGCCTGAAAAGTGATTTTTACATTTTTGGATACCCATTTGGCAGATTCTTATTCTGGCAAAGTTTCTAGAAATTAGGACTAAGTCTCCCAACCTGGCGTAAGTGTCCAAGTCAATATTTTCATTCAATTTTTTAGGATTCTAGAATCTCCCAACATTAGATTCCATATTCCAGGTGCACCCCTTTGATTTTTTTCTATCATTTCATCATTTACTTACATTTTTTAGGCATTTTTGCATATCACACTATGTTTTCAAACAAGTTGCATTTCTTAGGTTTTGCATCATTAGATCATTTAATTTTAAAATAAGTGCATTAGGACATCTTAATTAGGCATAATGCATCTCATTCACATTAAATTTGATTGTAGACAATTGCATTTTGGACCCCATTCCTTCCCCTTTCTCCTTTTAGGTGAAAGACCCTAGAAGGAGCAAAGCGAGTGTGGGAAATCCAAAATTATTGTCCACAAGGGGCATCTCATCATAGGGAATCTTCTATGGATATGTTCTCTTCCTTTGAGCCTTGTAATTCACCTCATATTTAAATGGGTAACAATACATAAATGAAGGTAAGTGGCAAGGGTTCTATTGACATTGGGGAAGGGAATTTCAATGATGTACTTTGTGTTCCTTCCTTGTCAAAAAATCTCCTTTCTATTTATCAAATTACTCATGGGGGAAAAGGTAAAATAGTTGAGTTCACTCTTGATAGAGTGTACATAAGGGACTTGGAGACTAGGGATATTGTTGCTATCAAAATGGTTGATCGTTCATCTCATTTGTATTGCTTTTCACATTTTTCTTTAGAAGGTGATAATGTTCTTTTGGCTACATCACACAAACTCCATCAAGTGTGAACCATGCTTGTGAGGAAAATTTTGGTTATCTACACCTTGGTATTCTAGAGACCAATGTTGAGCTTCCTAATCCTCCACCTCCTGCTTCTTCAACCATCAGTCCTTCAATTCAACAAGATGATCATAGTTTTGCAGATCTTGCTTTGTGGGATAAATATTTGAAAGGTATTTATAACTTGTTTTGGGAGTCTCATACTAAAAATTCATAGGACACACTTGAGGGGGTTTCTCTCCTATTTGATGATAGTTTCAACACAAATGTTATCCCATATACTTTGTCTTTGGAGGTTGACATTTAGGATTCTTTTCCTTCACTTGATTTGTCATGTTTCTTGGTTGAGTTTGTCCATGATTATGTTGTGGCTTATTCAAGCTTGGATACTCCTACTTAGTTTTCAAAGGAATACATTTTGTGAAATCCTCCTTCCCCATTTTAGTTGGACATGGAGTGGCTTCTTCATCAACTTATGGATTTGTTTCTTCCTAAGGAGAGTTTTGTTGCTTGCAGACAATGGATCATCTTTTGTTTTCAGGCATTCTTCATCGAAATTGGAGCTTCTTCATTGTCAGAGGATATTATATCTCTCTTTTTCCCTCTTATTGGGGGGGGGTCATTAATTGTATATTCATGATGGATGTAGTTCTTGTGGGGTATCATTGAGTCCTCCATACATCATGTTGTTTTGTTTTGTTTTATGTTTTTTCTCTATTTTGGAGAGGAGTTTTGTCCCATTGGATTTTTTCCTTTTCTCCGTTTGTGAAATAATGATTGTATTTTTTCATTTGCATTGTAAATGGGTACCTAACATGTCTTTGTAGTCAGGATCCATCTTCATCTTCATCTTTGCATAGCGTGCATAATAATATTCTCCCTAATTTGCACTTAAGGGGGGGTGTTGTTGTGAATAAATTTCTTGTACCTATCTAATTCATTCACTAGTTAATTAGGGGACATATTCACATGATTAAGTTTACTTAGGATAAAAGATTCCTTCTATAAGTCTTAGTTTTCATGTCTAAACTTTATCTTATCCTAGGTTGTTATGAGTTAGACCTTGTCACATGTCATAGGATTAAGACACTTGTCATGATCTTGTCTAATCCTATCTCTATACCTTGCATTTATAAGCAAGGCATTTCATGTACATTTTCATATTCAACCAATATTTTGTTAGTGCAATTAATATTTAATTACACTTGCATAAATTTACTTAGGTAATATTTTGATTCCTAGGTTAATTATTCTCATCCTTATCTTGTTGACCTATCTTGTTGCTCAAGATAAGATTAGGGTTATGCATACATTTCTTTTATAAACAAAATCATCTCATGTAATTATTAATTCCTGAATAATAATATTTTGCACATCCTTTTGCAATAGATTTTCTTTTTAATGATTTTCTCTTTTGTTGAAGGTTTTTTGGTTTGCATGTCTGATCTTGGTTTCTAACATGGTATTAGAGCCTTGATTTGCAGCCCCTTCCCATATTTTTGAGAAAATCATTGCAGAGTTCATTCGAGATTCCTCAAGGGTTTCATGCCTTGAGTTCATCTATGTAGTGCCTTGGATTAGATCGAGCTTCACCATTGGATTTAGAGCATTGGAAAATGTCAGGATTGGCTTTTATTTTTGTAGATTTTGGTCATCGTTTGCCAGATCCATGAGGGTTTCAAGCTCAGTGATTTTTTGCAAGCTCTGGAGGTAGCCAATTTTTTGGAGAATTTTGGGTACAAACAGAGGTCACCATTGCATTTGCAGTAGCCAAAAACCCTAAGATCACCCTTCATTTCATCAATTTTGGAGAAGTTGGTCTGGAAGGAAAAAAAATTCTAGGGAGGCCGTACAACCTCCCCATCACATAGACCGAGGCACAAAAAATAAAAAATGTTGAAAATGGGGTTTTCTTGATCTTTGCATCGGTGCTCCCAGTGCAAACTGATCCCACCACTCAATGGCCACCAAGCAGCTACCAAGCGGCCACTAGCCCACCATCATCGTTGTTCTCCACCACCCACCAACCACCGACACCTCTAGCCGCCGCAGGCCCATCTATAGAGCCAACGGTCATATGGGGGACTAGGCGCTATGCACCTAGCCCCCGACTGCCCAACTCTCTAGCCCGCGATCATATGCATGACTGAGGGCTCTGCCGTATCCCTAGCTTGCCAACCCTTGTCATGCATAGGACCAGGGGCCAAATTTTTTTTTAGCCCCATGGGGGCCCTGTAGGCTAGATTGGCCTTCTTGGAGCAGTTTTCATGAAAAAAGGTGTAACTTTTGCATACAGTATGAAAATCGGGCAAACGAGATATCACCAGAAAGCTGGTTCTATGCACTGTTTTCTATATCTATCCCAGGTTGATCATTATTCCAGATTTTTCCCAATGGGTTTTTTGGAGATTACTTTGATGTTTTGGAAGTTGGAAGGGCGAAACTTGAATCTTTGCACTTCATTTTAGTACCACATCATTTTATTTTCTATTTATGCATGTTTAGCATTCTCTCCTTTTACAATTGTTTGGTTATTGTAATAAATGAATTGAGATAAAGTTCTATTAGGGGGATTTCTTGCATAATAATCTGATTAGAGTGTGTATGTACTTTGATCTTCATCTTGATTTGTTGACAACTCACATGGGTTATATCTAGTTTCTTAGTTTCTTTTGGCAACATCTTGTCTTAGCTTGACACATATCAGATTCACATCAGTTCACACTTCAGATTGGGAGTTTATGGTTATTGATCCACATTGGTTCAGATCCATATCAGTTTGAGGGCCATGTTTTTATGGTTAATGTTCTAGAGTCTTCATGGTACTTATTCCTTTGGAAGAGTTTTAGTCACATTTTGGCATCAACATTGAGATACCTAGTTTCCATATTTTGTCATCATTTCATCTACTATTGCTTCACATATTCCAAGGTTGTTCTAGTTTGTGAGTTTTCTAGTGTTCCATGGAATTGGGTCTGTTGTCACATGATTATGATTCTACTTTGGTTTCTTGTGGACAAAAGTATTTTTCCTTGCTTGTCAGATTGCAATTCCAGTGTTACTCCATAGTGTTCTTCTAGTGCTTCTTTGCAACAATCATCTCATTGTAGGGGGGTTTTGTCCCACTGGGTTTTCCTTCTCTACCTCATTATTGCATTTGTACATGGGTACCTGATCAAGCCTTGTTTCTGGGACCCATTCATGCTTTCTTGCATTCATCTTAGTTTTAGGTGCATACTTTTTAGTCTCCCTAAGTTTCACTTATGGGGGGGGGGTGTTAGTGTAATTAATATTTAATTACACTTGCATAACTTTACTTAGGTAATATTTTAATTCCTAGGTTAATTATTCTCATCCTTATTTGGTTGAGCTATCTTGTTGCTCAAGATAAGATTAGGGTTATGCATACATTTCTTTTATAAAGCAAACCATCTCATGTAATTATTAATTCCTGAATAATAATATTTTGCACATCCTTTTGCAATAGCTTTGCTTTTTAATGATTTTCTCTTCCATGGAATGTTTTTTGGCTTGCATGTCTGATCTTGGTTTTTAACATATTCAATATTGCATTGTTGAAGAAATTTTTCTTGCTATTTTCTCTTCTGGAAGATATTTTGGTCTAGCAGCTATTCTTGGGGAGGGTGTTGGGGAGTCACCATTAACTCCCACAAAAAAATTACAATTTTTTTTGATATATATGTTCAATAAAAACATGTGTGCTTAAAAAATTATTATAAATTCAATATGTACATGCATATTTTACTTGTGTTGAATTGTCTGCAGGGTGATGCTCTATAGTAAGAAAATCAATGTATGAATTGATTTGACTAGATTCTCCACCAAAATCTCCATGTCCACCTAAACTGGGTGTAGCCTGATCAAGTCCATAGCATACCTGATGGCGATTGGTACATAAGTGGTGTGTCAACACACATGGAGTGATACTAGAACTAGCTCCATAGAACACTCCTCCATGGTCATGGTGTCTAGGCTATCCAACCACCATCAGAGAAGTATGCTCATCAAGGTTGCTTGCAAGCATACTCAAAGATCCTAATGTGGATACCACCACACAATGATGTACAGGTATAGGAATGGCAGGACTAGGAGGATCTACAATAGGTTGGGCATGCACAAGGAATCAAGGATCAATCCATGCCCCTAACCTTTATTGTGGCATGTTGCCACCAACACCCTAAAATGATTTAAAATCAAAATAATTGGGATTTTTCCCCAAAACAAACTCTGTATATAATTTCCTCAAAAAGTGTAAAGGGTCCTCCAAATTAGCATGTGGTAGAGGGTCAAATGCCATCCACCATTTCTCCCAAAAATTTGTAGTCATTTGTGGATGTATTCACCACCTCATCTATATTATATGTTTTCTTGTAGGAATGGGTAGGTTAGTGATAGGGTCAAAAAAAGGTGCAAGATGGGCTTTTGTTACTTTTCAGGTCTAAAATTTGTTATTGGAGAGACCATCTAAATAAAATTGTTTCATTTCCTCTTTCCATCATCAATGCCTATCTAAGTCCACATCAATGGACCCAATGGCATCAATAAAATTTTTCATCATAGATGTAAAATTCCTCGTGTGGTGGAATCAATGCTTCATTTTCAATAGCATTGATTTGATTATGAATGGATGTTATATTGTCAGTGATCCTTGCTTGCAAGTGAGCCTCATCAGATCTTGGAGGTGGTGGAGGTGGGATGTTATGAGGTGGAGGGCATGGAGGTGGATGTTGCTGAGTAGATGGATTAAGGATATCATCAATATCAAATTAAATTAACAAAAATGTACAAAATTACAAGAAATAGTTAAATGTTAACATACATGAATGTGTTTAACTAGAATACATACATATACATACACATACATACACATACATACATCATTCAACTTGAGCATGTACATACAAATTTCAAACTTTAAGATACATGTTTGAAATATAAAATAGGTTGTGCAATGCATGCATACATCATTCAACATGACCATGTGTACATAGAAATTTCACAATTTGAGATCTAACTATGTGATTTTAATATGTGTACATAGTAAAAAATAAAATTAAAACACACACAAAAAGTTCATTTATGCTTAAGGCATGTAAATGAAAAAACAAATAATTGTTAATGTGATGTGAAATGTCATTAAAAATTACATTAGTTTATTATGATAAATTAAGATGGCTTAAGGGTACCCATAGGATGGCTTAAGGGGATCTATGAATTAAGGTTGTGAGAGAAAATGATGGCTTAAGGGGATAAAATTTGGTGAAGTTTCCCAAGGAAACCAAATTTCATTAAGTTAAAATTATACTTTTTAAAATGTACATTTAGGAGACCTAATTAACAACATATGGTGGCTTAAAAGGGGTCCTAAGTATCTAGTTTTAAATGGATCTATGAATTAACTATCCTAGGACAAAATGATGGGTTTAGGATTTATTTTTTAGGGTTTAGGGTTTAAGGTTTAATCCCCTTATACCATTTTCTTAAAAATCCCCTTAAGCCATTCAATATAAATGGCCTAATTGAATAAAAATGAAAAAATCCCTAAGACTCATTTATGTCTAAGGCATGTTATAAATGAAAAATAAATAATTGTTAATGTGATGTGAAATCTCACTAAAAATTACATTAAATTAGGAGAAATTATGATGGCTTAAGGGGATCTATGAATGCAGCTCCTAGGAAAAAATATGGCTTAAGGGGATAAAATTTCAAGGTGGAGTTTTACGTATCAATTTTTATTTTTTTGGTGAAGTTTCCCATGGAAAACAAATTCCATTAAGTTAAATATATTATTTTTTAAAATGTACATTTAAAGGATGTAATTAATAATATATATTGTCTTGTAAGGGGTCCTAAGTATAGTTTTAAGGGGATCTATGGCTTAATTATCCTAGGAAAAAATGACGACTTTACAGTTCAAGGTTTAGGGTTTATGGTTTAATCCCCTTAAACCATTTTCTTAAAAATCCCCTTTTAAACCATATTGAAATATATAAAGTTAAATATATAAAGTAAGGAGTTATTTTGATTCAAAAATCTATATAAAAATTAATTATGATAACATTGCAATAATAGTTTTTTATGTTGATGATCATGTTATCATCAATATTGAAGCCAAATAAATTCAAAACAAAGTAATTATATCAAAACAATTCTAAAAATGTTTAAAATGTGTGAATGTAATCCATCATAGATATGTACCTCTAAAAATTAGAATTAAAAAAACAAACACCAATTAAAAAGTCAATACAATATTAATTAATAGATTATTTAATATTTCTTATTAAATTTTTATCTCATCATTATAGTATTATATTAAAAAATTCAACACTAAAAATATCCATCCAACCAAATTATTTATAATATTTCCATTTGAAATGTTGGGAAAATAGGTTGCTCCACCTTTTAAGAGATGGGTCACAAGGGTAGGGTTTTAGGACCTTTCCACCTATTTCCTTCAAATTTCATTCAAGGAAACCTTCGAGATCTCAATCTAGAGATGGAATGAGGGAAATAGATTTGCAAAAAGGTGTCCTAGGGTGTGATTAGAGACAATAAAGGGGGTTCACCACCAAGCAAGGTCTTGGAAAGAAAAGAAATGTAATTGATGTGCAAACTTAAGTATACGACCTAGAAAATGCACCGAAATAAGAGCAACAAATTGGAGATAAATAGAGGTGTAACTGGAAACTAAAGAGCCTTGAATTAAGGTCTAGAATCTTGGAAATGCTAAATTTTAATGCAGAGTAGGACTCATATGCCAGTAGGGGTGATTTAGTCATAGTTTAGGGTTTCAGGTTGAAACTAGAATCTAGAACTACTAAACGAGGATCTATAGAAAATGCCTGAAAATAGGTATACTAGGAATCATACGCCACAAGTGGAAATTTACTCCTAGTTTTAGGGTTGATTTGAAACTCTGATGTCTTTTAGTGATTTCCTATAGCTTCTCTGGACTATGAAATATTCAAGTTTAAAACATTGAATTTCAACCTGTAGATGACTTTCTATGATCTTGTAATGTAGATGACAACTTCAACAACTTGAAAACTTTCTCCAAACTTTCTCTCCAATTGATCTTCAACCTAAATCTAAAAAATCACACATTAAAGAGAGGGGAAAATGTCATCTTGTTATTAGGGGTTTTCCTTGGTCAAACCCCATTTTGGTAATCAAACCTTGAAATGAAATCAAATAGAATGAAGGAATGATGAATGAAAAAATAAGCTACGTTGCAATTCACCAAACCTTTGGAATAAAGGTTGCAATCTTGTAAGTAATGGCAAGCATGAATGTAGATCTTGACTTGAATGCTTGCTTGAATCATTAGAACCTACAAACAAATGTTAGCATAGAAACAAACATGATGCATTATGACTTTGACATGATGCTTGAATCTTGAATAATGCTCCAAAATGCTTGATAAACACTCTTGAATTCTCTTGAATTATCTTATAAACTCTTGCAATCATAACTTGCTATAGGAATTATCTCATCAATTTTCTAGGAGAAAATATGTGAAATAACCTTGTATTTATACTTGTTTGTGTCAAACTTCCCCATAATACAACACTACAAGCCAACATTAGATCTAGGAGAATATAATCCCACCAAGAATTGAATTCAAAATTAGTTCTAAGCTAAGTACGAATCATATTCCAGTTGTGGTGTATGAGTCCTAGTAGGCTAAGCTTGGGACTCATTTTTGAAGAAATGTTTAGTTCTATACTAAATTAAGGACTAGGCCCCAAAACTTAGGTGGGACCCATACGCCGAAGGTGGCGTATGAGTCCCAAATCACTAAATCTAGGCCATACAATCCAAAATTACTACATTTTGATTGGTCATTACATATGTTTCAAGATTATCCTTAGAAAGATGCATTAAATAAGGGTTGTGGTTGCAAAATAGGACCAAATAAGGCATAAAGAAGCCCAATTTTAATAGGGAGGTCCTAAAAAAGTGTGAAAATGTAAAGGGATACAGTTTTATACACTACACCATCCAACCAAATTCTTTATAAAATATCCATTCAAAGTCAATTTTTTTATATAAATTTGATCATTGTTAGTGTGAACTACAAAATTCAATCAAATTCAATAAGATCGTGGTCTTAATAAAGTGTTGCGGCTCTCTGTTGCATTGAGGTTCATTTCTTCATGTTTTCCTTTTAAGAATAGGACTGTATCCTCTCCTCTAGCCATCATTGATGCTTGTCTAAGTCTACATCAATGGACCTAACAACACCAACAATTTTTTGCATTGTAGATGCAAAATGCCTCAAATTTGGTGGAATATATTCTTCATTCTGCATAGCATTGATTTGATCCTTAATGGATCTAACATTCACATTGATCTATGCTCGAAAGCAAGCACCATCAGATGTAGGTGGTGGAGGTGGGGGGTTATGAGGTGGATTGGGTGAAGGTGGAGGTGGACATGGGAATGTGGAGATGTAGGGCATGGAGTGGATTACGGATATCATCAATATTGAATTGATCCATGATCTAGATATAAGTTCAAACCTATAATAAATTTGTAATTTAAAAATGTAAGATACATGTTTAAGAATCCCTTTAAACCATTCAATATAAATGAACCAAGTGAATATGAATGAAAAAATGTGTAAGGATCATGTATGTCTAAGGCATGTTACAAATGGAAAAACAAATAATTGTTAATGTGATGTGTGATCTCATTAAAAATTACATTAACTAACTAGAAATTATGATGGCTTAAGGGGAACTATGAATTAAGTTCCTAGAAAAATATGATGGCTTGAAAGGGAATTAAATTTTGTCAAGTTACCCAAGGAAACCAAATTTCATTAAGGACCTAGGAAAAAAAGATGGCTCTAGGGTTTAGGGTTTGGATTTGTAAGAGAGGGGGACCAACCACATCAATGCTCTAGCTCATAGAAATCTAACAATGGAGGGATGGCCTAACTTACCTCACTCTAAAGGATGTCTTGGGGTGAGAATCTGAAAATAAGAGCACTATATAGTAGTTTTGTCACTCTACATACCTAAACTTTAGATTTAGGCTAGGTGAGTTGATTTTTGGAGTTGGTACTACACCATAGATAATTCTCTCTCTGAGGATGACAACATGGTGCACTAGCATCTCTATGGTGCACTAGCATCTGTACAACCAAAAAAAATAAAGTATAGTAAATAATATTGAACCAAATATTTTAAGGATGTAGAATGCTATGATTCTCTTTGCTCAATTAGGGTCTTTCACCTAAATGAAAGAGATAGATCCCACACCAGAAAAATCTAGGTGGTTCACTCAATCTAAGGTATGTATGAAATTATGTCTAAATGAAATGATTCAAAAGTAGGAAACTAATGAAAGATATTGATTATTGAATGGAAACTAAAGAATGCAACTTGTTTGAAAACACATTGTGTTATGTAGAAATGGACTAGAAATGTGAACAAAACTGAACAAAAAAGGATGAAATTGAAAGTGTGCACCTGAGATATGGATGGAGACTGGAAATGACTTTTGAAATGTTTTTGATCCTAATTTTTAGGCCTGGTGGGACTGATTCGCCATTCTAGGTGAATCAGTCCCAGTTTTGTAAAACTATTTTAGAACCTGTTTCAAATAATTGGGTGTCTAAAAATGTAGAAAACCAAAAATTGGCCTAGAAGTGGGACTCATTCACTACCCATGGTGAATGAGTCCAATTTTTAATTTCAAAATAATCAAAGGTGGAAACAGGAGCCTTTGGTCTGTACTTTCTACTTCTCTAGGTGTCTCGATCTGAAACTGTCTGATACAGACCTAAAAGTGACTTTTTGTGGGTATTTTGACTTGCCCAATGAAGAGATGAGTTGAAAAAATTTGCAATGTAATATTCAATGATTTATAAGCCTCCAAGATGTCTAAATCTACAAACACACAAGACAAGAAATAAAAATGTTGGATGTTAAGGTATGCGGGTTTTCCTTGGTCAAACCCCTTTGTAGGTAATTAAACCAAAATAGAGAAAGAATGTAATGAAGCATGTAATAATTGAATTAATTCCTTGCTTTGAGGATTGATCTTGAATTTCTACACCAAAACATGAAGAATTTTCCCTTGAATGTCTTAGGAAGCTTTCTTGATGACTTGCAATGGTGAAACCGTAACTTGTTTGGCTTGATGGAGAAGATAGATGATGAATGAATTGTGAACATGAGTTAATGGATATGAATTAGGGTTTAGAGAATTGATTTTATAGGAAATTCTCCTTATTTTCTTGTAAATTGGATCCCCAAGGTTGACATGAAAGAATATTAAACTTAATTTCTAGTTTTATCTGCTCAAAACTCAAATTTGACCCAAATGGGACTCATTTGCCACCTTGAGTGAATCAGTCCCACTTGGGAGGGACTCATTCATGATAGGTGGTGAATTAGTCCCAGTGGGGCCCATTTTTCAGCTAGATTGCTAGGAAATAAGGTTTATATGGTGACTTTGTTGGGTATTTCATCAAATATTGCCTCGAGATGAACAATATGGGGTAATAGGGGCCTATTAGTGATGATGTAAGGGTCAATTATGGCTTGGGACATAGAATTCAATGTGAAAGTGTGATTAAATAAACTTTACAACACTAAAATGAGGTCCACATAGCCTAGGAAGGTACAAGAACTAATGTGCATGTGCAATACACATTACAACACTAGTTTAACATTATGTTTATTTTAAAAGCCTTCTAGATTAGTGTGATAATGTTATTAAACACATTTTTTAATGTTGAATTAAGGGAAGATGGGTTCATTAAGTTTAGAAAAGTGTGAAAGTCCTTCACAACACTTTACAACACCTTTACAAGACATCATTAAATGCATTTGAAAGGGTCCAAGACCTAGTGTAGATGTGAAAAACACCTCAAAACACCAAATCAAGGCCTCATTAAGTCCAGTCTATCATCAATTAATCCCAAGTCAAACAAGTTTCCTTTTTTCTATGGTACATTTAGCCCCCACTTTAGTGAGATGATGAACTTGCTTCAAACTCACACTAAAGTAGACATTCAAGAGAGATCAAATGTACATATGTAGATGACAAAGAATGAAAAAGATCAAGAAGGAAATCAAGCTCGTAGGATCCAAGATCCTATGTCAAACCATCAAGATACATAATCAGGCAATGGAAAGAAAGAGAAAGATGAAAATAAAAAGGCAGATGAAGCTTTGACCTTTTTTCAAGCTAGTTGTGGATTATATCTAGGTTGTTTGTCCAAAATGTACTCACTTTGAGGTGACATAACTCTTGGTTGTCTACTTGGTGAGAAGTCCTAGAAGGTGACACATACAACCGATATGTGCTCACATACACATAAGTGGCTATGGGAAAAGTCCTGCCTTAGAGTGGGCTTCCTACTCAACCATACCAAATTTATACCTCCTAATAAATTTAATAAGGTGCCACAAGGGAAAATGGTTTTTGAGCTCTAGAAGGTAAGAAAAACTTCATATGCTTGACACTCATAGACATTGTAAATGAAAAATAGTGTAAGGAATGTTCAAATAGATTTTTCTTAGTTCATGTAATGTCTCATCTTAGGGAACATCATGCTTAATGTCTCCAAGAGAGGGTAAGTGCAAATGGTCTCATCTTGTTTCCAAGAGAGGAGAAGTGCAAGTTCTCATCCTAGGGAACATTGTGCCAAATGTGTCCAAAAGAGGAAATCACAAGAAAAAGAAAATCACACAATGAAATGTGAGTGGTGATGTATGCCCCCACTTTAAAGCAGTTGTGAACACCAATACTATGAGCAATTTCTTTAAAGTAGAAGAAGGAGAACATGAGAGCTTACTCGGAAAGCCCTATGCCAAGTCATATGTTTTTGATAAGCTACATCATGAAAAGGGTAGTATGTCACATACGAGCCAACTTAAGGCACATTTTCCACATCCCAACCTTTCTCTTATATGTTCATGAAAGGTTAACAACTAGCCAAAAGAGGCAATGACAACTAACATATGAGGACAAGGCTACTAAATCCCTTTCCCCCACTGAGTGCAGGACAAAGGTGAGCTAAAATGATTGATGAAATGTAGGCGAGAGTGAAAATTGGTATCAGTTAGAGGAATTAGGTTCCCCCACAAAAGGAAGAATTAAAAACTCCTAAAAATGTTGGAATTTACGACTCAAAGCCTTACATTCATTAGTGGAATGACCATGAACTCTATGATAGGTGCAGAATGAAGTCTTGTAAGAGCATTTTTTGCAAGTTCTAGGAGGGAGGGTGATCATGTGATCTTGGAGGAGTCTCGACAAGATACCCTCTTGATCAATGGTAGAAGGTGGTCTTGTGGTTTGTGTTAAAGATACATCTTGATTAGTATTAGATGTCATACTTACACAAGATTCTATAGATTGTGAGATTTTTTTCTCTCTTATAGGAGGAGGGAAAATCTATCAGATGCAAATCATTGGTGTCTTGTGAGATGACATTGACATTAAGTGATTTTTTTGTTTGTTTGTGTCATATTAAAGGATGATGTTCAAAACCAATAGTGTCGAGGAGTTCAGGATGGACAATTGTTAAGGATTATTTAATAGTATGTTGTGTGAGATTGTTGATGTTGAATGAAGACTTGGTGATATCTATTAAAGGACAATATCCAAGACCATGAGTGGTTTGTTGTGTGATAGGGTCTTTAGGGTTACAGATACCTTGTTCATGAGCACCACATTCTTTTCCACTATATCCAAGTTTTTTCATTAGTTCATAACCGCATCCATAAAGCTCTTTCATTGCTTTTGGATTGGGTGGTTGTTCATGATTAAGTTCTTCAAATTTTGTTGTGTAATGTGCTTCTTTGTTTGAAGTGGTTGAGGTGGATGCTTTTGAAAGGTCATCTAAAGTTTGTGTTGACATTATTGTGATTTCTTTTCCCTTATTTGAATCTTTGTGGATGATTTTTTACTCGCCCATGAAGTCATGTTCGAATCCAAGGAACCCCAATCATCTTCTAATAGCATTGTGACTTGTTCAATATGTTGTTGTTTGTCTTTTTGTTGTGCTGGTTCCACTTGTGTAGTTGATGTTGATGTGTTTAAGGAAGTTGCTTTGATTTTCTCAAGTTGTAAGACACTATCAGGTTCAAGATCAACATCAAGTGTGTGGATTGTGTTGTTGTAGATGTATTACATTTTCTGATGAGGAGTGCAAGGAAAACCTTTCATTGCATGAATTCACTATCTACCTAAGATAAGATTACATGAAAGTTCATAAGGCATAACATGGATTGGTGTATTCAAGGTGGCCACTCCAATGGTAAGAGGTATAATGATCACCCCAAGCAGTTTCTTTTTTATATTGTCAAATCCCTTAATAGAGAAAGAATTAGGCCGAATGGTTGATTTATCAATGCCAAGCCTATCCAAAAGGATCACACTACACACATTAAGGGCATAACCAGTATCTACAAGAGTTCTCTTTATACCTTTTCATTTTTATTGCACTATGATCATGAAAGGGTCATTTTTTTTGCACATCCAAAGCAAGAGTTCAATTTGGTCAAAAAAAATGTTAGCGCTGAGTCCTTGAATCATGGCTGCTATATTAGTTGGTGATGCATGAGCATCCTTCGTTCTTGGCAATCTTGCATCAACCAAAAAAATATTTTCTTTCAATTTTTTTTCTTGTTTTGTTCTTGCTCAGTTCAAGTTGGCAGATTCAACATTTTGTCATATTTGTTCACCGGACCCTGCCAATCTATATTTTCATCGTGGATATGTTCATTTTCCTTATTCCAAGATTTGAGACTGATTAGATCTTTTTTCGGCAAGTTATCACTTCCACATTTAGTGGCAGTTTCTTGAACCTGACACTGAAATAATTTTCTAAACTAATGACTAGTTTGATCGCTTGTGGATCTTTCCGTAACTTGCGGATCTTGACGGTGTGATTTGAATTGTTCTGTGGAGTGTCCCCAACCTTAATTGTAGGTCCACACTCCATCCTATGCATTTGCTAAGGAGAAATTCAAATTTGAGGCCGACCCATTTCATGCACATGTTACATTTTTCTTTCATTGGAGATTGTGATGATGAAAGATTCTAGACTTGCAAATATGATATAAATCTTGTAATAGATCATTAGAGTGGAAATAAGTCAATTAAGAAGATTAATGTAGATTCGATATATAAGATTTTCACTCGTGTTAAGAAACATATAGGAATATTGTATTTGAGCATATTGTATTAGGCCTGTGAGCCAAATCTATAAGCCTGGATGTTGCCGATTGATTATAACTAAGATTTCTGATAATCAAAATTTTTGAATCTGTATTTTCCTCCATATTCCATGTTGCTTTTGTTGTGTGACTCTTGTTGGACAATCCAAATTGTTCTCTTTGAGGACCCTCCTACCATGGCTACAACAAACTGGTATCAGAGCGAGATTCCTTCTATGAGAGATCATTAGAATTCACTGAGTCCTATTGAATATTTATTGTGGGATGGCAGACTGAGGATCCGACCTGCAGTTGTAGAGGACTTGTGTAGAGGTGGTGGAAAGAAGAAATTTTAGAGGAAATGGAGCACGTGGAAATGCAGACCCAAATTTAATGGAGATGTTGAGAGGAATTGTTGCTAGATTAGATGCAGTCAAAATGGCCTAGAGGAGAGGATGACTAGTTGATGATGTGAGTGATGAAGAGGTAGAAGTACAAGAAGAAAGGGAAAGAGAATATTAATCTGGCCTAGATCAGGGAGCAGAGAGGTTCATAATATCCCTAACTATAGTAAATACTAAACCACATTTCAATCCACTGGACTATAGTGGTAAGTTGGATTTAGATGAATTCTTGATTGGATAACATAGATGGAGAAGTACTTTGATTTTTAAGGTACCACCGAAGACAAGAAGGTGAAATTTTCTTGTACAAAGTTTAAAGGACATTCCTCCCTTTGGTGGGAACATTTGCAGAAAGATAGACAAAGGAGAGTAAAGGAGAAGATAAAATCATGGGATCAGATGGTGAATAAGTTAAAGACAAAGTTTATGCTTGTAGATTATCAGATCAGTTTGTTTCAAAAGTTGCAAAATTTGAAGTAGAAGGAGTCAAGTGTGACAGAGTATACTAAGGAGTTCTACAAGTTGAATATCAGGTCCAAACATTTGAAGGATGAGATCAAGCAAGTAGCTAGATATGTGAATGGCTTGAGGTCATCTATATAGGTGTAAATTAGTTTGATCAAGTTGTAGAGTGTGGAAGAGGCATATCAATGTGCCCTAAGAGAAGAAGAGAACTAAATAAAAGAAATGAGTAGAGACAAAGAGGAAGAGGTGGAAGATTTCAAAGAGGAATAAGTTTTACTAGAGGAAGAGGACCTTTTGTAGATTAGAATAAAGATAAGGAAGTTAGTAGGAATTATAATTCATACTGTAGATATGATGGAAAATCTTGCTGGAGAGGAGGATATGGTGATTACCGGAATGAGGGTTATAGAAAAGATGATAGAGGATAGGAGAAAAGAGTATTCAAGAGAACTTGTTTTAAATGTGGTGGAGAAAGACATAGAGCATTTGAATGCAATTAGGGAGAGACAAATAGAAAGACATAAAACAATAGAAGAACAACCTTTGTTGAGGAGGATCAAGTTGGATAATCTAATAAACTAGAAGATGGAGAAGTGTTGGTGAATAGAAGAGTATTGAATCAAAGTGAGTTGGAGCAGGAATCATTGAAAAGAAATAATTTGTTTTGGACTAGATGCAAGGTAGCTGGTAAATGTTGCAGAGTGATTGTTGACAGTGGAAGCTCAAAGAATTTGGTTTCTATAGAAATGGTGACCAAATTGAAGTTGGAAAGATTGAAGCACCCGAAGCCCTATCAAATAGAATGGATTCAAGATGAGCATAAGATACTGGTAAGTGAACAATTTTTGGTGAAATTGAAGATAGGAAATTATCATAATGAAGTTTTGTGTGATATCATGCTTATGGATGTATGCCATGTTTTTTTTGGAGGACCTTGGCAGTATGATAGATAGGCTATTCATGATGGAAAGAAGAATACATATACCATTGTTGCTAATGAAGAAGATTTTGTTGCCATTGGAGGATGTTCCTAAAGTTGAGGTTTGTATTAGTAGTAGAATTTGTTTGGTTGACGGAAGGAAATTCCTGGATGGATTGAAACATGAGAACATGTGCTATTCCTTGGTTCCTAAGAAGACTAAAGATTTGAAATATGTAGAAGAACAATGGGAGGAGATAAAGGAGTTACTAATAGAATATGAAAATATCATTTCAGATAATGTACTTGATGGATAGTCACCCGTGAGGAGTATTAGTCATTGCATGGATCTGATTCTTGGAGCTAGTTTTCCCAATAAAGCAGCACATCAGATGACACCTGTAGAGAATGAAGAGTTGAATAGAGAAGTGCGAGAGTTGTTGAGGAAGTGTTCGATCATAGAAAGATTAAGTCCTTGTGTAGTACCTATTGTGCTAGAACCTAATAAGGATGGAGAATGGAGGATGTGTATAGACTCTAGAGCCATAAAGAAAATAAAAGTGAAGTATAGATTTCCTTTTCCTCAGATGGATAAAAATTATCTATTGTTTGAGTGGAGCTAAATAATTTACAAAGATAGATTTGAAGAGTGGTTATCATTAGATCAAAATCAGAGAAGGGGATGAGTGGAAGATAGCATTCAAGATAAATGAAGGATTGTATGAGTGGTTGGTGATTTGTTTTGGACTAACAAATGTATCGAGTACTTTCATGAGGTTGATGAATGAGGTAATCAAGAAATTATTGGGTAAGTTTTTGATTGTTTATTTGGATGAAATCTTGATTTTTAGTAAGAATAGAGAAGAAAATTTGTTGCATACAAGACAAGTTTTGCAAAGGTTGAGAGAAGAGCAATTGTTGATAAACATTAAGAAGTGTAGTTTCATGAAGGAAGAATTGGTATATCTGGGATTTGTGATATGTGTGGATGGATTGAAGATGGATCCTAAGAAGGTAAGAGAAATTATTGAATGGCCTACACCGGAAAGCATTGGAGAGGTAAGAACATTTCATGGATTGGCTAGTTTCTACCGAATAATTTTAGTTCTATTTGCAATCAGGCTATGATAGAAACATTGAGAGGAGATAAGAAGGATTTTAGGTGGACATCTAGAGAAAACCAGATTTTTTCGTTGTTGAAATAGAAGGTGAAAGCAACCTATGTTGGATTTTCCATACTTTAATTAGGTATTTTAGGTAGATTGTGATGCAAGTGGAAGTGCAATTGGAGCAGTGTTAAGTCAAGAAAGAAGACCAGTAGATTATTTCAGTGAGAAATTGAATGATGCTAGGAGAAGATATTCAATGTATGATCCATAGTTCTATGCCATAGTTCAAGCCTTGAAGAAGTGGAGAAATTACTTTTTGCCTAAGGAGTTTGTGTTGTATATGGATCACCAAGCATTGAAGTATTTGAACAGTCAAGGTAAGTTGAACAGAGACACATGAGATGAGTGGAATTGTTGCATAGTTATAATTTTGTTTTGAAGCATAGGAGTGGAAAGTCAAATAGAGTTGCTGATGCCTTGAGTACAAGAAGGAATTTAATAGCAGAAATGAGAGTGGAGGTATTAGGATTTGATGAATTGAAGAACTTGTATGAGGAAGACATGGATTTTGCAGAATGAGAGCTTGTAAAGAACCAGTCTTGGAGGATAGGAGTTAGTGGATGGATTATTTCATTCAGGAGGATATGTTTTTTAGAGGGAATCAGTTGTGTATACCCCAAAGTTCAATGATGGATAACTTGGTGAAAGAAAAACATATTGGAGGATTGGCAGGACACTTTGGGATTTATAAGACAATAGCATTGGTAAGTGAGAATTATTTTTGGCTATAAATTCATAAAGATGTTAGGAAATTTGTGTAGAGTTGCAAAGTTTGATAAGTTGCAAAAGGGAGTAGTCATAATGATGGATTGTATAAGCCTTTGACAGTTCCGAAGAGACCTTGGGAGGTTATTAGCATAGATTTCATACTTGGTTTTCCAAAAACACAAAGAGGTAATTATTCTATATTTGTGGTGGTGGATAGATTTTCTAAAATGGCACATTTCATACCTTGTAAGAAGACAAAAGATGCAGTACATGTAGTGGACTCATTTTTCAAGGAAGTGGTTAGATTGCATGGATTACCTAGGAGTATTAATTTAGACAAAGATACAAAGTTTGTTGGTTACTTTTGGAGGATACTTTGGAAGAAGTTAAAGATAGATTTGAAGTTTAGTTCTACTTTTCACCGACAGATGAATGGAAAAATAGAGGTAGTAAATAGGAGTTTGGGGAATTTTTTGGGATGTTTGGTTGGAGAGAAGACTAGAAGTTGGGATTTATTCCTTGCACAAGCAGAGTTTGCTTACAATAATTCAATGAACAAGAGTACCGAAAAGAAACCTTTTGAGATTGTTAATGGAGTTCATCCTAGAGGTATATTAGAGTTAGAGTTGAAAGACATCAGTATGGATGCTAAAAGGAGTGCAAAAGTAGAGGAATTTGTAGAACATATGAAGAAAGTGCATGCTCATGTGAAGGAGCAATTGGAAGATATGAGTTGGAAGTATAAGGAGAAAGCAAATGAAAAGAGGATACATAAGGAGTTCGAAGTTGGAGATGAAGTGATGGTGTATTCGAGGAAGGAATATTTCCAATTGGAATATACAATAAGCTCAAGATGAGAAAGTTTGGACCTTGTAAGAGTTTGAAGAAATTTGATTCAGGAAATGCATATGAAGTTGAGTAACTGGATGAGATGGGTATATCACCTATATTCAACATTGCAGATCTACATCAGTACCATGAAGTAGAATTCAATGAAGGTTGTAAAGGAAAATTGGAGTATCAGTTTCCTAAGCAATGATCAGATGAGATTGAAGAGATTTTGGATATCAGAGATGGGAGGAAAACTCGTGGAAGGTAGTACAAAGAATATCTTATGAAGTGAAAAGGAAAACTACTGGAGGATTCTTCTTGGATTTCTCAGGCGTCTAGGTAGACTGTTTTGGTTTTCCTTTAGCCCTAGGAAAGTGAGGGACTCACTTTTCAATAACCCTGGATGTATGATGCAGGAGCATCCTTGGTTCTTGGCAATCTTACATCAACCAAAAAAAACATTTTCTTTCAATTTTTGTTCTCATTCTCTTCTTGCTCAGTTCAAGTTGGCAGATTCAACATTTCATCATATTTACTCACCAAACCCTATGGATCTACATTTGCATTGTGGACATGTTAATTTTCCTTATTCCAAGATTTGAGCTGATTTTTATTTTTTTCTGGTAAGTTATCACTTCCGAATTTAGTGGCAGTTTCTTGAATCGACACCGGAATAATTTTCTAAACTAACGGCTAGTTTGATCGCTTATGGATCTTTCCCGTAACTTGCAGATCTTGATGGTGTGATTAAATTTTTTCCATGGAGTGTCCCCGACCTTAATTATAGGTCCACATTTCATCTTATAAACCCATTGAGGAGAAATTAAAATTTGACACTGACCTATTTCATGCACATGTTACATTTTTCTTTCATTGGAGATTGTAATGATCTTTGGCCGACGCAGGAGATTCTAGATTTGTGGATATGATATAAAGCTTGTAATAGATCATTAGAGTGGAAAGAAGTCGATCAAGAAGATTAATGTAGATTTGATATGTAATATTTTCACTCGTGTTAAGGAGCATATAGGAATATTGTATTTGAGCATGTTGTATCAGGCTTGTGAGTCAAATCTATAAGCCCAGATGTTGACGGTTGATTGCAACTAAGATTTCTGATAATAAGAATGTTTGAATCTTCATTTTTCTCCATATTCTATGTTGCTTCTATTGTATGACTCTTGCTGCACTATCCAAATTGTTCTCTTTGAGGACCTCCTATTGTGGCTGCAATAGTTTTTCACACATTATAAGGGATAAGAACTTGTTGTAAGGCTATTTGGATCATATTGTGATAGTGAGGGGAGGCTTGAATAAGGTCCCACAATGATATCTTAGTAGGATTATTCTTAAGTTTCTCGACAAGATAATACTTCTTGCAACCTAGAAAGAAAGGGTTAGGTGGGATAGGATTAGGAAATGGTAATAGTGTTGGGTTTGGTTGTGGTGGTTGTAGATTGTTTCGAGTGCTATACGTATGAGCAACTATATTATGATTTAGTTGTTGCAAAAAAATATTTTGAGCAGGGTAAAGGATAAGTTTAGGTTTATTTTAAGTTTGTTGTTTGTGTAAAGGTAGGTAGAGAATTAGAGGGTTGTTAGGATTTCCCACAGGGTATGTGTGAGGTCCATTGATCAAGGTGGATCTAATGGAAACTTGCACATTCATAACCTCATCGGTCTTGGTTTTATGTATCTCTAATAAAGGGCAATCGAGAATCACCTTTTTATTAAAGGAAGACACAATATTATTGTTGTCATTTTTGAATACCATTATAGTCTCCCTAGGAGGAGAGTTTTTAGGTGAACTACGAATCAAATGTGCTTGACATTCATGGATTGGTTCTTCTAAAAGGACTTACTTGAAAGTAGGGGAATGATAAATGGTTGAATCATTTTTCTTAGGTGAAGGGGGACAAGCAAAATTATGATAACTCTCATTGGTTGTGTTTTCTAACATCAAAGCATCTTCCTTACAACTACGAGAGATACTAGGAGAAGAACAAGTATGATTATCATGAGAATTTACAACTTCATGCCTTTGTTCCTGAATGTCTTCCAAAATAGGATAGGTAGGGGAAGGATCATAAAGAGAGTTGTTGTAGACCAACATATCCTCATCATTTATAATCTTATCTTCCTTGAAATTATTCTCACAATCCAAAGAAGAATGGAAATTAGGTAAGGTGATGTTTAAGAAGGTGTCTATGATTACATTTTATTGTGCTAAAATATCTTCCCAAAGGGGATGAGGAGAAGGACAAGCAAGATCCTCATGATTCTCAACAATTGTATGTTCTTTCACCAAGATACCTTCGTCCCTAAAAGGAGAGGTATTGGGAGAAGAAAAAATATGATTATCATGGGTATCTATGTTTGTATGCTTTTCTATCACATTATTCACACAAATAGGTGAGATAAGAGAGGGTGTAAATTCAAGGTTAAAATTTTCATTTTCACTCTCTTTCACTAGGATACTTTCATAACTAGGGAATTAATTGAATGAATGACTAACATGCTTATTTACTAACTTTTTTTTTGCAAATTTGGAGAATATGGAAAATAAAATTTGGAAAAAATAAACTATAGAAACTTGAAATGCAATGTAAGAATGTAAAAGGAAATGCAATTTTCAGTTGTCAAGCAAGATAATTTTCTGATTACACAATGCAATGATCTAAAAATGAAATGATGTGAATACAAATTTGAAATGAAGCAATGCATGAAATGAGCTAATTTAAGCTAAATATAATGAAATGCATGTTATAGAAACTCAACCAACTGATATAGCTAGGTAATGGCACCAAACAGAAGCCTACAAATAGGATTTTTAGTTCTATAAAGGGCAGTTTCAAGGGTGAAAAGGGACTGATTCGCCCAAGGTGGTGAATGAGTCCTAGTATGGATTTTTTTTAAAAAAATTAGAAATTTTGGAGTGGTTTTGATGTTTTATGAGTTCTATGATGAAGACCTAAGTTAAAAATGTAGAATTTCAAAAAATTTAAATGAATTTAGATGCCAACAATGCAACCTAAATGCACTTTTTATGAATGCAAAATTTGAAACCTAGCATGCCAATTAACTAATGCAAACCCTAATAGAAAGTCAATGCAAGGATAGATCTATGATGAAGGACTCCAAATTAGAAAAGAGAAGTATTTGAAAAGCAGGTTAACCAAAATGAACCAAAGATTTTAAGGATGTATAATGCTATGATTCTCTTTGCTCAATTAGGGTCTTTCACCTAAAGGAAAGAGATAGATCCCACACCACAAAAATTTAGGTGGTACACTCAATCTAAGGTATGTATGAAATTATGTCTAAATGAAATGATTCAAATGTAGGAAACTAATGAAATCTATTGATTATTGAATGGAAACTAAAGAATGCAATTTGTTTGAAAATACATTGTGTTATGCAGAAATTGACTAGAAATGTGAACAAAATTGAACAGAAAAGGATGAAACTGAAAGTGTGCACCTGAGATATGGATGGAGACTGGAAATGACTTCTAAAATGTTGTTGATCCTAATTTTTAGGACTGGTGGGACTCATTCACCATTATGGGTGAATCAGTCCCAATTCTGTGAAACTGTTATGGAACCCATTTCAGACAAATGGGTGTCTAAAAATGCAGAAAACCAAAAAATGGCCTAGAAGTGGGACTTATTCACCACCTATAGTGAATGAGTCCAATTTTGAATTTTTGAATATTCAAAGGTGGAAATAGGAGCCTTCAGTCTACACTTTCTCCTTCTCTAGGTGTCCAGATATGAAACTGTCAGATTCAGATATAAAAATGACTTTTTGTGGGTATTTTCACTTGTCCAATGAAGAGATGAGTTGAAAAACTTTGCAATGTAATATTCAATGACTTCTAAGCCTCCAAGATGTCTAAATTTTCAAATACACAAGACAAGAAAGAGAAATGTTGGATGTTAAGCCATGGGGGTTTGCCATGGTCAAATCCCTTTATAGGTAATTAAACCAAAATAGAGAAAGAATGTAATGAAGCATGTAAAAATTGAGTTAGTACCTTACTATTAAGATTTATCTTGAATTTATTTAGCAAAACATGAAGAATCTTCCCTTGAATGTATTAGGAAGCTTTCTTGATGACTTGCAATGATGAAACCCTAACTTGCTTGGCTTGATGGAGAAGATAGATGATGAATGAATTGTTAAAATAAGTTAATGGATGTGAATTAGGATTTAAAGACTTAATTTTATAGGAAATTCACTTTATTTTCCCATAAATTGGATCCCCAACGATGACATGAAAGAATACTAAACTTAATTTCTAGTTTTTCCCACTCAAAACTCAAATTCAACCCAAATGGGACTCATTCACCACCTTGGGTGAATCAGTCACACTTGGTAGGGACTCATTGACCATAGGTGGTGAATTAGTCCTAGTGGGGCCCATTTTCCAACTAGATTGCTAGGAAATAAGGAAATAAGGTTTATATGGTGACTTTATCAAGTATTTCATCAAATATTGCCTCGAGATGCACAATATGGGGTAACAGGGGCCTATTAGTGATGATGTAAAGGCCAATTAGGCCTTGGGACACATAATTCAATGTGAAAGTGTAATTAAATACACTTTACAACACTAAAATGAGGTCAACATAGCATAGGAAGGTACAAGAACAAATGTGAATATGAAGACACATTACAACACTAGTTTAACAGTTTATTTTACAAGCCTTTATATTAGTGTGATAATGCTATTAAACACATTTTATAATGTTGAATTGAGGGAAGATGGGTTCATTAAGTTAGAAAAGCATGAAAGTCCTTTAGAACACTTTACAACACCTTTAGAAGACATCGTTAAATGCATTTGAAAGGGTACAAGACCTAGTGTGGATGTGAAAAAAACCTCACAAAACCAAATCAAGGCCTCATTAAGTCTAGTCTATCATAAATTATTCCCAAGTCAAGCAAGTTTCCTTTTTTCTATGGTACAACTATCTAAAAACTTACTAATAGCCTATCTAGTTGATCTTGACGGGGAAAAATAGAATGAGAAAGTATAGAAAATAAAGACAAAGATGATAAATAAAGTAAATGAAAGATAGGGTGATGGAGATAATATCAAAAAAGTGTCAACTCACCAAATAGCTCCACACACACATTCTCCTACACATAAGGAAGAGGGAAAATTATTGGGGTTGTATAGGGGCCTTCCTCAGTCAAACCCCCATTTTGGTGTTTCCACCTCCATGGATAGCTAGAAAGCAACAGAGTAGAATATGTGATAAAGAATGTAGAAATAAATATTGCAATGAACACTACAAAACAATACTATGCTACTCTATCAAATCACAAAAAAGAGGAGTGAAGCATTACCACCTCCACCCAAAATCTCACTAGCCAATGGAGTGAGAATACAAGGTATGGAATTGGAAAAGTCACCACAGCCACAACAGTAATGAAGGGAGGTCTTGCAAGACTCCAAGCCCACAACTTCTATGGCTGCCTCACACTTGCAATGTGGAGTTGATAGAGTACCAAATCTATTGCAATGCTCATAATGGAATGCTAGAATGTTGCTTGAGAGAGTGAAATGTGAAGAGATTGCAAGAAGAATGAAGTGACTAAATGTTTGGAGCTTGAATTGAATGAATGGAGAATGTTCTTGAAGGTGGGATGAGAAGAATCTACCATTTTAGGGTCGGTTGGTTGAAGATGGATGTTACAATTTGACCCCAATCAGGTGTGTAACACCTTTTCCAACTTTAGATGCAGGAATCCATCAAGGATAGTAGTGCACTGCAGAGATCATCCATGCACCGTGCATTCATCCCCCATAAATATTCACTCACCAAAACATAAGATAAATGCCAAGTGGGTGGAAGGTAGGTGGTTGATATGGAATTTTTATTTTGGATTTTATTTTCTATGGTGAGGGTATGGGAAAGGGGAATTTGTACAAGGGGTGAAAATTCACTCCTATACATTTGTCCCCCACTTTAGTGAGCACGAATATCAATGAGTGTTTGGTAAAGTAGATTGAAGGGTTAGAAATGTATACCTGAACTGTTGAGAAAGGAGATTGTAATTCGATGAACTCAAAAGCATAGGGAAAGCAAAGGACTCCATAGGTAATCTCCCTGGGGAGTTTCAAAAGGAATCCATAGCCCTACAAAAAAATGAACTTGCAAAAAGTACACTAAAGGCCCTTGGACCAACAATGGAAAAATCTCATAGGATGGAATTATCTGACAGGCCTACATACCTACAAGAAGGAAACCCCCAAGTTCTCTCTCATAAAGGAAGCCCAGTGAAGTAAGTGCCTTCCAAGCCCGCAGACCTGTAAGAAGGAAACCCCCAAGTTCTCTCTCATGAAGGAATCCCAATGAAAGGAGACTCTATAGAGTTAGACTCGAAAGTAGCTTCATAGGTGGACCTGCAAAGCAACATGTTAATCTATAGATAAAACATGCAAAGAAACAAGAAATAGCCATGCAGGAAAACAAATAGTCACATAGGTAGTCAACAAATTGGAAGGCTTTTGAAGGGGCCCCTCAGGAACCCTTCAAAAGAAGAGGTTTCCACTCAAGGGACGCACTATTTGAAAGTGTTAAAGAGACATTTTGTCTCAAATCAACTCAACATCAAGGAATTCAAAAGGAAGAAAATGCCCCCTTGCAAGGGGAAGGCCAAGGCTTCTCCCATAGGAAAGGTTGGTCCCACATCAAAGGAAATTTCTTCAAGTTCTTTCTTTGTGAACCCATGATGAAGGAAAAACATTCCATTAGGGGTCCAAGTTGAGAATGTATTTTTGAAAAAAGGTTGCAAATATTTTCAAGAAAAGATTTGTTGACATTAAATGCATTTTTTGGAAATTGAAACATTGTGAAACTAACGTTGTCACACATAAGAGGGACAACTCAAGAAAAGAAGAGAGAAAGATAAAAGAGAAAAAGAGAAATAACAACATCACGAACAAGGGACACAAGGGTGATCTTGATATTTCAGGGTCAAAACTACTCATAAATATATATAACTATAACACTCATCAACCAAGAGGTCATCCGCTTCCCAATCTAGATCATTATAAGGGGAAGGAGGATGATCCCGCAATGATAGAATATTAAGGGGAGGATCTTCTGACCCTCCTGCAACAAGGGCTATGGAAGAAGGCCCCACAAGGTCTTTCCACTCAACTCTTGTGGAGCGATAGTCATCAATTTCATGAAGATTTCCAAGAAGGTTGAAATTTCGTCCAAAGGGTTAAACATGCACTTTCTAGAAGTTCCATGTTGTACCTCAATGGACGGGTAGGACAACACCCAAGATTCACTGCTAGGCTCATTGAGTGACTTAGGAGCGGTGAAAAACTCAAAGGAAGTTGAAACTTGCTTCGTCACTGGAATGGAACAAGATAGCGTAGGATCACCCTTCAAAGAAGGTGGGCTCTTCTTACACCCCCTATTACTAGAAAGGGCAACCTATACATTTTGCTTCATTGAGGGATGCAAACTTTCCATAGATGAGGTAAGAGGCACAGAGGAGGAGGAGAAAAATGCAGTGGACACTACTAAGGTATTCAGGATGTTGATGGGTTTAGGGAATGGTGGGATGTCTAGAAGGGACATCAACAAGGGCGGCTTGACCGAAGGAGCGATAAACACATGCATATTTTTAGGGTTAGATGCACTTGTGCTCACAATGAGAGTCAGAATCGACACTGAACTTGATTGAATGGAAGTAGAGGGAAGGAGAGAGGAGGATGCATTAGGAGGCCCTAAAGCAAGGGAGGTCATTTCCTCTTCCTTTTTCTACAAAGCAACCTACTTAGCCACCAGATCCTTTCTTTGGCACTTGCACTCACACGCAAGGTGGTTTCTATGACTCTTTGAGCTAGAGGCCGAGAGGTATGAAGGGACAAAAGGATCTTACTCAAGCATAGGGGTGTCCATCACAACCATTTATGGTGGAGGAATATACTCCTGAATGGGAGTAGGAGGAAGAGCTTGAGAAACAATGGGGATAGTTGGCTCTAGCACCTTAGTAATGAGACTCTTCCCATTCACTACTCTAGGAGTAGGAGCAATGGGAGGCCATGGAGGCCAAGACATAGAGGATTCCCTATGAGTACCTTTCATTCTACCCTACAGGTAGGGCTAGGGTCTAGGAGGCATGGTGGGAAGGTCCAATATCCTAATCTTAGCTTTGCGCCAAGTAGGAACCATCAGAATTCTCATATAAAAGTTAGGAGTATTCATCCAAAACTCTTTTTTAGAAAGAGGATCAGAAGAGGCACCTTGAGGATGAGCACTTGCCTCTCTTGTCCCTTCTGGGAAGAGGAGGAAGTTTGTTGCTGCACTACGAAAAGGGTCAAATTCATCTATCCTTTGCCCCAGATCTTATACTTTACATAATTTTGGTAAAGTAGGTTCATTCTTGGGGGAAGCGGATCGACCGGGGTAGGCCGACAATGATCAAATGAGTAGCCCCCATGGGACACCAATGACTGGTATCCAGTGTCATGCATGATGTACACATCACCTTCGTGGGAGAATTTAAGACATTTATGAATGATAGAAGTGATTATGTTCATGGAAGCTAGCAAGGTATGCCTAACTTCACCCTAAACAAATCAGATTGGATAACATCAAATGTTGTGTTCATGGCCCTAGGTCCAACTAGGATGGAAAGACTTATTGAGCCATACAAATTGAGAGAGAGGACATCATGCGTACAAATGGTAGATTTTGTTTATTCATAATCCTCCCATTCTAATGAATTCAACTATAATGTCTCCTCTCTAATGAAATTCACTTAGCTCGCAGGGTTAACTAGGACCCCTATCACAATGTTCCCATTGAGACGAGTGGGAATGTAAAGGGGAGAGGGATTTTTATTTAAGGGAATGTCCTATGAGGTGTCACATCTGACAAACTAGTCACAAGATACGAGGAAGGAGTAGCTATGACCATGTTAATGTACACTTAGGGATGATTAGTAGAATTGGAGGGATCAATAATTAAGTTAGCAGAATGAGACAAAAATGAGTCTGTGCATATATACAACTCACTATTTTCTTTCTCCACTGATTTATTTGCATTTTTTTTACTCCCATGAAGATGAATAATAGCATGCTCAATGAGGCCTTGTATCCTATGATGTAGGGTATGCATATAAAATTCGGTATCATGTCCACTAACTCGATGGTATTGACAGAAGGCATTTGCATCATACCAATTAGGGTAGGGTTCCTTGAGAGGTCTAGGGTTATCCAAGGTTATGATCTTATCCTTCAACAACTTCTGACGCCGTTATCATTCATTGCAGCTACTACATTTGCAACATCCTTTCCTTTTCCCGAGATTGATACAATGGATTTTCCTTCTGAATGGGAGTGCGAGGAGGATCCCCTGAATTGGACTACCATCGACTAATACTCTCATAATGCCATACCTAGATTCACAAAAGAAGGGTATTTCGTAAGGGAAAACTTTTCCCCATGGTCTCTACAAGTTTCCTATGAACACCTTATGTACATTAGAACTAGGTAGCGGGTACAAGATTTGTGAAAAGAGCACTTGATACCATGCTATGAAAACAATTATCTTCTCATTATCCCCTTCCTTACATTGGACGAGATTTGAAAAGGTCATCTTTAGTCCGATGTTGGCTTGGAACTATCATTAGAAATTGATTTACAAGTTGATCAAATCAAAAAATACTTTTTTCAATTAAGGAACAATACTACTTGAGCATTGTATCCTTAAGATATCGAGGGAATAATTTTTTCATCAATGTGTCGTTATGGAAGAAGTTTGTACACATGGCTTTAAAGGTGGACACATGCATTTGTGGGTCCCCTTTTCCACCATACTTTTTGAATTTCATTCCCTATGGGAAGGGAGTGCTTAGGATTGTTATCAATAATGGGATATGTTGAAAGAGGGGTTAAAAGATAGGCTAGGTAGAGGCCTAAGAGAGACTCGCTAGCTAGTCTTGCGTACAACCCATATTTTGAAGCAAGTTGTTCAAAATAGGGTTAGTAGATGACAAGGGACTAGTGGAACCTCCAAAACCATCACTACCATAACCACCTCCAGAGCCACCACCACTGATGTGACCATGGCCAAAGCCACCACCATTGGTAGTGCCTCCACCGGAACCACTTCTACCAATGCCATCTCTGCTACCAAGGCTACCACCACCCATTCCACTAAAGCCTCTATTGCTAGGGGTAGTAGGAGGGGTGAAACTAAACCCAAGGGGTGTTTTACTCACCTTGAGAGTGTGACGCTATTGATAAGTAGAGGAGAAACTAATCAAGGGCCCTGATTCAGTCATGCAGATGGATGTAGTGGGCATTGAAACACATATTTTTTTTCATAGGCATCAAGCACTTCTCCTCAGGTGGTACCCAATCTAGACCTATATGAAGGGACATAAGCTTCAGTTAGATCTATGAGGCCACACAAGAATTCTACACCTGTTTTATCTTTTCTGAGCAAATGTCTCACCTTGCTTGTGAGCCTAGCGACTCTTGCTGGCATGTTTGGTGCTTTCTCTAAGTGATATACAAGGTATAGTGATCTATTATCTAATTCCATAAGGTTTTCCATAGGAATACGTAATGCATCATCCTCATATATGAATGAAGCTATAGGGGATGTGGGAGGAGTAGGCACAAGAGTGGTCTCTTCCATGAAACCCATCTCATCAACGTAGTTCGTAGGAAAACCAATGGTGAAATCATTAGCTAAACTAATGGAAAAACTAGAGGTGAAACTAGAATGAACCTTCAACTTCTCCATCAGTAGGTGTCACACACTTCTACTAACAACGTACCTGAAATTCATGGACTAGGCTGTGATGCTCATAAACCTTCACAACACTTAAGGTTACAAAAATCACAAGGTACAAGGGAAATGTCTCAACACAAGAAAATGGAAAGACGTTGTTCACATCATGTTCACCAAAACTGTGAGAGGGGGACCAACCACGTCAAGGCTCCAGGTCACAGAGGGCTGAGAGTGGAGGGCTTCCCTAACTTACCTCACTCTAAAGGATGTCTTGGGGTGAGGATCAAGAATGAAGAGCACTATATAGTACCTATGTCACTCTATGAATCCAAACTTTAGGTTTAGGCTAGGCAAGCTAGTTTTTAGAGTCAATACTACACCTTAGACAACTCTTTGTTCGAGGATAGTAGCACAGTTCTGGGATAACAACACAATGCTCTGGTGTCTCTCTAGCATGTTGGCATATGTATGGCTAGAAAACATAAATTATAGTAAAGACTACCTAAAAAATTATTGATAGCCTAGCTAGTTGATCTTCACAGGGCAAAGCAAAATGAGAAAGTATAGAAAATTAAAACTAAGATGATAAAGCAAGTAAATGAAAGCTAGGGTGATGAAGATAATTTCACAAAAGTTTTGATTTTCTAGCTAGCTCCATGCACATGCTCTCCTACACACAAGCAAGAGGGAAATTTTTTGGGGCTATATAGGGACTTGCCTCAATCAAACCCCCATTTTGGTGTTTCCACCTCCATGGACAACTAGAAAGAAACAAAGTGGAATATGTGATAAAAAAAGTAGAAAGAAAGATTGCAATGAACACTAAAAATAATACTATGCTACTCTATCAAATCACAAAGGAGAGGAGTGAAGCGTTACCACCTCCACCCAAAATCGCACTAACCAATGGAGGGAGAATGCAAGGTATGGACTTGGAAAAGTCACCATAGTCACAATAGTGATGAAGGGAGGTCTCACAAGACTCCAACCCCATAAATTCTATGGCTTCCTCACACTTGCAATGTGGAGTTGATAGAGTGCCAAAGCTATTGTAATGCTCACAATGGAATGCTAGAATGTTGCTTGAGAGAGTGAGATGTGAAGAGATTGCAAGAAGAATGAAGTGATTGAATGTGTGGAGCTTGAAATGAATCAATGGAGAATGTTTTTAAAGTTGGGATGAGAAGAATCTACCATTTTTGGGTTGGTTGGTCGAAGAGGGATATTACAATTTGACCCCAATCAAGTGTGTAATGCCTTTTCCAAATGAAGATGTAGGAATCTGTTAGGGATGATAGCATGCCACAAATATGTCTGCATGTCGCACATTCATCCTTGACAAATATTTCCTTACTGAAACACAAGATAAATGACATTGGATAGAAGGTAGGTGGGTGATGTGGAATTTCACATTCGGATTTGATATTCCAAGGTGAGGGTATGCGATAGGGGAATTTGTACAAGGGTTTATGGTAATAGGATGGCTTAAAGGGATCTATGAATTAAGGTCCTAGGACAAAACATTTGATGGCTTAATGGGATAACATTTTTCAAGTTCAAGATAGTGCTTTTATCTTTAACTAATTTTTTTTACATCAATGTCAAACTAAATACATGGTAAATTATGAAGCACTATCTTTATCAACTCTATCTGTTTATTATAAGTTAATATTTTAAAGGGTTATTAAAATGTTGCAATGTTCTTTAAAATTCTTATTGGTTGAGCTACTCATGATATAACTACAATGTTAGTTGCATTTTGAATAGATTGTCTATTTCCTTAGATAACTTCTATGATCAAGGAATTAAGCACACAACTATAAATTAGTCCACTTTTGAAAATTTAGGATAGTCTCTATGGTCTACCCTTGAATTTATAGAAATGCCTATATTTAGAGAAAATCAAAATATTTCTTGACAAGTTGTTGGAGCTAGATCTTAAAATTTGGTTATTGAATCCTTGATTAGTATTGGTAATTTCTATTCATTCCTTAAATTTGAGGGTTGTTAAGCATGATCATAGGGAAAAATGATTCATTAATCTTAAACTTGTTACATTATTCTTGGGAACAAGTTCAAAAATCCCTTGAGAGGTGTGTCAATGTAGGTGTAGGGTTTACAAGAGTGATGATACAAGGCACCACTTAAAATTTTAAGAGTATTTATAATGCAATCACCTATGGAAGGAGAAATGTATTTCTTTATGGAGGAGAAAGTGATTGAATTGACCTCACCATAATCATATGAAGAGGTGCAGCACAATTCATTTCAAAAAGATTAAATATTTTATTTAGATATATTAAATATTTATTAAACACACTCATAGACATATAAATTATAACTTTTATTTAAATCTTTTTATTTTCTATACATTTTTTAATTTAATTTTCACTTTTATATCTATTTAAGATAAAACTTGGATGAAATCAATCTAGCCTAAGATAATTCAATCCTCTATCTCCCTTCTCCCAAAGGGTTTCTTTCTCATTAGTTTTCTTTTAGCTTCAACTCATGAATATGTTTAGAATAATGGAACCCAATTTCACAGTAGATATGGATTAATTTAAGTCATTTGAATCCATTCTTAAATTTTTGATTGAATCTAGATCGCTAATGTCACCATTTGGATTTGGTTTTGAAACATTCCTTACATATGCCAATAGACAAAATGGTTCAATTGTTGGCTAAGAAGGTGGGAGGTTTTCAAGTTTAAATTTTATCTTCAACAAGTTATATTGATTGGTTCGATTCCAAATTGATTGATTCGATCAAATTTTAGGTGAACCTTGTGAGTTTTCTAAACCTAAATCAAATACCTGAGGTTCAAGGATTACTCTAGTAGAAAACTATATGTATGTTAATATGTTAGAGACTAGGTGTTTTTTAATAAGCAAATGAAATATAATTTCCATAAATTGAAATATTCAAGCATACAAATTTAAAACATATTGACAATGCAAATGATTTTTTCCATTTTGAAATGTTCAAGCAATCAAATTTAAAACATAATGTGATGCAAATTAATTTTCTCTATTTTCAAATATTCAAGAAATCATATTTAAAACATGTAAATCAATGTTTGAATTATACTCTAAAAATTTCTTGGTTTTTAAATACAATTTCTTTTGTTTGATTTCAATTTAGTGTTTCAAAAGTTAAGTTTTTTGGTTTTGAAAGGTTTTCTTTTTGTTTGATTATGATTTAAGGTTGATTTTAATGTTGGATTTCAATTTAAGGTTTATTTTTTTGTTTCATTTCAACATGTGATGGTTTTGTTTCATTTTTTAGTTTGATTACTACAAATGAGGGTTTCTTTTATCACAGGTAAATAGAAATGCAAAAAAATCAATACAAATTTGAATAATACAAACAAAAACCTAAATTTATATCTAAAAACCAAAAAAAAAGTGAAAAATGCAAAGAAATGGGGACGGTCACATACCTAAAGGTCGTTGTTGGCTTGCTTGAACTAAGATCCCGTATGCACAGAGTGAAAATGATGCTTCATTTCTTTTTTTTTAAATAAATACCTAGCTACCAAAAACAAAACAAGATCCTGATTTTGTAAAAAGCAGGATGAAGGCCAGCTCGAGACTCCAATACAAAATGAGATCTCAATTTTTTAAAAATGGGATCTTGTTTAGATTTTTGGCTTGGGACCTTGAACCTAAATGAGATCCCATTTTTTTGAACTCAATTTTGGGATTTTTGCTAAGGCCAAAACTTCCATGTTTCTTGGACTCAACTTCATGCATTTACGCGATTGCTTTATTCAGAAATATCCTATAGTCCACCTAATGTCGATATCCAAAGGGTGTTCATAGAAAAATTGCAACCTAGCATTAGGGATAAGATATTGTTGATGAAATATCTAGCCTTTACACAATTGTGGATGATTCTTCATGATTGTAAGATATTGGTTAGTCAATATGAAGGTATACCTTCATCAAATCCCACTAATGAATTTGAATCCATGCCTCAAAATGGTTATTAATCATTGAAGAAGAAAAAAAAGAAGTTTGTCAAGATAAACACACCTCAAGCTAATAATCTTGAAACACAATTGGTTGTTGCAAGTTCAACTCCTTATCAATTTAGGCTGAGAGATAGATAATTTACCCAATTACCTAACTCTTATCATTTGATCATTTTACAATTATTAAGTAAGAATCTAATCCAATTACCTTTGATTAGAACCACAGACACAACTAAACCTTTACCTCAAACTTTAATCCAAAAGCATTTTTCCAATATCATCATACACCTAGACATTATACAAAATGATGCATGCATCTTAAACACCAAGTACAAGACCTCATCATTTCTAATCATATCCAGTTGGCTAATATTAAAGATAAGGGAAACAAGTTCATAGCTCTACTGAATCAAAATATGAAAATTTTCACAAATCCTATGCCAAATCATACATCCAATTTTGTGCAAGCTAGTGAGGATATGCATGATGATCATGATGACCTAGTTGATGTTGTTAATGAAATATATATTCAAGCTCATAAGGGACAAATTTCTTTGCTACCTAACATTTATTTCACACATATTGATGCATCTATACATGCACTAGATGGTCCTCTTTATATCATCAGACATATTAATGACAAACCTACACCAGGGATATTGATTTATTTCATATTTCTAGAGAATGTGATCACTGAGGAATGCTTATTTGTGCATGGGTTTTATAAATATTCTTATGAAAAATAAAAAGCATGATTAAAGACTCATGATGGTTTCACTCACCCTACGATAGGTTTTATAACTCTTCCACTTAAAGTTGGACCAAAACAACTATATGTATCATTCACCATCACCCCAACATTAGACCAATTTCATGTGAAGCTAGGATATCCATGGCTATTCCCCATGAATGTTGTCCTATCGGTAATCCAAAAATACATAATGTTCCCATTTCAGAATAAAAAATATATAGTTCATCATAGTTGGTTTAAACCTTTGGCTTCATGTGGAAACTTTTCATTGAACTATTTTTGGCCTAAACTCATGGAACCTATTAAGCCTCATGAGGATTTATTTTTTAGATCATATAAATTTTTTATGGCAAAGCACATAATAGATTTATCCCTTAGCAATATCCCACTTGTGAATGATCTATCTATGGTTGTTCCTCCCACCCCACAGGTTATGGATGAACCTATGTTCAAGGCACATACCCTTCCAAATACATAAGGCATTTACAGTGTAGTTCATCCATTGATTTCATATAAAATACCAAAAGACAATTTTATGACTACCTTTGTACCTCCAAAAGAGAAATAAATTTATAAATCTAAGGAGACAATGGTTTCCCAACCCCCGATGGTCCCTTCAGTTCCTCCTCTAAGGGAAGAAAAGAGACCAATGATATAGAAACCCACTCTTACCCCTTCACAAATTGAGAATAGTACAAGAAGAAATAGAGATGCTAAGGAGTGTATGTGTAAACTTGGTGCAATTTATCATTAGTTGAATGAAAAAAATAAGACATTACTTGATGATCAAACTCCTATCTAGGAAAACCGTGATGAATTGCCACCTTCAATAAAACATGAAAGTGTACCTTACATGTCTCAACCAAAACAAAGAATAAAATAAGCACATATAATGGAAATTGTCATAAACCACCCGTTGTGATAAATTTGGATAATGAAGATGAAGATGCTAAGATTGATGAACAAGTACATATTGAATTATCTTTGTTATTCTCAAAGTCTATGGATTTAGATGAGGGCAACCATGATGATCCTCCTTATGATCTAATGATTCACTATGTATTGAACATGGTGATATTCCTTGTACGACACTTTTTGTAGTCCCTTTGGATAGTTATCCATCTTCCGTATATAATGAGAAATATTGGGATGTATATGATTTTCTTTAGATTATCTCACATGTGTAGTATATAAAAAATGTGAAAAAGTAGGATGGGGGAGTTCCAATCTTATTATTCAAATGTCACTCAATAATTTTCTATGAGTCCTAATTGGATTGACTATCAACCTCACAAGGTGAGTCAATTCTCAACAAGGAAGACCTAGGAAGGGGTTATTTAAGCTTTTAGGGGTTCACCACCAAGCAAATGCTTGGAGAAGGAAAATAACCATTCAATCTACAAAACCTAGTAATGCAAGCTAAATGAAGGTTGCAAATGATGAAATAATGCAACAACAAGTTAGGATATGTGTAGCTAGGAAATCTGGAAATGCAATGAGGATTCTAGAAATGCAAAGAAGCTGTCAAAATATGCTATGGAGGACTAATATACCCTTACTGTCTTATTAGTTCCACTACTATTTTTTGGGGTAGATGCAGAATCTTTAGATCCCAGAACAAGATCTGAAAGAATCTCTAGAAGATTCCACCTAGAGGACTAAGATGCCCTTGCTAATGCCTTAGTCTTGATCTAAATTTTTAAATTTTTTGAAAGTGATCTTCAGGTTCAAGGTCTGCACTTCCTTCTTCTTTGATCTCAGGTTCTAAAACTTTTGGATTTGGCCTGTAGGTGAGTTTCCATGAAGATGACAACTTTGCAATGCAAATTTGCAACTTTTCACTTCAAATGATCTTCAAGTATTCAACCTAAATCTACAATCATAAACACACAAGAGGGGAAAAACTTGTTGATCATTAGTGAATGGGGGTTTGCCTTGGTCAAACCCCATGTTGGTAATTAAACCTTGAAATGAAATGAAATGGAGGAAAAAGATGAATGGACAACATGCAATGTTACAACTCACCAAACCCTCGTTGTAAAGTCTGAAAACATGTGTGAAATGGCTTGCTTGGATATGGATCTTGAATCAAAGAAATGCTTGATAGATATGGACTTGAATTGCTTGCTTTAATCAAAACCCTACATCACAAATGTTAGCACAAAAATATAAATGATGCAAGAAGATCTTTGATATGATGCTTGAATCTTGATGATGGCTCCAAATGCTTGATGAAGTGATTTTGAATGCTTTTGAATACTTGAATTCTTGGATGCTTAGATTGCTTGTTATCTTGTTATATGAAAATGAGAGGAAGGAACCTTGTATTTATACTTATCCATGCTTAATATCCCAAAACTACACCACACCAAGATAACATATGAATTCATTAATTAAAGGAGGCTAAATCCTGCCATAATTTGAAATTAAATCTCAAAAATACCTTAAGGGGGACTAAGATTCCCTAGGTGGCATCTTAGTTCGGAGGCATGAAACTTGTGGCACAAACTCCAAAAAGGGACTTGTTTAGGTGCTTTGAAAATTAGGGTCCTAAGACCTTTGGGGGACAAAGGCGCCCTAGGTGGCATCTTAGTCATGACTCAAAAATTAGGAACACTCATACTAAATCATTAAATTATCATTTATCCATTGATGTTTGTTGGGATTAGCCAAAAAAATATGTAATTTAATAGGCTTGTGGATGCAAAATAAGACAAATTAAGACATAAATAGGGATAAATAAAGCAAGGCGGGCCCAAACAAGTGTGGAAATGCAAGGGTATGCATTTTCCTGTACTAAATTTATCCCCCACTTTAGTGAGAGGATGAACTTGTTTCAAACTCCAATTAAAGTAGCCAACCAAATAATCAAGAGGGGTTCAAATGTACACATGCTAGTAAGATAGGATGAGAATAACCAAGAGGGTGGCCAAGCCCTCAAGATCAAGATGCTATGACAAACCAATATAAGTACAAAGGAACACACATGTAGATGATATATGAAGCCATAACCAGATAGAAAACATACACCATCAAAGATAGGAAAAGAAAAATGTAATAGATCAAGCTTTGACTGGATGTCCAATGCATTGTGGACCGGGTCTAGGCTATTTTTCCAAAAGAGGTTTACAAGTGGAATGTGTTTTCCACTATGAAAACAAAATGCATGATCACAAGAGCTAGTGAAGCTAGTTGTCCACTAGGTGAGCCCCAAGAGGTCCACATCAATGTCACACCTCCATGACTATGATAAGGACAAAAAGAAAATGCATTCTCACAAGGGCTAGTGAAGCTAGTTGTTCACTAGGTTAGACCCAAGGAACCATAACAAAGCCATACCTCCATGAATTTAATAAGGTACAAAAAGAAAATGCACACTTACAAAGGCCAGTGTAGCTAGTTGTTCACTAGGTGAGCCGCAAGGAACCATATCAAAGCCATACCTCCATGACATTAATAAGGTACAAAAATGCATGAAACAAGAAAGAGGAATGTTAAAAGGCATTTTTATTATTTCATGCAAGGTCTTAATCTTAGGGGACATTGTTCCTAATGTCTCCAAGAGAGGACCAATCAAAGGATAAAATATTCAAAACTTAGGGAACGTAGTGTGTCGTATCACCACTAAGAGGAGTGTAATAAGCTAAGATAGATCACGCTCTTGAAGGACATTACTCCCAATGCCACCACAAAGAGAAAAATACACCACATGAAATAATAAAATTACATCAAGGAACATGAAAAAGAAAAATACAAATGAAATCATGCCAAAAAAATGCCAATGTATGCCCCCACTTTAAATAAATTGCTAACACCATGTTGTGAGCAATTACTTTAAAGTAGAAAAACATGGAAAAGAAAAAGAAGGTTTCCTCCCAAAAACACATAAGGGATCTATGGATTCAAGGTCAATATCTGTCTTTGTTGCAATGATATTAGAGAGCTCAAAACAATCATCATTTCCCAAATACACATAGAATTGGAAAAATGACACAAAGAGAGCAAAAACAAGGAAAATACTTTTCGATCAACATGGAAGAGACATAGGGTGTCTTGACGCCTTGCATCATCTCCAAAAGGAAAACACAAGACAAAAATGAAAGAAAAAGAAAAGATAATGAAAAATATTTTGGGTCAACATGGAAGAGACATAGGGTGTCTTGATGCCTTGCATCATCTCCAAAAGTAAAACACAAGAAAAAAATGAAAATGAAAGTAAAAAGATGAATGAAAAATCTTATGACATATAGAAGAGTGAAGGTACAAATAGAGGAATGCACATATAGAGGAAACATCAAACAATATATTATGGGGGATCACAATACACACATGAAATCACACAAAAGAAAAGAAAATTATGCAAAAGACTAGTAAGGCACAAGCGAGTCAACCTAAAGTAGGTTATCTGTCTCCCAATCTCAGTTTTTAATAAGCAAAGGTATAAAATGAACCTAAGGGACAAAGAAAAATGCATTACTAGGAGGCTATCTACTTCTTGCCTGATTGAGTGCAAGACAAGAATGAGCTGAGCTAGGTGATGGGAAAGATCATGTAATAGTGAGAATAGAATGTTCTACAACTATTACATGACAAGGGGGTGGAAAATGATAGGCTATGCAATCACTTGATGGAAATCATTACCATTGAAGTGAAAGTTTTGTAATACCAATTTGAATGCATGACACTCATCGGTACTATGTCTAAGAGTTCAATGGTATCGACAATGTGGAACTTTTGCATCTTTATGATATAGTAAGAGTCTTTCATTGGTGGCAATATTATGAGTCCTTTTTTTAGAAGCAGTTGTAGTTTCCTTTCTCTTTCAGGTGGCAGATGAGGAGGTTGTATCATTTGTAATTTGTATGTTCTTTTGTGTTTGCTAGATGTATAGGAGTGAATTTGCACCCCTTGCACAAATTCCCCTTTTAAACTTCCTTACCTTAGAAAACCAAATATGAAGGAAAATTTGTACATCAACCCACTTCCTTCATTCCACTTGGTGTCTATCTTTTGTGTTGGTAGAAGAATAACTGTCAGGGATGCCCATGCAGCATGCAGACGTCTGTGCAACACACTTGCATCCCTAAAAAAATCATGCATCTAAAGTTGGCAGAGGCATTACACTTCCCATTAGGATTGGTTTGTAACGTCCCTCTTCAACCAACCGACTTGAATATGGTAGATTCTCTCCCTTCTTCAAATTCTTCAATTCTTCATCCAATCCATCTTCTTTTGCACTCCCTAAGCATTATAACATTTACTTCTTGAACTCTTAGCGTTCATTAGCACTCTCAAGAAAAACTTTGGCATTCCATAGCAACAACAACAACACTCCATCAACTTCATAGAGCAAGTGTGGAACAAACCATTGGATTAGGGGCTTAAGTCCTGAAACTCCATTAGCTAGTGAGCTCTTGGTGTAGGTGGTAAGCATTTTCACTCCTCTCCTCTACAATTTGGTTGAGTAGAACATTAGTGTTTTGTAGCGTTTATTGTGTTCTATACTTTCTTTTCTCCTTTATCATACTTTTTTCTATCGTGGCTATCTTGGTTGTCTGTGGAGGTGGAAATACCAAAATGGGGGTTTGATTGAGGTAAGCCCCTATACAACACCCCAACAATTTTCCTCTTTCTTGTGTGTAGGTGGATGTGCATTTGGAGCTATCTAGTGAAAAGGATCTTTGGTGAGATCATCTTTTTCACCTTAGCTTTAATATATCTACTTTATTGCATATGTTTGTATTTCTCTTATTTCATAGTTATCTTTTTTCCTCTTAAAAATCACTAGCTAGGTCATTAGCTCATTTTCTAATGGTTCTTACTATATTTTTGGTCCTTTGGTCATACGGATTCCAGTGCACCTGAGAGATGCCATCACTCCATGATGTTAGCCTAGAACTATGATTTTGTCCTTGGGTAGAGAGCTACCTGAGGTATAGTGTTGAACCCAAAAAATGGCTCACCTAGCCCCATTCTAGATATTAGGTTTGCAAAGTGATCAAAGGACCTTATAGTCCTCATCATTCTCATCTCTCGATTAAAAACACCCCTTTAGAGTGAGGTAAGTTAGGGTAGCCTTCTGCTCTTAGGTCTCCGTGACCTGGGGCCTTGAACTTGGTTGGTCCCCCTCTCTTACATTTTTGGTGAACCTGATGTGAACCAACGTCTGCTCATTCATTGGTTTTGAGGCTTCTCCCTTATACCTTGTGATCATTGTGCCCTTGATTTTTGTGAAGGTTTATGAGCATCACTACCCAGTCCACAACCTCAGGGTATATTTTTAGGATAAGTGTACAACACCTTCCAATGGAGAGGACAAAGGTCACTACTAGTTTCTCTACAAGCCTCTTTGTTGGACCTACCATTGGTCTTGTCACACACGAGGAGTTGTCAAGGGGAAAGGTAGGATTCTTTGACGAGACCGACCACGTCCCCACTCCTCCCGCATCTCCCACACCATCATCGGTTGATGAGCATGAGGATGTTCACATTCCTACAAAATATGTCTCTTCGCTCATTGAAGGGTTGGGTGACTTGGTCAACCACTTAGAAAGAGACCCAAAGTTGGCTAGGGCCACTAGGGTTATTAGTGAACTAAAGTATATGGTGAGAAAAGATCGAATATGCATAGAACTCTTGGCTAGTCTCTCTAATCTAACTAATGCATGTGGTCCTCCAAACAATCCTAACATTGTAGAAGGGGACAATTTCTAGTGGAGGTCATGGTGGTGGCTTTGCAAGTGGAGGTGTTTCCGATGGAGGCCCTACTAGGTACGGTCACTCTGACAATGGTTCTGACAGAGGTCACACCTGTGGGTCTGGTGGTGGCTCCGATAGTGGTTTTGGAGGAGGTTCCTCTGGACCTATATCTTCTAATGACCCTATTTTGAACAGTCTTCTTCAAAATATGGGTAAGATGTAGAGCCTGTTGGTGAGTCTCTCCCAAGACTTTGCCCAACCTATCTTCCAACCCTTCTCCCAACATAGCCCATTGTTGGTTGCAATTTTGAACACTTCCTTCCCTCAAGGAATGGAGATTCCTAAATTCAAAAAATACAGCAGAAAAGGGGACCTACAAACACGTGTATGCCTTTAATTCCTTGTGCACAGATTTCTTCCATCATGATATGTTGATGGAAAAACTATTTCCTTGATCTTATAAGGATGCAATGCTTGAATGGTATTGTTCCTTTCTTGATAATTCCATTTTCTCATTTCATAAACTTGTAAACTAATTCTGACAAAAATTCTAACCTAACATTGAGCTGAAGATGACCTTTTTTGGATCTTGTCAAATCTCGTACTCGCTACCTAATTCTAACATGTAGAAGGTATTCATAGGGAACTTGCAAAGGCCTTGGCAAGAAAAGTTTCCCTTATGAAATAACCTTCTTTCATGCATCTTTGTGTAGCCCTACGAGAGTACCAACATATGGTAGTTTAGTTTGGGAGATCCTCCTCATGCTCTCATTTTGAAGGAAATTCCATTGCATCGATCTCCAGGAAAGGACAAGATGTTTCAAATGTAGTAGCTGCTCTAGATGACAATGGCCTAAAATGCAACCAAAAGTTCACAAAGTTAGCAGAATAATATTCTTCCATCTAAAAAACTTATTGAAGGATAATATCATAACCTTGTAGAACCCTAAACCTCTTAAGGAACCTTACCCTAGTTGGTATAATGCAAATGCCTATTGTCAATACCATTGAGTTAACAGACATGATACCGAATATTGTATGTTCCTGTGTCGTGAGATACAAGACCAAATTGAGGACAATACTATTCATCTTGATGGAAGGAAACAAAATACAAATAAATTGGTGATGAAAAAAATAGTGAATTGCAGATATACACAGACCCATTTATGTCACATTCTGCTAATATGATTGTCAACCCCACCGATTCTATCACTCAACTCAGCCCTTATTTTAACATGGTCATGGTTATTTCTACCACACAACCTGCACTCGGATCCCAAGATATGACATTCACTTTGTAGGACTTACCTTTAAATAAAAAATCCTCTCCCCTCAATATTCCCTCTCACCTCAATGGCAACATTGTGACAAGAGTCTTAGTAGACCCTGTGAGTCGAGTGAATGTTATTATAGAAGAGACTTTGTGGCTTAACTCACTACATAGGAAAGAGTATTAAGAAACAAAGTCCACCATCCATAAGCACGATGGTATTTTCTTGAAGCCATATGGCTCGATAACTTTTTCTATCCTAGTTGGACCTAGGGCTATTGACACGATTTTTGATGTCATTCCAATGTTGGATTTTCTCATGATGAAGCTAGGCATACCTTGGCTAGCTTCCATGAATGGAATCACCTGTGTTATTCATAAATGTCCAAATTTCTCCCATGAAGGTGCCATGCATGTAGTGCATGACATTGGATACCAACCTCTGTTATCCCATAGGGGATATTCATTAGACCATTTTTGGCCCACATCAGTTGTTTTGCTTCGTCCAATGTGAAGTATAAGACCAGGGGTAAGGGATAGCCAAAATTGGCTATTCTTGTAGCAGAAATAACTGCCTCCTCTTCCAGAAAGGGAAGGAGAAGCTTGCCTCCTCTTAGGCTGGCTCATCTGCTCCCCTTTCTTCCTAGAGGAGTATTGGATGAACAAGATTGGCTTTTACATGTTAAGTCTGATGATCCCTCCTTGGCGTAGACCCAAGATTAGGATATTGGACCTCCCTACTAAGCTTCCTAGACCTTGGTACTACTTGTATGGTAGAGGAAAATCTCCCTATGGGGAATCCTCTATGTGATAGAACCAAGGTTGGATTGAGAAAATCACAATCTCAATGCTTTGAGTCCTTGTCTTGAGAACTCCTAAGGTGTCACTTCATCCACCATTCAACCTATAGGTACCCTTCTATCATCACTAATTTTCTGCTATAAAGTTTCAAGACCAATCTCAATGCTTTAACCAAGCATTTCTTGGTGCTTTTCCTCTCTTCACCAACTAGTCCTTAATCAGGTTAAAGACTAGTTAATCTATAAATGTTTCCTAACCTGCATTCAAGGGTGTGCATAGGGTTTCAAAGCCATGAAACAGTCAAGGAATGATTTTTTTCCAAGCACAAAACTCCTTTCTTCTATCGCTTTCATTAAACCCCAAGTTAGGGTTTTAGGAGGGCTACTAGGATTAGGCCTCTTCACACAAGAAAAATGCTCCTCACTCCTCTCCTTCACCTTATCAAGCCAAACTTGCTTCTGTCACCCTTGCTCAAATTTGGAGCACTAACATATTTTCGAGGTCTTGGACTATTTTATATCTGTACATATGGTGTACCTTGTTCTTGTAAGAACTAGGGTTTTCCTTGCTTCTTTCTTGGATTGTTCAGGTTGTTCCAACCTCCAAAAGACCAAACAAAGGATTTTCCTCCTTGACTACCATGGAGAAGGTCCTTGCAACCACTACACACATTTATTTCATGAAGATACAACACCCCTGCAATGTGGAAACTGATTTTGCACTATCTTTCCCTAACCGAGTGTTAATGAACTCACCTAGGGAAAGCTTCCTAGCATGATACCAACACTCATAAAGACTTCTTTATTTACATAATGTACAAGGATAGAGTTTTTCTTTGCTTCCACAATGCCCATACTGCTTGGTACGGACAGGAAACAAACTCAAAACTCCATTTTCTAGAATTTACCAGTCAAAACAAAACTAAAACAAAAGACACAGAATTTTCAAATGAAGACAGCGATAGAAAAGTTGTCTAAAAATGCCAATACAAAGCTTTAGAAGGATCCTCTACATGCTAACAAATCAACAAATGCTTTATTTAAATCATCTACTTGCTGCTTCAGATGCAAGAATAGAAAAAAACTATATTTTCCAACACAAAATAACTGTTTATTCTCACTCTCATGAAACTACCATGCTCAAAATCCTCCAACAACCTCAAAAGGTCAAGAAGATACAACAACCCTGCAACGTGGAAACTAATTTTGCACTATCTTTCCCTAACCGGGTGTTGATGAACTTGCCTAGTGAAAGCTTCCTAGCATGCTACCAACACTCATAAAGAATTATTTATTTACATAATGTACAAGGATGGAGTTTTTCCTTACTTCCACAATGCCCATACTACCTGGTACGGATAGGAAACAAACTCAAAACTCCATTTTCTGGAATTTACTAGTCAAAACAAAACTAAAACAAAAGACACAAAATTTACAAAATGAAGATAGCGATAGAAAATTTGTCTAAAAATTCCAATACAAAGCTTTAGAAGGATCCTCTACATGCTAAAAAATCAACAAATGCTTTATTTAAATACTCTACTTGCTGTTTCAGACGCAAGAACAAAAAAAGCTATATTTTCCAACACAAAATCACTATTTCTTCTTGCTCTCATGAAACTTCCACGCTCAAAATCCTCCAACAACCTAAAAAGGTGGAGAAATAACTTTTAGGATACTTTGGAAATGGTTAGGTTTCCTTCTCCAAGCCTAAAATCGGTCAAAAACCTCCTGCTTTAAAACACAGTGTGTTTTGCAATTTTTTTACAAAAGCTTAGGAAATGACCACAAAAAGATTTCCCAATTTATTCAACATTTACCTATGACACAAAAGGTCCTCAAACACAATCCAAATGGTAACCAAGACCTTACCAAAACAATAAAAAGGAAATTTAAAACAAAACCTTCAAAACAAGCTTGCACTTAGGCACTTGGCAGGTGCTCCTGCACCATTCTCCCCCTCTCAGCACAAAGATCACTGAACTTGTGGAGATATCAGTGATAAATCAATTCCTTTCTTCTTGAAATATGCTTCTTCAACCCAAGTAGCCTCAGATTTAGGTTTGCCCTTCCACTTGACAAGGTGTTCCATGTATGCCTGGTGTCTTGTTGCTTTCTTCACCCTGAACTCCAAGACCTTCTCTACCTGAGCTTTCTCATGACTTGGAAGGGGTATATTACTGATATCCCTAAAAATTTCTTGATTTTTTTGAACTTCGTCATTGACTGTTCCCTTGTACCTGATCAAATCAACAACATTGAATATAGGAGATATACCCAAATCTGATGGAAGTTCTACCATGTATGCATTCTTCCCATACTTAGCTAACACTTTGCATGGTCCTATTATTTTCATCTGCATTTTGGTTTTCATTCCCTTATGTAACCTTGATTTGTTAAGATGAACCATAGCATAATCACCTACTGCAAACTGCACATCTCTCCTTGACTCATCAACTTTATCTTTCAATTTTAGTGTTGTTGCTGTAATCGTCTTCTTAACCTGCTCATGAATCTCCTTCATAGTCTAAGCGAAGTCTTCTGCATGTCCACTCCTATTCTCCATTGTTCCAAGGTCTCTAAGTTCACAAACTCCTCTTGGGTGCATCCCATACACAACTTCAAATGGACTTTTCCCTGTAGTTATGTTCACACTATCATTATAAGCATACTCAGCTTGGGAAATTACCATATCCCATGTCTGTCCATATTCCTTTTTCAAGCACCTCAATAGGTTACCTAACACTCTATTAACCACCTCTATTTGACCATCGGTCTGAGGATGGCAAGCTAATCCAAATGACAAATTTGTTCCCAATCTACTCCATCGTGTTTTCCAAAAATGGTTCATGAACTTCACATCCCTGTCTGATACAATGCTCAATGGAAATCCATGGATTCTTACAAATTCAATGAAAAAGAGATGGGAAATATAACTTGCATCATGTGTAGTATTGCAAGGGATAAAGTGACTCATCTTGCTAAATATGTCCACAACTACAAAAACACTGTCAAAACCAGTTTTGGTCTTAGGAATACCTACCACAAAATCCATGCTCACACACTCCCATGGTCTGTTAGGAATAGGCAGGGGCTGATACAGCCCAGCATTGCTAGCTCCCCCTTTGGCTTTCATACAAACAACACATTGTTCTACATACTTCCTAACATCTCTTGCCAACTTAGGCTAGTAATAAAATATTTGTACCAGCTCTAAAATTTTATTTATTCCAAAATTCCCACTAAGACTACCATTGTGTTTCTCTTGGATCAGATTTTCCCTCATTGATCCTCTTGGGACACATAACAAATTACCCTTAAATAACAATCCATTTTGTAGAGTATACTCAGCATATTGACTATGAAAGTGATTTTCAAAATCTGAACATACCTTGTAGGCTTATGAGAAATCTCCATCCTCACCATAGAGGTCTTTGAAACTCTCCAATCCAATGCTTTTCAGCTGTATCTCTTGGACTATCAAAATTCTCCTGCTTAATGCATCTGCTACTTTGTTTTGCTGTCCCTTCTTGTGCTTAATGGTAAATGTAAAGGCTTGAATGTACTCCATCCATTTCAAATATCTATTACTCAGCTTCTCTTGGGTGTTGATATAACTGAGTGCCTGGTTATCTGTGAAAACCACAAACTCTTTGGGCAATAAATAATGCCTCCATTTCCTAAGGGACTGCACTAAAGCATAAAGTTCTAGATCATAGGTGGAGCATTTTTGCTTGGCTTCATTGAGATTTTCACTAAAAAAGGCTACAGACCTACCTTCTTGACTAAGGAATCCTCCTACTGCTACTCCACTTGCATCACACTCAACTGTGAATAACTTACCAAAACTAGGCAACAAAAGTATAGGTTGGGTTGCTACCTCTTGTTTCAGCTTTTCAAACCCTTTATCAGCTTCTTGTGTCCATTTAAACTTTTCTTTTAGACCACCTTTAATAGTATCTAGCACTGGTGCACATATACCACTAAAATTCCTGATGAATTTTCTATAAAACTGAGCTAAACCATGAAAACTTCTTACCTCTGTTGATGTGGTTGGTGTAGGCCAGTTGAGGATGGCTTCCACGTTACTTGGATCCATCCTCAGGGTTCCTTGGGATACTACAAAGCCTAGATACACAAGTTCTTGCTTGAAGAACTCACACTTCTCGAGGTTGATTGCCAATTGTTCTTCTTGCAGCCTTTTAAGAACCATCTCCACATGTTTCAAATGTTCTTCTGCTGTCTTACTAAAAATTAGTATGTCATCCAAGTAGACTACCACAAAAATCCCTATGAAATCCTTGAGCACCTCATCCATTAGTCTCATGAACATGCTAGGGGCATTTGAGAGGCCAAATGGCATCACTTTCCACTCATACAAACCATCATTTGTCTTAAAAGTCATCTTCCATTCATCACCCTCCTTAATTCTGATTTGGTGATACCCGCTCTTAAGATCTAACTTGGTGAAGAATTTTGCACATCCTAGGCAATCCATTAAATCTTCAATTCTAGGTATTGGGAATATATACCTAATGGTGATCCTATTAATTGCTCTAGAATTAGTACAAAGTCTCCATTTACCTCCTTTTTTTGTTGCTAAAACAACTGGGACTGCACAAGGGCTGATGCTCTTTTGAATTAGACCTTGATTCAACAATTCTTCCACTTTCCTAGCCACCTCTTGGTTCTACTCAGGTGTAAGCTTCTATGCTTCTTTGTTAGGCAATGAGGCTCTAGGTATGAAGTCAATTTGATGACTTATTGCTCTCTTTGGTGGTAGAGTTGCTAGTGTTCCATCACTCACTATGCTCTTATACTTTTCTAGCAGCCTTTGAACTATTTCAGGTATGTCTGTCTTCTTAGCCTTTTCTTCCCCTTTGGACTGCATTAGGACCACATAACCTTCATTCCCTTGGTGTAGATCCTTGATGAACTCTTTACCACTGCTCAACATGATATTAGGAACCTTGGACTGTCCTTCATCATCCTTAATCAATTATTGTAGCTTGAAGGTTATTCCATCCTTCTTGAATTCAATGGTGTTCTCCTTCCCATGATATATAGCACCTCTATCATATTTCCATGGCCTGCCAAGAAGAAGATGGCATGCATCCATGGGTAGTACATCACAAATCATCTTGTCTTTGTAGCCTCCAATTGAGAATTCCACTGTAACCTACTCATTCACTAGAACACTTTGCCCTTATTCAGCCATGTGACTTTATAAGGATTGGTATGAGGTACCTTTTGCAATTTTAACTTAGTGACTGCCTCCTCAGAAATGATATTATCTATAGAACCAGAATCTACAATGACCTTGCATACTTTTCCCAGTATCTTGCACCTTGCTCTAAACAAAGCTCTCCTTTGCTTGGGTTCTTCCTTGACTAGTTGTCTGATAAAAACCCTGTTAAACATCATATTTTCACCTACTTCTAATTCTATATGACTGACCTCAGGTGATTTGACACTCATGGTGTCCTGTTGTGCATAAGCCACTCTTTTCTCATTGCTAGATGAAGAAGCTTTCTCTGGGCACCTATAAGCTGGATGACCTAGCCGATTACAGTGATAACATTTCATGGTGGAAAAGTAGGAGTTACTTCTGCCTGCTCCTCTTCCTCTATTTGAACCCCCTTGAGGTCCTCTTCCTCTATTAAATCCTCCTCTTGAAGATGTTTCACCTCCATGCTCAGTAAGCTTAGATTCTCCTTGGGTTCTTTGATCATTACCTCTTCCTTGGTAACCTCCACACTATCCTCTTTGATCTCTGCCTTTGCCTCTACCCTTAGAGGACTGATCATGCTTCCTTTTATTCCTTTCTTCAATCTTTATAGCTAGCTGATAACATTGGTGGACTGTCTTGGGGCTGAGTAAAGCCATCTCTTCCTATATGTTCCATTTCAAACCATTGAGGTACCTAGCCACTTTTAGGCTCTCATCTTCTACCACATTTGTTCTCAAGGAAAGCTTCTGGAACTCTTCAGTGTAGGTGTTGACATCTTGATCTTTTTGTCTTAAACTCTTCCTTTTCTTGTGAAGTTGGATCTCATAATCATCTGGATATATTTGCTTTTTTCACTTTAGCAACCATTCCTTTCTAGGTTGATATGGGCTGCTTGCCTTCTTTCTCCCTTTCAGTCTGAAAAAATTTCCACCATGTCAAAGCTGATCCTCTCAACCTTGATTTTGCAACCTTCACTTTCCGTGCTTCAGTGACTCCATCACACTCAAAGTGATTCTCCATTCCATCTATCCAGTCCATGACCAAATTAGGATCCATCTTTCCATGTAAAAATGGTATACCCTCAAGTCCTTTTCCACTCAAGGCTTTTAATGCCTTCAAGAAAGGGTCCTCCTCCAAAATAGGTTCAGGTTCAGGGACTTTGTCTTCCTTTGCAACCTCTTCTTCTTTTGGCACTTTACCTTCCAACTTCACCTTGTTCAGTGCTTCCTCAAGCTGCTCTATTCTTTCCTTTAGAGACTTGTTATCCTCTTCTTTCTATTCAACCATCTTAGCTAACTATGCATTTGTCACCATCTTGGGCATTTCACTTGATTCAACCACTGACATATAAACTACTTTCCCAAATCTTTCACTGCTCTGATACCAATCTGATAGAACCAAGGTTGGATTGAGAAAATCACAATATCAATGCTCTGAGTCCTTGTCATGAGAACTCCTAAGGTGTCACTTCATCCACCATTCAACCTATAGGTACCTGCTAGCTTAGGTACCCCTGGTTCATTGCCAACCCTGCTATCATCACTAATTTTCTGCTATCAAGTTTCAAGACCAATCTCAATGCTTTAACCAAGCATTTCTTGGTGCTTTTCCTGTCTTCACCAACTAGTCCTTAATCAACTTAAAGACTAGTTAATCTCTAAATGTTTCCTAACCTACATTCATGGGTGTGCATAGGGTTTCAAAGCTTTGAAATAGTCAAGGAATGATTTTTGTCCAAGCACAAAACTCCTTTCTTTTATCGCTTTCATTAAACCCTAGGTTAGGGTTTTAGGAGGGCTACTAGGATTAGGCCTCTTCACACAAGAAAAATGCTCCTCACTCCTCTCCTTCACCTTATCAAGAAAAAAATTCTTTTGTCACCCTTGCTCAAATTTGGAGCACTAATAGATTTTTGAGGTCTTGGACTATTTTCTGTTCGTACATGTGGTGTACCCTGTTCTTGCAAGAACTAGGGTTTTCCTTACTTCTTTCTTAGATTGTTCAGCTTGTTTCAACCTCCAAAAGACAAAACAAAGGCTCTACCTCCTTGAATACCATGGACAAGGTCCCTTCAACCACTGCACACATTTATTTCATGAAGATACAACACCCCTGCAACATCAAAACTGATTTTGCACTATCTTTCCCTAACCGGGTGTTGATGAACTCACCTAGGGAAGGCTTCCTAGCATGCTACCAACACTCATAAAGAATTATTTATTTACATAATGTACAAGGATGGAGTTTTTCCTTGCTTCCACAATGCCCATACTTCCTAGTACGGATAGGAAACAAACTCAAAACTCCAATTTCTGGAATTTACCAGTCAAAACAAAACTAAAACAAAAGACACAAAATTTACAAAATGAAGACATTGATAGAAAATTTGTCTAAAAATTCCAATACAAAGATTTAGAAGGATCCTATACATGCTAAAAAATCAACAAATGCTTTATTTAAATAGTCTACTTGCTGTTTCAGATGCAAGAACAAAAATAAGCTGTATTTTCCAACATAAAATCACTATTTCTTCTTGCTCTCATGAAACTGTCATGCTCAAAATCCTACAACAACCTCAAAAGGTGGAGAAATCACTTTTAAAATACTTTGGAAATGGTTAGGTGTCCTTCTCCAAGCCTAAAATCGATCAAAAATGTCATGTTGTAAAACACAGTGTGTTTTGCAATTTTTTTACAAAAGCATAGGAAATGACCACAAAAATATTTCCCAATTTATTCAACATTTACCTATGACCAAAAAGGTCCTCAAAAACAATCCAAATGGTAACCAAGACCTTACCAAAACAACAAAAAGGAAATTTAAAACAAAACCTTCAAAACAAGCTTGCGCTTAGGCACTTGGCAGGTGCTCCTGCACCACTATGTCTAAGCCTCTACGGCCTCCTACCGATCTTGCTCCAAAAGTAGTAAATGGGAAGAGGCCCATTATCGAGTCACTTGATTCAACTTCCCCCATTGCTTCCCACCCTATTCCTACACTGAAAATAGTTGTAGTAGACACTCCCATGGTCAAGTAAGGGCATTTTGTTCCATCGTAGCCTTTAGTATCCAATTCAAAGAGTTGTAGAAACTGCCTTTCCCGCAAGCACAAGCATCGGTGAAAGGATCTCATCACTGAGTAGGTCTCCTTACAGAGGAAGGAAGATGAGATGACCTGCCTTGTATCAGGTCCTCCTGCTACATCCTCCTCTCTCCTGCCCTCTTCTTCCAGTCAATCTAGTTCCATATCGCTTCCAACTTCTATTGTGAGCACAAATGCACTTGACCCTAAAAAGGTGTAGGTGTTCATTTCTCCTTTAGTGGATCTACCTCTGTTGATGTTCCTTCTATATGTTCCACCTTTCCCAAAACCCCTAGATATAAGGAACACTTCGGTGGTATCTACTAGAGTTTTCTCTTCCTCTTCCTCCACAACTCTTCCCTCATCTATGGGGAGTTTGTATCCCTTGATGAAGCAAAAGGTGGAGAGTGGTCCTTCTAGCAATGGGGGATGTAAGAGGAGCCCACCTTCTCCAAAAGGTGGCCCTGCCCTGACTTGTTCTATCTTAGTGACGAAACCAATCCCGGTTTCCCCCGAGTTTGTCACCGCTCCCAAATCCTTTAGCGATCCTAGCAGTGAATGTCGGGCGTAGCCTTCTCCATCCATTGAGGTAAAATATGGCACTCATATAAAGTGTATATTTAACTGTTGCAAAATTGATTTTTGGGTTCCTAGGACTTCTCTAACTCTTCTAGGTTTTTTCACCTAAAAGGAGAGTGGTAGGGCCAAAAATGCACACTAGTTCATTCAAATTATGTTATGTTCAATGTTATATAAACTAAATGAAGTAAAATAAATGCAATTGACTAATTTAAATGGATGAAAATGAATGGAAAAGTGAGATTTAAGATATGTTTGAAAACACACTGTGATTTGCAAACAATGAACTAAATGAAGAAAATATGCAAAACAGAAAGAAATAGGCAGAAACAAAGTGCACCTGGGCAATATCTGATGAATCTAGAATGTTGTGGCTGTTGGTTGAAATCACTGAATTTTCACTGTGGGACATTCACCTAGGGTGGTGAATTAGTCCCCTTCCTGGTGAAAAAGTGTCAGAAACTGGTTTCTGTATATTGGGATCCAGAATCTGACAAAATTTAGATTTTTAGTCCTAAGGTAGGACTCATTCGCCACTACTAGAAAATCAGTCCTCTCCCAAATTTTTGAAAAAATAGGAGACAACTCTGCAACACTAGATCTGGAAATCACTGATTGTCGGGTTGCCGAAGTCAATTCTGCAGAAAATGGATAGAAAGCATTCTCCAAGCTTGAAATAGAATTGAGTTGACTTGAAGCACCTAGTTGAATTGTTTACCAATCTTCAACACCAAAAAAGTTGTTAGATTTGCATATTTAGGTCTGCAAACACACATGCAATAGGGGGAAAATGGTTGAGGGTTAGCAAATAGGGGTTTGCCTTGGTCAAATCCCACTTTTGGTAATCAAACCCTTAATGAAACAATTAAAGGAAAGAGAATGATAAACTAATAACATGCAATAGCTATCAACTTACCAAACCCTTGATAATGAAAAATTGAAGTAATGTCAATGGATGCTCCAACGTGCTTGAATATTGCTTGAATTGATGTTGTAGAATGCTTGAATGATTGAGATGTGAGATGGAATGCTTGAATGAATGAGGAGATTGTAGGAGGATGTAAAATGAGGTGAAAATCACTTATTTATATAATCTTGTGCCTTAGTTAACCATTCATACCTCATCACAAGATGACATCAAGTGATTTTGAATAAAAACCCGATAGGAAAATCTTTTTTTTTTGAATTTGGAGCGAAGGGGAACTCATTCGCCACCCATGGAGAATGGGTCACACCTAGTACCTAAAAATATGTGTCAAGAAATATGTTGTATTTAATGTTATTTTTCAAGTTAACATTCAAAAATACACTTAATTAAAGCATATGCAGGTGTAAAGGGACCAAATAAGGCATGAAAAAGGGATAAATAGTGAAGATGTGCCTAGAAAAACATGAAATCTTGTTACAAGACTTTACAACACTTCAAAATAGGAATTTTTAATGAATAAAAAGGTGAGTTTTAGGTGAATTGTAATGAATAGAATCTAAAAGAATGTATAAATTTCTTACAACACTTCACAACACTTTCAGAAGATATCATTATTTGAATTTTAGTACCTAAATATGCATATTCAAGCCATGTCACAACATAAAATGAGAGAAAAATATATCAAATACCATGAAGCAAGACCTAAAAGGACATGAAAATGACAATGGGACATTTTTATATGGTACTACTCTCTGGATGAAGTTTAGGCCCTTTCACTGATCTTCACAAAATTACTGACGTTAGCTCCACAAGAGCTTGGTGGAGAAGACCTTGTGGGGCCTTCTTCCTTAGCTCTTGTTATGAGAGGGTCAAACACTCCTCCTCTTAACATTCCACCACTATAGGCTCATCCTCCTTCCCCCTACAATGATCTAGAGTGGGAATCGAATGACCTCTTGGTCGATCAGTGTTAGGTGGAGGCCCCTTCTTTATCTTTAGAGTAGATGAGTGTGTGTTGTGATGTGCTCCCTCATGACCATGTTATGTGTACTTGGATGAACCTTGACACCCTTGTTGGTGCTTGAATATAGGAGTGGTTTTTGTGCCATAAACCTTCTTATATTTGTTCCATCATTCTTCCATGTTTGTGATTGATTTTTGATAAATTGGGGATATTGCAAAGTGTTGGTGGAATTTAGGCTTCCATTCCATGTTGACCCAGTTTTTTATTTTTACTTTTTCCTCTCATGCATTCTTCACATGGTTTGATATAATAGGGGGTTGATGATAGATGATTTTATATACTATTATTATACTTATATATTTATGAGCAGTTCTTACCCCAAAATATTAGGCTACCCCTGTGCCCTATATTTATGTTCTTTTCTCTTTTTCTCTTTTCTTATCTTTCTCTTTTCTTTTCTTGAGTTGTCCCTTTCATGTGTGTCAACACTGCTTCTATAAAATTTCAATTTTTATAAAATGCATTTGTTTCCAACAAATCTTTTCTCAAGAATCTTTACAAACTTTTTCAAAAGAATCATATTCTCAACTTGAAACCCTAACGAAATGTGTTTCCTTCATCATGGGTTCGAAAAGAAAGAACTTGAGAACCTTCCCTCTCAGGTGGGAGCAACTTTGATCTTCCCTGTAAGGCGCTTTCATTCTACAACTTCATAGTTTTGTGGGGCTATGAAGTCCTCTACTTTTCCTGTGCTCTCAAGTTCACCAAATCACGATCTAGTTCCTCGATGGTTCAGGTATAAATTTCTAACCTTACTACTTTTTTTGATCTACTTTACTGAAGCACTCATCAACTGTATTTGTGGTCCTTAAAGTGGGGGAAAAATGCATAGGAGAAAATTTTCACCCCTTATGCAAATTCCCCTTTTACACTTCCTCACCATAGAAAACCAAATCTGAAGGTGAAAATCCACATCAACCCGTTGCCTTCATTCCATTTTGCCTCTATCTTTTGCATTTGTAGAAGAATAACTATCGAGGATTCCTACGCGGTGCACAAGCATCTGTGTGGCATACTTATGTCCCTAATGAATTCCTACATCTGAAGCTACAAAGGCATTACACTTCCCATTAGGGTCAGTTTGTAATGTCCCTCTTCAACCAAGCGACCCAAGTATGGTAGATTCTCTACCTTCTTCTTCAAATTCTTCCATTCTTCATCCAATCCATCTTCTTTTGCACTCACTAAGCATTCTAGCATTCACTTCTTGCACTCACAACCTTCATTAGCACTCTCAAGCAACACTTTCGCACTCCATAGCCGCAAGGAGACTCCATTAACTCTGTAGAGCAAGTGTGGAACAAAGCATTATAGCAAGGGCTTCAGTCCTCTTTTCTCCTCCATTAGCTAGTGAGCTCTTGGTGGAGGTGTTAATAATTTTTACTCCTCTCCTCTAAGATTTGGTTGAGTAGCACACTACTATTTTGTAGTGTTGTGTTCTATACTTTCTTTTCTCTTTTATCATACTTTTTTCTATCATGGCTATCTTGGTTGTTCATGGAGGTGGAAACACAAAAATGAGGGTCTAACTGAGGTAGGTCAATATCTAGCCCCCCAATAATTTTTGTCTTTCTTATGTGTAGATGGATGTGCATTTGGAGCTAGCTAGCAAATTGACTCTTTTGTGAGATCATCTTTTTCACCTTAACTTTAATATATCTAATTTATCACATATGTTTGTATTTCTCTTATTTCGTAGTTTTGTTTTGTCCTCTTAAAAAACACTAGCTAGGCCATCATCTCATTTTCTAGTGGTTCTTACTGTATTTCTAGTCCTTTGGTCATACGAACACTAGCACACCTGATGGAGACACTAATGTGTTGTGTTGTTGTCTTGGAACCGCGCTTTAATCCTCAGGCGAGAGCTACTTGAGGTACAATGTTGAACCTGAAAACTAGCTTGCCTAGCCCCATTTTGGATTTTGAGTGTGCAGAGTGATCAAAGGACCTTATAATCCTCATCATTCTCATCCCTCATTTCAAAACACCCCTTTAGAGTGAGGTAAGTTAGGGCAGCCTTCCGCTCTTTGCTCTCCGTGACCTGGGGCCTTGAACATGGTTGGTCCCCCTCTCTTACACTAGAGTCACCAATTGTTCTAGTTGAAGGTTGATGAGGAAAGCCAAAGATAATATCTTATTCTTTGAGAAGAACTAGTTCTTCTAGAGGAAGGAAATTCATATTGGGAGAAGAATCTAAGATCACTGTACCATCACTATGGAGCCAAAGGTATTCTCAAGGAACATGTCTATTGTGAGGGGGATCTTGATATCCTAACCCCTTTGCATTTTCGTTAGTTTGTATTTTCTCTAGGACTTGATGAATTTCATGCTCACTTGTTGTGTCACATTCTTGTTTACTCAAGATTGTGAATCCTTTTCCATATGTTTCTTCTAGGTTGATTGGAGTTTTTGTTACTTTGTTATCATAAAATGGTTAAGTATTTGATTATTTAGAGGAACTAGGTTCAACTTTTGTTTCAGCTTTAGGATGTAAGTAACCAAACATCTCAAGACATGGTATTGTAGGGGGATTGGGTTGTGTCATGGATGGATAAAAGGATGCATTAGCTTCAAGGTTATAAAGAACATCATTTAGGAATGTAGTCATGCTATCATCATTTTCTCCAATGATATCAACATCATGAGTAAGAAATGCATTAGGAGTTGAGTGAGCATGAGTAAGTTCAATTTTGTTAGGGTCATTACCAAAATCACAGCTTGACACATCTACCAAAGATTTCAAGGGTATCTGAATATTTCCAAAGCACATATCCATGATGCAAGATCGAATAAATACACTTGAAATGAAAGAAATTGAGATAAATAACAATTATGCAAACTATAAGAGAAAACTAAAAAAAGCATTTGAACAGAAGCACATAAAAGCAATATCAAACCCTGAAAACTGGAAAATCAAATTCAACAAGGAATAAGATGCCAGTAAGGGTATCTTGGTCCTACTGGTGAAATTATGAGGTTCTAGAGACTGAAATCAACAATAAACAACAGAGATAGGATTCTGATCTAGAAACGCTGAGAGGGACTAAGATGCTAGGAAGGGCATTTTAGTACTAGTAGAGGTTTTTCTCAAAAAAAAAAACTGGATTGTTTACAGTGTTCATAGGTTGCCTATTCAGGGAGCTGATGTTTAGAAACATAAAACTATGCAAATGAATGCAAGAAAAAGTAACTAGTGATAAGAAATTGTATGCAAAGTTGAATGCAATTTTCTTTTAAATTTTGGATGCAATAAGAATGTTTCTAAATGAAATTAGGATGATTAACACCTAGATGCAATTTCACTAAATATGAGAAACCCTAGGTGCAATTTGACTAATGCAAGATGCAATGCATGAATTAATGCAACCTAGATCTATAACTTTAATGAACTCCAAATCAGAAAATGAATGCTCAAAAAGGTTGGGCTCACCAAAATAAATAATGTGAAAAAGGAAGATGGGGGAATGCCCACCTTATTTTCCAATTGTCACTCAATAATTTCCTAGGAGTTCTAATAGGATTGACTATCAACCTCCCAAGGTGAGTCAATTCTCAACAAGGAAGAAACTAGGAAGTGGTTGTTTATGCTTTTAGGGGTTCACCACCAAGAAAATTCTTGGAAAAGGAAAAGAAGCATTCAACCTGCAAAACCTAGTAATGCAAGCTAAATGAAGGATGAAAATGATGAAATAATGCAATAGCAAGTTAGGATATGTGTACCTAGGAAGTCTGGAAATAAAAAGAGGTTGTCAAAATATTCTATGGAGGGCTAAGACACCCTTACTATCTTATTAGTCCCGTTGTTTTTTTGGGGTAGATGCCAAAATAGGATCCGAAAGAATCTATACAAAATTCCACCTTGAAGACTAAGATTCCCTTGCTACCGTCTTAGTCCCGATTTGAATTTCTAATTTTTTTGAAAGTGATCTTGAGGTTCAAGGCCTAAATTTCCTTCTTCTTTGATCTCAGGTTCTGAAACTTTCAGATTTGGCATGTAGGTGAGTTTCCGTGAAGATGACAACTTTGAAACTTTTCACTTCAAATGATATTTAAGTCTTCAACCTAAATATGCAATCATAAACACACAAGAGGGGAAAAACTTGTTGATTGCTAGTGAATGGGGGTTTTCCTTGGTGAAACCCCTTGTTGGTAATTAAAACTTGAAATGAAATGAAATGGAGGAAAATGATGAATGAACAACATGCAATGTTAAAACTCGCCAAACCCTTGTTGTAAAGTCTACAAACTTGTGTGAAATAACTAGCTTGGATATGGATCTTGAATCAAATAAATGCTTGATTGATAGGGACTTGAATTGCTTGATTGAATAAAAACCCTAAATAAAAAATGTTAGCACAAAAACACGCATGTGATGCAAGAAGATCTTCAGTATGATGCTTGAATCTTGATGATGACTCCAAATGCTTGATGAAGTGCTCTTGAATTCTCTTGAATACTTGAATGCTTGCATGGTTAGATTTTTTGATATCTTGTTATATGAAAATGAGAGTAAGGAAGCTTGTATTTATACTTATCCATGATTAATATCTTGAAATTATACCACACGAAGATGACATATCAATTCATTAATTAAAGGAACCTAAATCTTGTCAGAATTTGAAATTAAATCCTAAAAATACCTTAAGGAGGACTAAGAAGTCCTAGGTGGTTCTCAGTCTCGAGGCATGAAACTCGGGGTACAAACTCCAAAAAGGGACCTATTTAGGTGCTTTCAAAATCAGGGTCCCACAACTTTTGGGGGACAAAGACACCCTAGGTGGTGTCTTAGTACTGACTCAAAAATCAGGAACACTCATACAAAATCATTAAATTATCATTTATCCATTGATTGTTAGGATTAGCTAGAAAAAGATGTAATATATTAGGCTTGTGGATGCAAAATAGGACCAATTAAGACATAAATAGGGGTAAATAAAGCAAGGCAGGCCCAAACAAGTGTGAAAATGCAAGGGTATGCATTTTCCTACACTACGGTACCCTTTATGTTTATTTCAAATATTATTTTCATTTTCTTGCATGTGATGTGATCTCCTAAATATTAGTGCTTGGCATGTCTTTATGTTTGTGAGTTTTCCTTAGAGGACCCTTGTTGCTCTGTTGGAACAAGGATACAAAGAAAAAAATTTCTTGTGGAATTCATCTATTTGTATCTCGATTCTTCTATGTCATCAAATTTATTTTTGTCTTGTGTTTTCTTTTTGGGGATGATGTAAGGTATTGAGGCATTTAGGTCTCTTCCATGTTCACCCAATTTTTTTTCTCTCTATGTGTCATTATTCCATTGTGTTTGTAGTTCCATGATTATCTATAGGAATGATATCAATTCCAAGCTCACTTATAATTTTGTAGCAAAGATGTATACTAACCTCGGATCCGTGGATTCCTCATGTGATCATATTTTTTCTTTTGTGTGGCATTGCATTGGGTGAAATCCCTCACTATGAGCTAGTTTTATTTGGAAACATATTATCAGCATAGGGATTTCCAAATAAGCTCACATGGAATTATCATTTTATTGTTGTCAACTAGAATTGCACCCTGTGCAAAGTTTACAAAAAACTAAGGATTCTAGAGAGAAATGGGATCATCTCAAGGTTGTGGGTCACCTATAACTGAAATGAACCTCTAGAGAAGGCTAGCTTCCTTTGGGTATCACCTAAACTACTGCTTCTTTGAGAGGAAAGAGGGAAAAGATGCATAAATTAAAGAACTACACTAGGGTGATACACCGAACTGATAAGAAATCATGAAATGAACACAAGAAGAACATACACTTGAAAGCCTAATTACTATTCTCAGAGCAACATCTTTTAGACTTAATGCTTTAGTCCTAATAGGTTTCACTTACATACACATCTCAGGAAGGAAAGATTAATTTAACAACTCTGAGATATGAATATAGAATTATAAAACATAGTTAAAGACTTGCAAGTTCAAAAGAAAGATACAAAAATGAGAACCATACAAACGTGAACAAAAAATTCCATGGTAAACTCTATGTTGTATTTAGGATTCCAGTTGAGTTATAGAAAACATACATTGACTGAGAAAGGATTGATTGAAAATCAGTAACTCTTCAGAGTGTGCAATCAGAACTGTTTACAAAAAGGCAAAAAATGCCTTATATACAAACTGTATGTCGACCCCTTAGGGCTTACAAAAATATCCCAGTTTAGGAAAAGATCTATCTCATATCTTTGATGAATAAATTGTAGAAGCCTGCCTGTCCTTGTTGTCGGTGTCCCTATGAAGAACCGCTCTTGGAGAAGCCTTCTCGTGATCTTTTTATAGTATTAATTCTTCTGATCCATCATGTACAGCTACTGAGTCCCCTATTGAAGAGCCGCATTGAATGCCCCTTGAGCTCAGAACAGATATATGTTGTATTCATGTTACATTCATCTTGCATTGCAATTCCACGTTCTGATCAGACTGCCACGGCTCACCTCATATCCCTCTGGTTAGTCAAGCACTTTCCATGTAGGCCCTGCAGCTAGTCAAAAGTCCTTTTGAAAGGAATTGCATCTTAGCAAGACACTAAAAGTGTCTTGCCAATGCGATTATGTGTCTCTGTAGCTTTAGAAGTCATGTTGATACCACCAAAACCATCAGCAAGACAAACGGATTCGGTTAGAAGTCCCAGCAAGCACCATTGAGTCACACCAATATCCTTTTCATTTGGTACATCCATCGCTCTTGACTAGAGATTATATGTTCAGGAAGACCTCCTAATGAGCCCTCCATCTCTTGGTGAGCACGTATGTAGTCGGTATGTCTCTTGGCAATGACCTCTCGTCAAGCTCATTTCGTTTGCCCCTAAGCTTACTCTTCCCCTTAGGGCTCGAGCTCCTTTGGCTTTCGGTGAGACATTGGTCTGTCGACTAGACTTCATACCGAGCATCTCTTCATTCTCTACCGAGCTGTTCACTTTACTATCGGTGAGACAACATCAAGTCAGGGAGACCTCTTATCAAACTTAGAATACTATGCCAAAGTATATAACCTTTGATGAGACTCTAGATAGTCGCCAGGACCCCATGGTGAAAGCCCCAACTCTTAGTGATACCAGATGTTTTGTTGGTGGGACCCCTAATTGTTTGCTTCAACCTTCAAGACTCCTTGGTCGGGGAGATCCTCTCTGGTCGGCATGAGGTTGTGCTGATGAGACTCATCCCGATGAGGCCTCACTTCATCTGTCGGCAAGAGCCTATTGGTGTCACCCTGAAAGCATTTCACTCCACTGGGATGTTCCCTTGAGCTCAGGGAGAGCTTGCTCGATCGGCAAGACATTCTGCCGACCCTGCCCTCATTTTGTCCAAGCTCTTCTTTACCTTCATTGAGACTCTCGCCAAACTCCTACATTCTTTCTGATTTCTTCTCACCCTTCAGCAAGACATCTGATGTCGGCGGGAGATTCTTGCAAAGTCCCTTAGTTACACCGAGGTTCTTTTGTGTCGACGGGACTCCTACCAAAGACAATTGCATCAAGGTCCATCCTTTCCTTTTGGCGAGACTTTCATCCTCACCAAGACCTCCCGAAAAATCCCCTCACTTTTTCCAAAAGCATCTCTTGCTCCGAGACTCTTCAGACATCGGCAAGACATTGAACCTTCTCTAGGACTTCTCACCGAGCACTATAGGTCTCCCCGAAGCCCATGGTCATCGAGAGTCTCGGTGAATGATGATTGAATGGCGTATCGGCCAAGGAAATCCACACTGTAAGAGGTCATACCAAACCCTCTCCATTATAGCAATAGGCTCTGGAGGCTTGTTCGACATGACAGAAACTAGGTCTTAGCGACCTGCTCAAGATGGAATAAATCAAACAGTCGGTCGGATAGACAATAGGAGAGTCTTGCCAAGTCTCTCCTTGGATGATTTTTATACCGAATCTTCCTAGGGTGGCTTCTCCAACTGAGTTCCCCATGACCTTGCAATAGGTGTAGAGTCTTTTCCCTTGTGTGAATGTTCCACTGGCCTCCTCGAACCTTTGTCACATGATATTCTGCCTGATTGATCTTGAGGGTGAAAATTAGGTAACATTTCTGGTGACCTTTGCTGGATGTTTGCCTACTAAAAATGAAGACCACTAGCCTAGGTCTATCCATTGGGCATGGATTCTAAAAGTTACGCATCTTAGGACCTAAGGAAAATAGGAAAACTACCTACAGATGTGCTTGGATAGCACTTAGGAAAAACCAAACGAGTATGCAGATGCATTTATTATAAGCATGAAACCTAACCTAATATATACAAGACAAGGCTAATGTTCATACCTCAAAACAAAGTTTGAGGTGAATACCATTGACTGGTATTGGTAGTATATCTCCTTCCATAGTTGATAATTGATAAGTGTTATGTTCCTTACATTCTAAGATAACAAATGGGCCTCCCCAAAAAGAATCAAATTTTGTGTGCTTACCCGGCCTACTTTTAAGTTCATCCCACTTAAGAACAACATCACCCACATTGAAATCCCTTGCTCTTGCTCTTTTTTCAAAGCTCTTTTTCACTTGTTCCTACTAATATTCCATTGCTTGCATTGCTTTTGATCTTTTTTCCTCCAATTCCATTAACTGAGCATAATGCACTTGCATAGGATCTCCTTCTTCAAACAAAACTAGTTGACTAGCAAGGTCAAGAGCTGACAGTTCAGTTGAAATAGATAACTTGGCCTCTTTACCATAGACTATCATGTAATGTGAATTGTTGATGATTTTCTTTGGTGTGATTCGGTCAACCCATAGGGCAGCCTTCAGTTTAGAATGCCACTCACGTTGATTCTCCTGCAGATTGCTCTTCAATATTCTGATCAAATTCTTGTTTGTGGATTATGCTAATCCGTTACCTTGTGGGTAATAGTTAGAACTATTACTGAGATAAATTCCATGCTTGAGCGCCCACTCAGTTACCTTTAGACCAATGAAAGCAAGTGCATTATCAGCGATAATAGAATCAAGGATTCCAAATCTGTGAATAATATCATCATAAAAATTCAAAACAATAGTCTCATTGGCATCCTTTAACGTTGTTGCTTCTGACTAGCGAGTGAAATAATCAGTTACCGTTATTATCCACTTGTGTCCAACACTAGATGGAGGATTAATAGGACCTATAAAATCAACTCCCCACCTTGTGAATGGCTATTCAGTCTTAATAGGCTGCAGAGGTAAAGCTGCAAGCCTTTTTTTTCCTGCAAATAGAGCACACTTTACGCACTTTCTAACATATGCATGGCTATCTTTGAAAGCATTGGGCCAACAGTAGCCAGCCCGCATAATCTTAAATGCAGTAGTCCTTAAAGAGAAGTGGCCTCTTGAATTCCCATCATGAAATTCATGTAATATCTCTCCAATCTGATTTGAATCAACACACCTGAGAAGTACCCCACTATGATCTTTCCGATATAAAATATCATTGATCAGCACATATGGGATAGACTATAGCCTATAGTACCTATGTTTTGCCTTATCCAAATCGAGTGGGCATTGACTTTTTTTGAGGAAATGGACCATATCCTTTAATCAACTTGTTGTTCCATCATCATTATCAGCCAAACGAAGTACTAAAGCTATTTTAGATTGTTTTGCATCTAAAATTCCTTCACAACTCAACTATTCACAAAGCCCTTTACCCCTCACTAGCTTAGTAACTTCAATGCTCATGTCATATTCCATGACTAGTTCTCCAACCTGCCCTTTTCTCATTCAAATCCTTGCTGAGCAGAAATTCTTTGACACTCAGATGAGCTACTCTTAAATGAATTTTATTGTGTGATAGAAAATGTTTGAATTTTTTAAGACTTTTGACAATAGCAAGGATGTGCTTTTCAACAAAACTATACCTCTGTTCATACTCTGCCAATCCTTTGCTAAAAAAAGCGATTAGCTGTTCCAATCCTTCTGAACTTTGCTGGACTAGCCTAGCAGATATCACTTCACTACCCCCATAGGCATACAAGATAAATTCTTTGCTAAAATCAGGGTTCATTAAAGCGGGAGCTACTGTTAAAGCTTCCTTGATAGCTTGAAAGCTATTCTTTGCTTCCTTAGTCTAGCTAAAAAAAGTGTTTTTCATTAAAATGGCTATCAAAGGTTTCAATAAATCTACAATATTAGGCAGAAAATGCCTCACAAAATTAATTCTTCCTATGAAAGACTGCAACCCCCTTTTATGATATGGTAAAGGTAGCTCTAAAATAGCTGCTACTCTCTCAGGATCCACTATGACACCTTGCTTAGAAATGATATACCCCAATAGTTTTCCTTCATGCACAACAAACACACACTTTTTAGGATTAAGAGATACTCCAAACTCCCTGCAGCATTCAAAAATCTGTCTCAAATGACTTAGGTGATCTACTGCTTTCTTTGAATAAACGGTGATATCATCTAAATACACTAAGACAAACTGATACATAAGGTTGCTGAATTCCATTTCCATTTCCTTTTGGAAGGTTGTACCTACATTAGAAAGACCGAAAGGAATCTTTCGGTAAGCCATGGTTCCCCACTTAGTTGTAAAAGCTATTTTGAATTGGTCTTCCTCTTTGACAAGAATTTGGTTATATACTGAATAACCATCCGACAACGAATATCTCTCTGAACTAGAAACATACTACAAGATCTACTCCATGGAGGGAAATGGGTGACGGTCCTTCAAGGACACCGTATTTAGATCTCTAAAATCTACACACAATCTCAACTCCCCATTCTTCTTCCTAACTGGGACAAGGTTAGACACCCAACTAATGTGTTTAATAGGATATATAATACTACTCTCTATCAGTTTCATAACTTCTTTATGCATAAGAGGCTCTAGTTTGGGGTTAATTGGTCTCTATTTTTGTCTGATGGGTTTGGAGTTAGGTTTTAACTCTATAGTATGATGTGTAAGTGTTGGGTTAAAAACTTTTAGATCTTCATATTTCTAGGCAAATATATCACTAAATTCTTGAAATAATTCAATATAAGACTATTTTTTAGAATTTGTAACTACTTTTCCAAACTTCAAAGTCTTACCCAGTTCAATCTCCAAATCTGCATAGTGTTCTTGCTGAATCAACAGGCTGGTTTTATTCTTCTTGGCTTGATCATCTGTATTGAAGATAGATTCCAATGTAACAAGCCCCTTGGGAAACTTGTTAGACTTGAGCTGCACCACCTGATCTTCATAGTTCCCTTTTAGCCTATCTTGATTTGATACTACAAAAATGTCGTCTTCTAGCAGAAACTGCAAAATTTGTCCATCACTCTCAAAGACTTGCCAATTTATATTATTGTCAGGAATTGATGGCCTAACAATAATTTTAATATGTTGTTGATCACACCCCCTTTTAATATTGTTAGGAATATCAAACTGTGCCCCTACAACAACCAATCTATCAACATCCTGATTTAGCTTTCTAGGAATTGCAACAATATTGAAAGCAGAAAAATATTCAATAACATCCCATACTCTATGTTTATATGCCTTCAAAGTATCATTCTTAACAGAAACTAGGCCCCTCACTTGATTCACCATGAGCTCACTATCACCATGAACCTTTAAAGCCTCAACACCTCTCTTTCTCGTCCATTCCAGCCCATTAATTAAGCCTTCATACTCGGTTGTATTGTTGGTGCAAGAAAAACTAAATCTAAAGGCTGCATAGTACTCAACTCCATCAGGTGACACTAACATCGCACCTCCACCAGCACCATGCTTACTTCTAGATCAGTCAAAAAAAATATTCTAGACCTCATTGTGCTGTTCAAAATCAACATCCTCCCTTTTAACCAAATTTGGCATAACCGAATTAGCCTCTTGAAACATATAGTTATCCATACCAGTGTCTAATACTAAATCACTTCCAGTACGATGAGTACTACTTTCAGCCCATTTATCTAAAAGAATATCAGGAATTCCAGTAGTGGATGCATGTGGAACAGGAGCAGCATGATCATCTTGATAAAAAAATGACACAATTTGCATTCATTGTACTGGGTATATAAGGTTCAATGATATCCTTTGCAAGTAATTCTGACTTTATGTTTACTTTTGTTCCATACCTTGTACAAAAAATCACGTGAGACCAATTGTATGAGAGATAACCTCCTATTTGGGCTGTAAATTCTCTTGATAAGCAAAGGCCAAAATAGGGAGGCAAATCCATTACATATATGTCATGTGGAATGGAGAAAGTAGGGCAGGCATATAAGGTCATAATGGCATTTTTTATAAGGTCTATTGAGTTGATAGATGTACCATCTAACTGGAATACTCCCTTTTCAATAGGCTCATATTTTAATTCTAACTGATCAGCCAACCTTTTTGGCATTACAGAACAAGTTGTCCCACTATCAACCATACAATTATGTACCAAGTTCTTTCCAATGACTAAGGAAACATAGAATGGAGGAGGTATCACATCCTTACCTTGAACTGTGACATTTGGTTTGTTGTCCATCACTTTTACTTGATCAGCATTTGTCATGACTACCTTCTCATGATTACCAGCTGCATGTTCTTGTGTATCTTCACCACTCAATTCTTTCTTTAACATCTCAACTTGTTTGGGAATGGATAAAGAATCCCACATAGTCATTGATACGTTCATTCTTTTCATGTTGTCTACAATATTGTAGGGCATAGCTAAATGCATATTCTGGTGTATCCTAGCAACAGTCGGATCTATTTCTTTGTGAGACTGATTGCTGGTTGGCTGATTTGAAGAATTTTGTGGGATATCAGGATTTTTTGTGAATGATGGTCCCATAGTTGCAGGTTCTTTATCTTTACCAGCTATTTGATTTGCTTCTAGAGCCTTCTTTGTTCAGGTGAGAATTGCAATTGCTGGATTACCATTCACACCACAAAACTCTTCACTTTTCCAATTTAGGAATGTAGTCTCATTGGGATGCACATCTCGTTGCTGCTTAGGTACCTCCGTAGATGCATCCATTTGTGAACTTGTGGAATTTTAAACCATTAGCGCTTTATTGATAATACCATTGGAACATGTTGCTTGATTATGCGCTTGATTACATGGAAACCACCATTCATAATCTACTGCAAGATTATTCTAAGCTGGAACAATATCTTTCAACAGATTTCCTACATTCATAAGCACTGTATTATGTGTCTGAAATGGCCTCTAGTTAACATTTTGTCGCTATCCTTGATAATTTTCTTGTTATAGTTGTCTATTTTGCTGATACTACTGATTAAACCCTTGATTTTGATAAGGCTGATTCGCTCCTTACTGCTGCTGGTTATACTGTTGAAATGATGGCCTTGGACCTTGGTACTACTACTTTTTCATGCTAGTTAGCTCATTTCCCAAAGTCTGCAAAAACATTTCAATCTTTTGCTGGCTACTTTTAATCTCTTGTAGCTTAGTTGAAGGTCCAGCAGAGGCATTTGTTTGATTTCTAGTAGTCTCTATAGTTGGAACAGTCGATATTGTAGTAAGAGGAGGTATATGCAATGGTATATTTGGGTGAATATCTGGAAAATATGGCATAGGGGGCCTAGGAGCTATCTTTCCTACCTAAATAAGACTATTTTCTACTCTTATAGCTATACTATAAGCTTGAGGTAATGATTGAACTCCCATGGATTGTATCATCATTGATATATCACTATTGAGACTCTTTAAGTAATACAAAAATGTGTAATCAATAGAAGGCCTTACTGTAGTGGATATCCTATTCCAAGTCTTCTAGAAACGGATGTTGAAATCCGTCATTTGCTCTTGATGGGCTCTTTTAATAGTTAACTACTCTACCAAAGATAAGTGATCAGACTTGTCTTCAAAAAATCTGGTAAATTCATCACCAAGCTCATCCCATGTTGCAATAGAGGCCACTAGCAAGCTTCTGAACCATTCCAGCGCCTTCTTCTTGAAAGATGCAGCCAATAACCTTACTGCTACATTCTCTTGTGTTATGTAATGCACATTGCACAATGCTGCTACATCTCTTATATGTTCAAACAATGTTATTTTCCCTTCTCCAGTGAATTCTGGCAATCCCTTTAATGTTGCCAAAGGAATATCATTGTGCTGTACTAAATTAAGGGGACTACCCTGATCAAATGGAACAAAAGCAAAGGCTCTTGGTGTAACCATACTATGAGTCTATGTTGATATACTTGCTGAAACTGAGCTTGCACTTGTTGGTATAGTACTTGAAAATGATGAAAAATTACTTGCAATTGTAGTAGAAAATCTTACACTTGTTGTACCAAAATTGCTCTTACCTTTTGGGAAGTTGAAATTCCTAGAAACAGCAATAAGTGGCTCTTCTCTAACAGTTGGTGATGCTGAGTGTCTCATAGGATGTTCACTATGCAATGATCTTCCTCTTCTAACATATACTCGTGGAGGAGTTGCTTGCACTCTTTTTGCATGAGGAGTTCAATCAAGAGTCCTTCCTTTCCTCTTGGGTGATGACAATTACAAATATTCAAAAGACTTTGAACTTCTGGTTTCCACCTTTCTCATATAAAATTTTGCATTGGTCATTTTCCTTCACAACGGAGTCACCAAATATGCTGAAACTTAACTTCTTCAAAGCCGTAAACCTACTATAGCATATCAAAACAACAAGAACCGATAAAAAAAATTATGACTTCTCGAGTCCCACCAGGCATGCCAAAACTGTTGCCAACTAGAATTGCACCCTGTGCAAAAGTTTACAAAAAACTGAGCATTCTAGAGCAACAAGGGATCATCTCAAGGCGGTGGGTCACCTATAACTAAAATGAACCTCCAAAGAAGGATGAATTCCTTTGGGTATCACCTAAACTACTGCTTCTTTGAGAGGAAAGAGGGAAAAGATGCATAAATTAAAGAACTACGCTAGGGTGATACACCAAATTGATATGAAATCATGAAATGAACATAAGAAGAACATACACTTGAAAGCCTAATTGCTATTCTCAGAGCAATGTCTTTCAGACTTAATGCTTTAGTCCTAATAGGTTTGGCCTACATACACATCTCAGGAAGGAAAGATTAATTTCACAACTCTGAGATATGAATACAGAATTATAAAACACATTTAAAGACTTGGAAGTTCAAAAGAAAGATACAAAAATGAGAATCATACAAATGTGAACACAAACTTCCAAGGTAAACTTTGTGTTGTATTTAGGATTTCAGTTGAGTTATAGAAAACATATATTGATTGAGAAAGGATTGATTGAAAATCACTAACTCTTCAGAGTGTGCAATCAGAAGTATTTACAAAAAGGAAAAAATGCCTTATATACAGACTATATGTCGGCCCCTTAGGGCTTACAAAAATATCCCAGTTCAGAAAAAGATCTATCTCAGATCTTTGACGAATTAATTGCAGAAGCCTGCGTGTCCCTGTCGTTGGTGTCGGTGTGAAGAATCGCTCTTGGAGAAGCCTTCTCCTAATCTTTTTGTAGCATTAATTCTTCTGATCCATTATGTCCAGCTACCGAGTCCCCTATTGAAGAGCTGCATTGAATGCCCCCCGAGCTCATAATAGATATATGTTGTATTCATGTTGCATTCATCCCTCGTTGGCATTCCACGTTCTGATCAAACTGCCACGGCTCACCTCAGATCCCTCTGGTTAGTCAAGCACCTTCCATGCGGGCCCTGCGGCTGATCAAAAGTCCTTTTCAACAGAATTGCATCTCGGCAAGACACTGAAAGTGTCTTGCTGATGCGATTATGTGTCTTTGCGGCTTTAGAAGTCATGTTGATACCGCCAAAACCATCGGCAAGACAAACAGATTCGGTTAGAAGTCCCAGCAAGCACCATTGAGTCACAACGATATCCTTTTCATTTGGTACATCCATCGCTGTTGACTAGAGATTATATGTTCGGGAAGACCTCCTAATGAGCCCTCCATCTCTTGGCGAGCACGTATGTAGTCGGTATGTCTCTTGGCGATGACCTCTCGTCAAGCTCATTTCGTTTGCCCCTAAGCTTACTCTTCCCCTCAGGGCTTGAGCTCCTTTGGCTTTCGGTGAGACATTGGTCTATCGATCGGACTTCATACCGAGCACCTCTTCATTCTCTACCAAACTTTTCACTTTACTGTCGGTGAGACAACATCAAGTTGGGGAGACCTCTTATCAAACTTAGAATACTATGCCAAAGTATATAACCTTTGACAAGACTCTAGATAGTCACCAGGACCCCATGGTGAAAGCCCCAACTCTTAGCGATACCAGATGTTTTGTTGGTGGGACCCCTACTTGTTTGCTTCAAACTTCAAGACTCCTTGGTCGGAGAGATCCTCTCTGGTCGGCATGAGGTTGTGCCAATGAGACTCATCCCGATGAGGCCTCACTTCATCTGTCGGCAAGAGCCTATTGGTGTCACCCCGAAAGCATTTCACTCCACTGGGATGTTCCCTTGAGCTCAGGGAGAGCTTGCTCGGTCAGCAAGACATTCTGCTGACCCTGCCCTCATTTTGTCCAAGCTCTTCTTTACCTTCATTGAGACTCTCGCCGAACTCCTACATTCTTTCTGAGTTCTTCTCACCCTTCAGCAAGACATCTGATGTCGGCGGGAGATTCTCGCGAAGTCCCTTAGTTACACCAAGGTTATTTTGTGTCGACGGGACTCCTACCGAAGACAACTGCATCGAGGTCCATCCTTTCCTTTTGGCGAGACTTTCATCCTCGCCAAGACCTCCCGAAAAAGCCCCTCACTTTTTCCAAAAGCATCTCTTTCTCTCAGACTCTTCAGACATCGGCAAGACATTGAACCTTCTCTAGGACTTCTCACCGAGCACTGTAGGTCTCCCCGAAGCCTGTGGTCATTGAGAGTCTCGGTGAATGACGATTGAATGGCATATCGGCCAAGGAAATCCACACTGTAAGAGGTCATACTGAACCCTCTCCATTATAGCAATAGGCTCTGGAGGCTTGTTCGACATGACAGAAACTAGGTCTTAGCGACCTGCTCAGGATGGAATAAATCAAACAGTCGGTCGGCTAGACAATAGGAGAGTCTTTCCAACTCTCTCCTTGGATGATTTTCATACTGAATCTTCCTAGGGTGGCTTCTCCCACTAAGTTCCCCATGACCTTGCAATAGGTGTAGAGTCTTTTCCCTTGTGTGAATGTCCCAATGGCCTCCTCGAACCTTTCTCACATGATATTCTGCCTGATTGATCTTGAGGGTGAAAATTAGGTAACAATAACATTTATAAATGGGTAGCTTTCAATGATGATAGCCACATTTATGATTTCTTGAATTGTCTTGGAGAATTTAAGGAGAAGTGCAAAGATTAGAAACCACTACAAGAATAGAGGGATGAAAGGAAATTTTTGTATGGTAATAAGGTCATCCAATTAAAAAAAATACCATTCCTTGAGTCTTGGTAGCATTGGAGAGAGCATTTGATGGTGCATACATGTTTACAATAAAAGAAATCTATGAGTGAAAAGATGTCAAAGAAATTAATCTTGGGACTAAGTCAATCTCATGGAATATTGAAATAGGGAAGAAGCTCAAGCTTGAGATCAAGAATAAGGTAATTGAATTGTTGAGAAAATTCAAGAGAGTGTTTGCATGGTCTTATGATGAGATCAAGGCTTACATAGAAGATTTATCCCAACATGAAATACCTTTGAAAACTGATTCCAAAAAGTTTAGCTAGAACCTTAGACCAATAAATCCAACCTTGGCCCCTAAAATTCAACACGAATTGGCTAAAATCAGGGACAGAGGAATCATCAAGCCAATAATACATTCAACTTGGGTGTCTAATATATTCCTTGAGTGAAAGAAAAATAGAGATATTAGATCATGTGTAGACTTTAGAAATTTGAATTTCTCCTCCATCAAGGATAATGTAAGCCATAGATAATTGTCCCATACCAAATATGTAAGTCATGTTATAGAAATTCACTAGGTGTGAGATGTCCATGATAGATTGTTTCTCTAGTTATAAATAAGTGAAGGTAAAAGAATCAAACCAATATAAAACTATTGTCACCATGTTATGGGTTAATTTTGTGTATATTAGGATGCATTTTGGTTTGACCAATGAGGGAGCTACCTTTTAGAGAGCCATGGATGTAGTGGCTTTTGGATTAATAGATGACATCATGATAGTATATAAGGATGTTTAATGACCTTCTTGATGTTATTAGTGAAACTTTGTGAGTCCTTGGAGTTTTTTTTAACGTTACTTAGAATAAGGAATCTCTTTGAATCTAAAGAAATGCACCTTTATTTTGAGGAAGGGAAACTGTTGGGATATATTGTGTCCAAATATGGAATTAAAATAGATCCATAAAGAATATAAGCAATTGAAAATATACCCATGCCTAAGATAATTAAGGGGATCTAGTCATCCTTTAGGTAGATTAGTTTTGTTAGAATATTTATCCCTAACTTTGTCAAAAAGACCAAATAAATTTTAAAAATGTTGAAGAAGGAAAAAACCATATATTGGAGTGGATAAGCATATGAGGCCTTTAGTAGAGTTAAAGAAGCTATAAAACAAGCTCTCGCCTTATTGGCCCCAAAATTTCAAAGTCTTTTCAATTATTTTCCTCTACATCTTACCATATTATGGTTGCTATTTTGCTACAAAAAATGGGGATAGTTTTTAACAACCTATTGCAATTTTTAATAAGTCCTTACATGAAGTGGATTTGAAGTATGATATAATGTTAGAGGCATATACTCTGGTGAAGGAAATAAATAATTTTATTCCATGCCTAATTAGAACAAGAAATATTGCTTATGTTCCTCAATTTTCCATCAAGGAAATATTCACACAACAAGAAGTGATACCTGTAGGAGATGTTGGTGGATAAACAAGATTTAAGAATTCAACATGGACATCCAAGTCACTAAAATAGTCAAATAATGAGGATTATCCAAGCTCATGGTATAATCAAATTTGAAATTTGTTGATGTAAACAAGGTATATGATGATGTGATGAATGTGAGCTCATCAATTTTGTATGATACAAGGAAATTTTTTACTACCTAGTAAATATGAAGTACCCCTTAGGATTAGATAAAATCCAAGAAAGTATTTTGAAATTGAAACTCCAAAATATGTATTGATTGGAAATTTTTTTATGTGGAGACATCGTAAAGGGTTATTGCTAAGGTGTTTGTTAGAAAGATAAGTTGCAAATGTAACAAGTTTCACCAAGGAGATTGTAGAAAGAACTTTAAAGTATCCACTACTACACACAAGGTGCTAAGGGCCACATAATAGTGGCCCTCACTATTTGTAAACTAATAAAATTTATTAAGAAATATGATACGTACCAAATGTTCTCTACAAAATTAAAGTATATAGGGGCATTGCCACTAAAGATGCTATATGTTGAGGCCTCTTTCCAATAATGGGGGATAGAATTTATTTAAGAAATATTTGAGAAATATAGTAATGATTTCAAATGGATAATTATAGCTAAAAACTACTATTCCAAATGGGTTGATATCATTCCTACAAAAAATATCACCTCAAAGAATGTTGCCAACCTTGTCATGGATCATATTATAACAATATTTGGAATATTGTATAGGCTCATAACTAATAATACTATGTGTTTTAGGTCTAGTGATTTTATGGGTCTTTGTGACAAATATGAAATTAATTTGACCTATTCTTCACCTTATCACCCTTAATGAAATGGATAGGAAGAATCTATCAATATAAGAACTTGATGAGAATGATAAAAAAATGATGGAGAAAAATAAGAAAAGATGTGATGATAATCTCAAATTAGAATTATGGACTAATAGGCACACTTAGAAAAGGTCCATAGGAAAATCACTATATGAATTGGTTAATGGATTATCTATGTAATCCTACCTATAAAACTTTCTAAAATAAGGGTATATTGAAGGAATAAATGTGACAATGCTTCTAGGTATGATCAATTGGACAAAGATTGGATAAAAAGAGGAGATGTTTTGAAACTAGAAATTTACAGATGCAACAAAAGGTCAAGTATATATTTGATAATAAAACTAAGCCCCAAAGATTTAATTTAGAGGATATGGTATTGTAATAGAATTCTAGAGTTAAAGGCAAAGGGAAGAATGGTAAGTTTAAATCTCATTGGTTAGGTCCTTACATGAGCAATAATCATTGTAGTGATGATACTTTCTACCTAAGAATCCTATATGGGAGTTATCTAGAGTTGTCGATGGATTGGAAACATTTGAAGAAATTTTTCTTGTAAAGTCAACTCCAATGATTCATTGTAATATATTTTTGACCATTGTTCCTTTCTTGTACAACTCTAACTATTATTATACTCAGGGTAAAGTGTTGTTTGGTTTTATGTCTATATGCTACTACTCCAAGTGTGTAGTCTACTAGAGATATAAGATTCCTGCCACATTCTATTGAACACACATCTTTGAACAAGATCCATTGCTAGGATGTTTTATTCCCATGCATAAATTATTAAAAAAAATTGTTTTCTAAAATCTATAACTATGGATAAGTGCATGTATAAGTGTTCTAACCTTAGATTACATGTTTATTTTTCCTCCTAGACCCTAAGTTTCTTAATCAAGTCATATATTTAAAACCCTACAATGTCATGCACTGCACTTTTATATTGTAAGTCTTGCTAATGCATGAGTGTGAAAAGACCCTAGCTAGTAGCCCTTATGACCCTTCATTTCCCACTTGAATAATTTAAATATAAGCCTTGATAACTTGCATTCATTAACATATGTCACCATTTAACCTAGTTACCTTGACTAAGATACTGCTACATTGACCAACTTGTACACCAACTTCAATAAAACAAACTAAGTGTTTGATTATTGTATCCAATTTCCCCATGCTTTGATGATGATATATTTTTATTTACTTTGTCACAAGTTTGTGGGCCCAATCTTATCAAAGGAGCAAAAAATAATGAATAATAAATTGGCACACATGGTATGGTCAATCTAAGGGTTGGGTTATCCACCTAACATAGAATTTGGCCACAAATTATTACACTATGGTTTTTTATGGTAGAAAACACCATGGTGAAGGAGTTGACATAGAATCTATGACTAAAATCATAGGGTCTTTTAAAATATTTAACCCACCCAAAAATTTAGTGAACATTTATGAGGTTGAAAACATTAAATATTTAGATGTTTTGATATTGATGGATCTAAAACTTTATATTCAAAAGATTCAAGTGTTAATATTTATGTGTGATAATATATAAACCAAAACCTAAATTTTTATTGTTACTATTTATCAAAGATGAAGTTAAGTGTGTTTGAAGTTCTTATGACCAAATTGGAATTTAGAGGTTTGTTCAAGTTGTTGGTGATGGTTTTTTTTTTGTGTATTTTTATTTGTTTGTAGAAATTTGTACTCTAATCTATTTGATAAAATATTTTTTTAATTCTATCACAAAATTCCTAGTTCTTGAAAACATGTATTTATCAAATTATGTGAACTTTAACCATTAGTTATTTCTTTTGAGTTGATATCATTGATTCATATTTTTGTTTAAAATTTAAAGCTATGTCCAATAAGAGAAAATAAACCCTGGAATTATATAGAATCTTTCCTTGCGTATTGACATCTTTTAAATAAACTACTAGCCAAGTTCCCTCACAAACTTTCTACATGATAATTAAGCATAAATAGGGGTCCCATTATCCATACTAAAGGAGGTACTCTATTCATAAATTTCTATGATAAGACCAACAAGGATATTAGTATGTGCAATTCCTATAGGTTTTATTTGGGGAAGCTCATTGTGCCTAATTGCTTCATTGATCCTAATATTGTTGAATGGATTGCTAAGAGATATAATCCCCAAGAATTTTTTATAACGAATTTCAAGGGTGAGATAATTTTTGTTATGATTTTTTTTCATAAATTCTCTAGCTTCAATCCTAATACCCATACCTCACTGGGTTTGAAATCCCAAGCCAAAAAATATGAGAAACACAAGTTTAGTTATAGGGAAAAATGGTTACCAAATTTTAGAAATAAAGGACATGGAAAAAACTCAAACCAATTCTAGAAATAGAAGTGGAACCACTTGAGGCTATGTCTTTTGATCCACATTTTATGGACACTTACAATGGTACATGTCAAGTTATGGGAATTGATGTTAGCCTTAGTATTTCTAAAATTGTGCTAGTTTTTTCCTCTCATATTAAAAATGTATATCAAAACACACACTTAACCTATGTTACATATTTGAAAAAATACTTTAGGGAGGGACTGCTTAATGTTAAGAAGCAAAATGATATATTTTTTTAAAAATGGTACTAACTACTATATCACACTTATCTATATGTCTTTATTAGTGTACCTGGAGTTTTTGGTTGTTGTTAGAAATCCAAGGTAAAACTTGCAGCAATATGAACTTAAATATGTGGTTCCAAATCTGAAATTATGTATTCAAGATTATCAATATTATGATATGTGATTAGCAATTGCAACAATGAAAGAGAAATCAACAATACCACAAGTTGAGAGTCACAAGTGACACACCCTTGTGGGAAAAAGCTCCACACCCAAAGAGATGCAATGTATTAATCTTCAAGAAAGTGCATCAATACAACAATCCTCTTTGAATTATGACAACACTTTGTTACTCTAACAACCTGCAAACAAACTCATGAAATCGCCATCTCAATCCTCCAATATATAGAAGTTTTTGGGAAAGAATACCACATATGGTATCCATAAATAACAAGTAAAACCACCTAGAAAAACCCATGCCCCCCCTTATTGGACAACCCAGAAACATGGTGAAAAATATTAAATGCTCACATGGCTTTCACCTGGGCACCTAACCCATAGCCAATGAAAATTGGTCAATATCAAGTGCTCCATAACTCTTTGATGGCTCAAACACAAAACATGAAAACTTGGGTGCCCAACCTAGGATAACATGCAAATAGCATGCAAGAGCATGTACTTCTAGGTGGTCCCCACCTAGAAGTTGGATGCCCAAAAGGAATATGCTCCTGGGATACTCTGCAACTGTCATCGTAGTGGGTCCACCTCTATGAATGTAATTACAATTTATCATAGAAAAATAAATAATAAATATTTTTCCCCTCATGTCCTCTAGAACACTTTCCAAAGAACATGGAGACACATAATTATCATCTTAGGATAGCAATTATAATGTCACCTATTCTAACATTCTCCCACTTGAAATCATACATTGCAATTACATCCATGAGATACAAAATAAAATATAATCAAGTAAAGTGATCAAGGCCCATAAACTTCCTAGACCAAGATAACTTATCTGCGGTCACTAACTTCATGGGAGAATCTACAACATTATCCAAAGTGTCAACCTTCTCAATAAAGACCTTACCATTCTCAACCATCTCTCACAAAAAGTGATACTAAACATCAACATGCTTAGTATGAGCATGAAACATAGGATTTTTAGCTAGATATATGACACTCTATGACATCTAATCCTCATTGTCTTGCAATCAAAACCAATACCATTACCAAGTATCTATAACCAAATCATCTCCTTAGAGGTATGTGTAGCATCCATATACTTTGCTTTAGTGATGGACAATGCAACTGTAGGATGCCTCTTACTCATCCAACTCACTTCACCTCCATACAAAGTAAAAACATAGCCACTAGTGGACCTTCAACTGTCCAAGACACATTCCCAATCTACATCAACAAAACCCTCTATGGCTTATGAATTGACCACATAATCAGTACCATGATAAACCAAACAGCAATCTAAAGTACCACACAAATATCTAAACACCCTCTTAACGAAAGTTCAATGCTCTCTACCAGGGTTAGACATAAACCTGCTCAAAACTCCCACTACTTCGGCTATATTTGGTCTAGTGCAAACTATTGCATATATCAAATTGCCAATGACACTAGCATAAGGAACGTTAGACATCTCTTCAAAATTATCATCAAAATTAGGACAAATGTCTAAACTCAACTTAGTACCAACCGAAAATGGAATATTAACCGGTTTACAGTCATGCATACTAAACCTTTGCATAAAGGTATCAACATACTTACTTTGACTTAACCAAAGCTTTATGTGAGTCTGATCTCCATCCCAAGGATATATTTTTTAGCCCCCAAATCCTTTATATCAAATATTTCAGAAAGCTGAGTCTTAAGCTCCCTAATAATCACCTTGTTGTTACCCATAAACATGTCATCAACATACAAGATAATGATTAGGATCTGATCATCAATAACCTTAATATAAACATAATGATCCTCTTCACTTCTAACAAAACCCAAATTCAATGCAAATGCATCAAAATTCTAGTACCACATCCTGGGTGACTATTTCAAACTATATAAAGATCTCTTTAACTTGCAAACCAAGTGTTCTTTTCCTTTCACAACAAAAATGTCAGACTATCACATATAAATTTCTTCCTCAAGATCCCCATGCAAGAAAGTAGTTTTAAAATATTTTTTATCTATTTCAAAATCATAAGAAACAACAATAGATAATAGGAATCTAATAGAAGTTAACTTAGCAACATGAGAGGAAATTTCATCGCAATCAATTCCCTCTCTCTAGGAGTAGCCCTTGGCCACCAAACCAGCCTTGTATTGCTCTAACTGATCATCTTCACCAAATTTATTTTTGAATACCCACTTGTAACCAATGGGATTCCTTCCTTTGGGAAAACTCACAAGATTCCAGGTATCACAACTATCTAAATCCATCATCTCCTCTTGCATGGCCTGCATCCAAGACTCACTTTCTTTTGAAGAAAGAGGCTCCTTGTAGTAGCTAGGTTCATTGTCAATACTCAACAAAGCAAATACAAAATGGTAATTAGATGTGCAATACTTGTCAAATGGATTCCATTTCCTTGTGGATCTTCCCAAGGTAGGAGTAAGGGGATATTTTTGCTCTTCTTCTTCTATATGCTCATCCTACACATCATCTGAACTCTTTGAACCCTCTTCTTCTTCTCCATCCTCAAATCCATTTGATTGTTCTTCCACATGCGCATCTTCTTTCTCCTCAATATTTATCTCAAAGTGCATTGTTTTTGTCTTATATTTCTCATTTGGTTGTTCTTCACTTGAGTAAGCTCTAAACTCCCTAAAAATCACATCTCTTGAGAAAACTATTTTACAGGTTAGTGGTATCCAAAGCTTATAACCTTTTACATTCTCACTGTTACCAACAAAGATGCATTTATATGATTTGGATCCAATTTAGAATGCTTCTCTTGAGGCACATGAACAAAAGCCTTGCAACCAAAGACCCTTAAATGTGAAACATAAGGATTTCTACCTATCCGCACTTTATAAGGAGTTTTATCAACAAGAGCTGAACAAGGAGATCTATCACCCAAATAGCATGCAGTACTTACAAATTTTTACCAAATGAATCTATCAACTATAGCACCATTCAACATTCTCCTATCTCTTTCCATCAAGGTTCAATTCAGTTATTTGCTACCCCATTTTTTTGAGGTGTATATGGTGTAGTCTTTTGTCGAACAATACCTGCATGCTTACAGATTTCTTCAAATTCCCTAGAATAATATTTTCCCCATTTTCAAATCTCAACACCCTCATCTTATAATCCATTTGCTTCTCAACTAAGGCTTTAATTCCTTAAACTTAGTGAAAAACTTATATTTTGCATGCATAAAATAAATCTAGGTGTATCTTGAGACATCATCAATGAAACTAACATAATAACAAAATTTTCCAAAAGAATCAACATTCACTGGTCTAAACACATCCAAGTGAATGATCTTTAATAATCTCTTAGCTTTATTAGTTCCATTGGGAAATGATGATCTACTTTATTTACCAAACACACAATGCTCACAAAAATCATTTTTGCCAATAGAATAATCATAAATACCATTAATTAAATTTTTATTCAAAATGGTCTTAAGACCCTTTTCACTTATGCGACCTAATCTATGGTGCCACAACATACATGCATTTTCAGTGTCAGTTACATTGGAAAAGTTACAAAAAATGGAGGCATTAAGCCTAAACAAAGTCCCAATACGAAATCCTTTAGCAATTACCAAACACCCTCTTACCAACCTGCAATCAGACTTGTCAAATGTCACATGTATTTTAGAATCATTCAACTTGGATACTAAAAGTAATTTTTTTGTAAACTGTCCTAGAATATGTAAAACATTATCAAGGCTTTTAACCCTTCCATCATTGAAACACAATTTTACCTTTCCCTTACCAACAATCTTCTTTGTGTTGTTATCACCAAGGAAAACTTCTCCCCCATCATAATTTGAATATGAAGTAAACCACTCCTTGTGAGGAGTCATATGGTAGGAGCAACCTGAACCAATAAGCCAAGCATCATTACTAATAGTGTTAGTAGAAATAAACAAAGCATCAAAATTACCATCTTTTGAGGACTTTTTTGTGGAAGTATCTGAACTCTTTTTCCTGTTTCTACACTCCTTTACATGTCCTCTCTTACCACAATTCTAACACTTTAGTCTACTCTTCTCAGGGGTTTAAGAACATCTTTTAGACTTGTATCTCTTTTTGTCCCCTTTAGGCCCACCTTTTTCCTTGGACCTTCATCACACATGCAAGGCATCTTGGGAGCCCACATTCATGGACTTTCTTCTCATCTATTCTAAAAGAAGTATTGCAGTGAGACTATCCATCTTCAATTTTATACCACCACCACTTATGACAACAATTAGATTTTCCCACGATTTAGGTAAAGAACAAAGCAACAATATGCATTTATCCTCTTCTTCTATCTAACATCTATAGATGCAAGATGACTTATAATCATATTAAAAGAATTTAAATGTTTTGCATTAAAATCACCATCCTTAATTTTCAAAGAATACAAACTTGTTTTGAGATATAATTTATTTGTTAGGCTTTTAGTTTGGTAAATTTCACCTATCCTCCTCCACAACTTGTATACGGTATATTCTTCTGAAACATTCAAAAGGAAAAAATCTTCAAGACACAGTTGAATGGTTCCCCATTCCTTCTTGTCCATTTTCTTCCAATCTTCATCAGGCATTGATTCTAGTTTATTTTCCTTTGAAAGTACCAACCAATGATCTCTCTCTCTTCAAGGAGATCCTCCATCTTCAACTTCCACATCTTGTAACCAGTGCCATTAAATTTCTCAATATCTATATGGGAGGTAGAAGCCATGGTTTTCAATATTCTTCACAAATCTACAAAACCCACAATACATAAGATCCCACTACAACCAAAAAACCTCTAACACTTAAGGGAAAGGAGTCCCTCTCTCAGCAAAACCATTAGCTCTGATACCAAATGTTGGAAATCCAAGGTAAATTTTGCAGCAACATGAACTTAAATATGTGGTTGCAAATATGAAATTATGTATTCGAGATTACCAATATTATGATATGTGATTAGCAATTGCAACAGTGAAAGAAAAATCAGCAATACCACATGTTGAGAATCACAAGTGACACTAGATATATGTGGAGAAACCATTGCGGGAAAAAACTACACACCCAAAGAGATGCAATGTTTGTATTAATCTTCAAGGAAGTACATCAATACAACAATCCTCTCTAAATTTTGGCAGTACTTTGTTACTCTGACAACCTGCAAACAAACTCATGAAACCTCCATCTCAATGCTCCAATATATAGAAGTTTGTGGGAGAGAATACCACATATGGTATTTCAAAACAACAAGTAAAACCACCTAGAAAAACCCACCCCCCCTTAGTGGACAACCTAAAAACAAGGTGAAAAATATTAAATGCTCACATGTCCTTCATATGGGCTCCTAACCCATAGCCAATGGAAATTGGTCAATATCGAGTGCTCCATAACTCTGACAACTCCAATGGCTCAAACCAAAAACATACAAACTTGGGCGCCCAACCTAGGATAACATGCAAATAACATGCAAGAGCATGCACTTCTGGGTGGTCCCCACCTAGAAGTTGGACGCCCAAAAGGGATATGCTCTCGGGATGCTCTGTAACTGTCACCGTAGTGGGTACACCTCTATGAATGTAATTACAATTTGTCATATGAAAATAAATAATAAATATTTTTCCCTTCATGTCCTCTAGAACACTTTCCAAAGGATGTGGAGACGCACAATTATCAACTTAGGATAGCGATTATAATGCCACCTATCCTAACATTTGTGAATACAACCTTATGAGGATATGCATAAGAAAGAATCCTTTTATCTTGTGTAATTATAGACTATTCACTTGGATGAGTATGACCCTAGGCCTCTTTTTTGTATCTTTGAAGATTTATTCAAAATTGTTGTATTGAATTAGCTAGGTTTTGAAAGACCTAGGGCCACACTTGATTTGTAGAAATTCCTTAGATCTATGGAAAACCAAGCCTTTGTCAAAGGATTCCATAATTATGGAAAGTGACCCTTCCATTATGGATGAACCACAATTTGCCTATTTGGATGCATTGACATGCCACACAATCTACCTTTCAAAGTCCTAGCTAGAATTGCTTACCTAGGAGCCCTTTGATATATGAATGCAATAAATTATTCACTTAAAGCTACATGAAAGGAAAATGTACTTCCTTCCCATGTTAGGATTAGTGAATTAAAAATTATTGGTCTAGAGAGATATGAAAGAATGGTAGATATTAGAAACCAAGTGAGCATGAAATTTTCTACACAAAGAAGATATGACCCTAAATATTTTATCAGAAATATGAGGCAAGATGTAGGCCTTGTTGGATTTGGGCATCAATATGATGAATTGAAAGAACTCATCAAGATATGTAAAGACATGGATGAGAAAAAAGAAAGGAAAAGTAGATGGTTTTGGACTAAGCTTATTGAGAATAAGTATATGGAGGCTAACCCTAATGGTTTTAAGGAATTTATTCTAGATCTTAAGGATCCTCCTCATAAAATGACAAATTTACTCAACAATTGAGATAAGTTTTGTGAATATATAGAAATTCAAACTCCCAAATCTCCCACAATAAATTTAGGAAGTGCAGTTCATCAAGTGAGAGGATCATGCTGGTGGAAACCACCAAGCCTAGGATCACCATATGCAAAATAAACCTTCACAAATACGAGAGAAGAAACATGCTATTTCACCAGAGAGTGAATAAATTAAGATGAAATAAAATACATAATGTAAAACATTTTAAAGGCATGAAAAATATGATGGGTGAACAAATACCCAATACAAGAAAAAACCACCCTAGAAATTAACTAAGTTTAAAACTTAATACTACACTAACACCCCCCTTAAGTGCAAACTTAGGGAGATTATTATGCAAAAGGAAAATGCAAGATGGGTCCTAACTACAAGGCCATGTTAGGTACCCATGCACAACTGCTATGCAACGCAATAAAATCTCTCACAAATGGAGAAAAGGAGAAAAACCCTGTGGGAAAAACCCATCTCCAAAAGAGAAAAGAAAAACAAGATGCATGGATGGAGGACTCAATAAGCCCCCCAAGGACTACATGAATCATGTTTATACAATCAATAGCCCCTCCATAAGAGGGAAAGAGAGAGACTGTGTATCTTCCCCATAATGTGTAATCACCTGCAAAAATGGTAAGTTCCTGAAGACAAAACATGATCCAATGTCGACAAACAACTTGTCTCACTTTTGGAAGAAACAAAACCAAGTACAAATATAGGAATGCTTCCCATTATGGATAGGAATTAGCAAGTGAAATCCAAATGTAGGATGATAATGTCTCTAAAATCTGCTCGTGTCACCAAGACCTTGGAAGATGATGCCACGAACCAATCAGGAACATGCCTAATCACAATAGAAGGTGAAAAACAAGGTACCACTGGAAATTGATTTTGAACATTCTCCAAAGACAGAGATGGAGTGACAACAGTTGTACCACAACTATCATCGAATAGGAAAATTAATCCTTTAAATGTGTCTTTCAAGTTTGAAATATGAGATTCCACAAACAATGAACCAATGTCTGATAAATACAAATCCCAATCAGGAAGACAATGATAATCCCGTTCCTTAGGAATGATGGAAGTACTTAATGAAGGTGGATCAACTATCTCTGACAAAGAATAAGTAACCTCTGAAGCAACTGCAACTTCATCTAAAGTCTCAAAAACCTCCAAATGATCACAAGCATGGTTTATCTTCTTTGAAGAATAAGGAGGCACATTGGTATTGGAAAGAAGGTCATTAAGAGATGGCAGAGTATCATGATCTCCGTATGATTCTCTCATGTAAGTCTAAAGAGCATAAGGGCACTCAAAATGAACAGTGAATCCAAAAGGTCATCGTCATTTATATGCTAAAAACTAACTCTAAAGACTCTAGCCCTATATCCTTTCCAAATCATATACCCACAATGTGTGCCCTAAATAGGAACTTCATTATACAAATATGGCAATAGATTTTGCTCACTAAGATGAGTGAGAATAAAATCAATCCATTGCCTAAAGTTCCCTTTCTCCAAAGAAACCATTATAATTGAATTATTCAAAAATTTCAAAGATAGTGCTTTGACAAGTATAAAAACTTCCAAAATAGAATTATAAGATTAAAAAAACTGATTTGGTGCAAAAATTATACCATTCAAGCATGATGATGTTTAGGGCACAAGAATCGACATAATTGCCAAACATAGACCACCACACGAAGCACATCACCGCGACCCTTAGCTCATGCAACAATTAGAGTGTTGGACAATAAGAAGGGTTGTTTATGACCAATATCTTACCAATGTGGGATAATTGTTTGCATTCAAAACAACTTCAAGAAACCTGGGCCCACTTCCTCTTCGTTGTGCAATATTGAAACCCTAAATATTTAGGGGAAACTTTATAAAATATAAAGTTTCAAAAAAATGTATAGCCTCCAGTGAAGAAACGATCCTTCAAACCAATGCCATGACCTCCAAAACAGAATCGCTGCCCACAAATTTAATGCCCATGTCTTGAATTGATGCCACAGAGGAAATTCACAACATGATTTTGCGTGCAAAGAATTCACATAGGTGATTCACGGCTAAGAAGATGAAACAACCTACAGATTGTGGGCTATTTCCCTCAACACACCCTTCAATTGAATTTTCCACCACAGATTAAATCACGCCCTGCACAAATTTGAAGCCTCCATGCATATTTAAATCACACCAATTAAATGGCAGTTTTACATAAGCCTTTGTTGTCTTTAAATGCAAAATCTTGTAGAGAAGTGGTGATGAAAGCACTGTGATCAAATTCAAATGCACTAGCTACAAACCTTGATGGTCTACAAATAATGAAGCATCCTTGCCAAGACTCCAATTGTGTCGGCTGATGAAGAATCACGACCTACAATCACAAGTCTCTTGCAGATTCAAAAAGAAAAAATGGAATTAAGGCAGTTAACAAATTTCAAATGCCCAAAAAATCCTTTAGCAAATAAATGATCTCAAACTCTGATGAAAACTCTCAATGGAAGGAGGACATAATAGGTAGCTCTGATACCATGTTGGTGGAAACTAGCAAGCCTAGGATCACCATCTGCAAAATAAACCTTCACAAATATGAGAGAAGCAACATGCTATTTCACCAAAGAGTGAATAAATTGAGATGAAATAAAATACATAATATACAACCTTTTAAAGGCATAAAAAGTGTGATGGGTGAACAACTACCTGATACGGGAAAAAACCACCCTAGAAATTAACTAAGTTTAAAACTTAATACTACACTAACAGATCAGAGGCTAACCTACAAAGGTTGGATATGAAAACCAACCAAGAAAAAAGGAAAAATGGTAATCGTTAAAGGACCCTTAGGTCTACAATATACAACAAAAGCTTCTCAATCTTCACAAGGGGCAATTTAATGTGGGTGGAATTCTCTCACAAATAAAAATATCAATGAATAAGTCAAATCCCTAGAGATAATTGGAAAGTTAAGTCAAGTTCTCTAGATTCCATGACATTGCTAAGTGAATTGGGAAGAGGAGAGGTAGTATAGGATGTTAGAACCAAGGTATGTGAGGTCTTCATAAGTGATGATAATTTTATCAAGATTAATGAATTCTAATTTTTTTATTTAAGATAAAGAGGATAGTGAAAAATGATGATTAGGTCAAATATATGTAAGAGTTACATATTTATGATCTTTATGATGAAGGGAAAATTTAATTTTAAACGTAAGAATTGATTAGATCACCCTTGTACAAGCTAGGAGGCTTGTAAGAGAAAGTGGCTATTTTTTGTTCCCTAGATGGGACTTAGCCTTTTCCATGGTATTTGATACCATTAGAGGAGGTAGCCATATAGTTAGTGCCCTATTTTTCATCCTTGGGATAATTTGCAACATGATGCTAGATGTGAGTCATATCATTTGGGATAACCCTTCAAGGAGGGCTAAATGATAATCCTCTTGGAAAATAGGAGGTATTTTTCTAGTAATGTCAAATTGTGATATTACCGATTCAACCATGTGTTCAGTCAAACTCATTGACCCACATGTTTCATGAGTAGTGGTTAACAGAACCCATCTCCATGATATTGAATCAGTCATAGCACTCATTGCATCTAGGTGATGCTCCGCAGTGGCTTGAGTCGAGTCCGGGAGTCACTGTCCAATTACTACTCATAGAGCATGGGTCAATGAGTTTGTTTCGAGCTTCTGCGGTTGAATCCACATTAAGTATCACAATTTGACCTGTTGTGGAAAAATACACTCCTGTATCAGTGATAAACTAAAGAGCTCTATTATGAATGGTTCATAAGGCGCTTACTTCTTTGAAGGTTTTGCAAATGGGTAACAACTCAGCGGGCTTAACCTTGGAAAACTCCACAGTTAGCAGCAAGCTGGAAGCGATCTTTGGGTTGGGTGAAACTCAGGACGGACGGTCTTCACCCTCTGAAATCACTAGATGCAATGAGTGCTAAGTGGACCATTCAATATCATGAGATGGGTTCTTGTTGAACCACTACTCATGAAACATGGAGTCAATGAGTTTATTTCGAAACTACGGTTGAATCGATAGTAACCTGCGATAATCCTCTTTGCTTAAATAGGATTTGGCCGAGACTCATCCTATTACTTAGGATTTGTATAAGTCCTCCTATTTTCTATCTAGCGGTGGGCTTATGAATGATGAAGAATTTAATGAAGCCATATTTGATATTTAGTATAGTGGTTGGAAGATTGAATGAATGACTATTGCATTCTTTTCCCATTGACTATGTCTCTTTGATTAATATTCTTTGACTTCAATATTGTTGTAGGTGGTGAATGATGTGTTGAGCTATGGAGGTAAAAAATGGATTCCTTGGCTCTTTCTTCCTTGTGTAGGATCCTCTACCAGGAGGCAAATCACTTAGAATAGAGAAGTAGGGTCACATGAATTTTTATTTGAATGATACTATTTAACACTTCATATTGTATGAGAGGGTGACATGTGCTAATTATTCACATGAGATAGGAATTGTCCTTCAATAAATAATCTTCTTATATATTTCAGCCTTATTCTAAGAGTGACAACATGGAGTTGAGAACAGCTCATTCTCCATTATGCGTGAGCTAATTATCATGGTAGCAGAATGATATTTTGGCCAAGAGAAATATATTTTGATGAATTTTGCTAATGGAGGAAAAAGGAAATATTTTCAATGAAAATAAATATAATATTTATTATATTTTATTACTATTTATTCCACTTACAATGCCAAATCAATTTTATAAAAAAATAATTAAGTGGTCCAACATCTGTGAGAATGATAAAAAATATTATTATTGTCGAGGTTGACCTTGGATAGGGCGGCTAGAGAAGGCTATAAAAGCATTGTGATTATTTTGGCATCATGAATTGGGTTTAGTTTGGCATTTGAGTTTGTCTCTTGCTGAAGATTATTTTCAGTCTGATCAAGGTGATGATCCCTTGATTTATAGGGTTTGGAGATGACCCCATTCCCTTTCCAGTCTGATCAAGGTGATGATCCCTTGATTTATAGGGTTGATGACCCCATTCCCATTTGAGAGGTAGACATATTCAGTATTCATCATTAAGTTAATTGCATTCACAATTTTGGAGCAAGGTACATTCTTGAAGGAATCAATTGAAAGACATCTCGATTGATGAATTCAGAAATTCTTGGTGAAGATTATTCAGTTGAAGGTCTATCCAATTTCCTTAGGAAGGACGTTTTTGTTGGAAGACATTGGCGCCTTGTGAAGATCGATTTGCATTGCTTTGGGGACGATTTGTTAAGAGAATGTCCTTACATTTAGTCACAACATTAGAGGCATCACTACAGTAAGCTATTGAAGACAAATGCACTTGTTTGGAAGGATCGATTTCATGCTTGGAGGCACAACCATAGTCATGCGATTTTGAAGGCCTCTTTGATTTACAATTTGCTAAGGGGTATTAACATCATCAAGGCATCATTTTCAAGTTCGATTCTTAGTTCTAAATCTGCATTTAGTTTGCATCATAAATCCATGTAAAGCTTTCTTAAAATCATAGTCTAGGAGTGGAGGAAACATTGTACTGGTCTTAGTCATTAATTGTTGTCATAGCAGTCCATTGTAATTACATTCATAAGTCTGAACTTTTTCAGCTCATTGGAATTATAGATCACATATCTCATTGAGGGTGACCTGCATTGAAAATACTGATATATGTGTGTAATCAAACTTTAGTTTCAGAACAACATCATAGGAAGTTTCGGTTGCATGCCAATTTGTTTGTCATAATGGCATCTTGATGTAGCATCAAATTTGTGTGAGATCTCAGTCATATTATAATCAGAAATACATTTGCATTGCATTCTATTATCATTTGCAATCCATTGACATGTTTAGATTAGTCTATTAGAAGCTATTCCATGCATCCTTATCTTCATATAAAACCAGGATAAGACATTTATCAGCTGGAAGGTGGTTTGTTTACCAACTATTTGACAAAATTCCTAAAGCACCAAAACATAAATTTTGGTTCAGATTTGACAAGGGATATTTCATATTTTTAGGAGAATTTTAGGGGGAAATTTCACCTAATTTTGGTAATGAGAAATACATAAGGTATAGCAAGAATTGATAAATCCCAAGAAGAAATAATACAAAGAGTTCTTTATTCTAGCTTCAAAATTATCTCTATTTTTTTGAATATTATTATGTGGGATGTTTATTTATCTCTCGATGCACATTTTCTACATTTTTTTGTGGAGTGTATGTTAGTTTGTTAGTCAAGGAATACTATAAAGTGCTAGGTTGATATGTGGGAATTTATACTTGATCTTGTATTTGTTCTCGCATTTGTCTGCCCTTCCAAAATCCTCTACATGCTTTGTAAAAGGTTAACTAATCTATATGTCACAACCTTAATTTTTCATTATTATATAAACATTGTATATATAGTTTAAGTGTTGATATGAATACTATAATCACCATGTTGATCTATGGATAAGTGATTAATTATGTTAAACATGATATACATTTGATATATATGTAGTAATATAAGTTAGGTTGAAGCCCTTTTTTTAGATATTAATGTTGTAGTAATGTGATTATATTTTGAATTTGGAAAGGACTAATTACAATTGTTTCCTTGTGAGTATTACAGGATAAATACTAAAAATATCGTTGGGAGAGAGTCTCATCGGGAAGAAGTGTTTAGCCTTTTGAGGGTGACATGCATGAAAATACTTGTACACAATTATGTAGTTCCATATAATTAGATTTGTATGACATTGCACACAATTATTTGATCCATTAATATTCATCTAAATTGGTGTAGTTTTTTGCATCTGGGAAATCCATAACTTATGATAACATTTAATTATTGTAGTTCTCTCCACCTTTACCATAAGTATGATCTAAGTAAAACCCTTAAATTACGCAAGTTCTTGAAATTTGACCATGCAAAAAGTTTATGAAAAGTATTTCCATAATTTACAACTCCTACTATTGAATAGGATACAAGAAAAAGTATAAACCAACCGTTATTATTACTACTACTTATGAATTTACAAAATCTTAAATATAGGTTCAATTAACTCTCTTTAAAAAAATTGACATATGATCGGTTACTTTAATATTAAATTAGAAACCACATCTTTTTTATAATGTTTCAAGGTCCACATTACATATGTAGTCCACTTGGAAACATGTTTTAGATGGGACTAAGGCCATTCCCAATGGCATACGCCAAATTCACCCAACAATTCATTGATGGAAAATTCACCGCCAACAATTCATCGCGGAAAAATTCACAGACATGACAATCTTCATAAATTCCTCAATAACCGCCCTATGCTCGGTAGCTATAAATTTACTCTTATGATTGAGTATTATTATGAAATAAAAAGGGTATATGATATGTTGTCCACACCTTCTACTTGAAATTTTATGAAATAAAGAGTATATGGTGCATTATCATATCTTGTGTTTGGGAAATGTTATGGACATGGGATCAATGATTTTGTGGTTGTGCTATTTTCTTTGATGTCATAAGAAGTAAAACTACTTGGAATTTAGGGAAGACAATTGCATAAAAATAGAAATGGTGTTATTGTGTCAAATATGACACTAGAAAAATAGCTCATTGGTGTTGAAAGTTGAATGAAATATTGTAATATGCAATATTTAAATATTAAGAAATGGGAAATTATATGCTAGTTTAAAGAATCATTGAAACTAAAACTTCAATCTCAGGTAATTTACTATATTTACTATTTTTTTTCTCTATGAAATCAAAGTGCAATTTATAGTCCCACATAAGAAAATAAAGGGGTTATTGAATTCATTTTGGATAAATATGAGAATATATGACTTATTTGTGTAGGTTAGATTCATAACTCTGTATCAAAAATAATTGTTTTATTTTAATTTGTAATTTAGATTAATGTGTGTTCTTATAAACACTTTTGGATAGACAATATAGAGGCCACATGATGCAGGAGCATTTGGGTGCATGCACAATCAACATAGACCAAAAATATGTGTTCATTGTGACAAGGTTTTGTTTCAGTTTTGCATTTAGTGTGATGTTCAATGGGTTTGATTGCGGTTGGTTTTTCATGCAGATGATTCCGACAATAAAACAAAGTGAAATCTTGTGAAACATCTACAATTGCACTAGAAGAATACATGAATAAAGATCTTTATTTTATGCTTGTAACCTCTTCTTCTAGTTTGATTAGAAATTTGACTAAAATACCAATCAATAATAATAAAAGAAAAATGACATATTTTATACCAACATCTAGATGGGGTCGATTGGTTTTAGGGAGATAATAAGATGAACATGCCATGCTATCATGGGAATAGGAGGAGTCACAACAGTGAGCAAAGGGGATTTGAATTGAAATAAAAAAATGCAAAATAAAATGAAGGATAGGCCGTAATATTGAGGGAAAAATAAAATTTTAATAAATGCAAGAAGTGGGAAGAAAATATTATTTTCCTCTTAAAATTAAAGAATATGCATCAATTTGATGGGAAGAAAGTTGCAACATAGAGAGAAGAACAAAAGTTCTTTTAAAAAAAATGAACAACATTTAAAAGTTTCTCTGAACAAAGAAGAAGGGGTGGAAAGAGGAGAAAGTGAGATTTTGGATTAGTAGCTAAAGGAAAGAAGAATGGTTGCCAGGTAAGAAGAGTAGAGGATAAAAACCAAATAAAATATCTTAGCATTTGCATGAATAATGTAGGTTGTAGTGAATGTCAGGAAACAAAACCAAAAATGGATTAAGCATATGTAGAGTAGGAGTGATGTAGGCTACGTGCTTGAGGAAGAATAAATGAATAAAAAGTTAAGTTGCAGATATACATTGTATAGAGGAAGACTGAAGATAATAGAATTTAGTATATAGAGAAAATAAAATGAATTTGATGAGCATATTTTGAAGTGTTTGAATTGAAAGATTGAACAATGTAGTCTAAATTGAAATTTGTAAGATGTATAAGGTTTATTGTCAAATGAAATTGTTAAATTAAGTCATTGATTGATTGAGAATTTAGCTCGTTTAATAAGATTCACATATTTTTGTTTTCACCGTCACATATGGTTAAATAAGTCTTTCTAGATACTGTATGATTATATAATATTTTGACTAGACAATATACATGTCATATATGGCTCTAGGAAAATTTATAGCCAATAATTCACCAGAGTGGGAAAATTCATGCCATGGAAAATTCACCCCAAAGAAAATTCATGCATTAAAATTTTGCAATTAATTTTCTGTGGCGGTGAATTTTTCATGGTGGTGAATTGTTGATGGTGAATTTTCCGACGGTGAATTGCTGGCGGTGAATTTTCCTATGTCGTCATACACACACACACATGCACACATGCACACCTATGAGTGTAACTTTACATATTACACTTATGCATGTGTGTATTCATATATATGTATAATAAAAGTACACTCATAATGTGTACATAGGTTCACACTTATATAGCAATATATACAAATAAAAATTACTAACTGATCATTTTCCATTGAATTTTATGATTTCATAATCAGAGTTATTTATTCTCTTGCTAAAGAAATAATGATAGGAGAATGATATAATTGGATCTTATAACTGACCCATAACATGCACGACTACTGTAGAATGATGCATTTAGTGAATCTTTTAACTTATATTTATTTGTTCCTTTTTTTCCTAACCTACGATATCAAAGATGCACATGTTAGAATTCCATGATCACAAGAGTTGGGAACCTTAACATAGTTTCTAAATGAATAAAATCAATTACCAAACTCTATATATTTGTACATCAATGCATTAACCTTTCAAACATAGAGATATTGTTCTTTGAAATAGTATGACATGAAATACAAAAAAAGTAAAATTAATTATAAAACTATTAGCATCAATGCATTAACCTTTCAAACATAGAGATATTGTTCTTTGAAATAGTATGACATGAAATACAAAAAAAGTAAAATTAATTATAAAACTATCTGATGTATAAATAGGTAGTATTTTTGTAACTAGAGAAATGCTTAGCTAAACTAATTATTTGTATTGTTACATAGTTAAATATTTGAATTCTTCTACCACACTTGATGGATTGTGCATTTGGGATGCACATTTTCTTATTAAGAATTAGCTGGTAGGAATGCATTTGTCAATAACATCAAATAACACAAATATCCATGCATGCTAGCCATAGTTAACTAGATCCTTCATGATGGATCATGCTTCTCTTGTGGAGTAGCATGAAGAAGCTTTGGGTTTGTGGTAGGGTGGAAAAATAATCTCGATGATACTCTCTCTCCTTCAAGGTTGTGAAGGGAGATGTTCTAGAGGAGGTTCCAATTATGAAAACCTAGTCACTTTTCCATTATGTACCCTCTATGTATAAGTACAAATAATATGGTAAAGATTACTTCCTTGTTATAAATGGATCTGTGAATCCATTGGAAACATTGGCTATTGGTAAAATATAAATTTATCATAGTAGGATAACTCCAAGTTGTGTTCTTTTGTACCATTGAAATTATGAAATATGTATTGCTATTCTACTATCCACTAAAGACAATGATGTTTATAACAAATGATGATTTTTTGGATAAGTGGAAAATTTATGAATGTAGCGCACAAAATTCACAAAGGCTTCAAGGTCATGACCATGGAGCCGTTCCAAATAGGGTGTGATATGCCCATGTCTCAAAATCCTCCAAATTTTGTGCTTGTTTTTCCACTTACTACAAGAGAGGGACTCAATCCTGCTCCTATCTCCACCCATTTCAAAATATAGCATTAATAGATACTAGAGTCGAACCACTCTTGTGAGACTACAACTAATCACAAGAATGGGAAAAACATAACCCATAAAACATGTAGTAATTAAGAGGGTAATAATTAATCGATCACCCCAAATCACAAGCCCAAATCTAGCTATCATATCGCAATAAAAGCTTGGCGCTTTCAGGAAGGGAAGAGTACTCCCATACCTTGAAATTATTAAGACTGACAACCTAATTAGCAAAAAAAATCAGCAAGGGAATTACCTTCCCTATAGGTATGAGTGACATGAGTCTTGTCAAAAGATCTCAGCATCATGATGGAATCAACAATAAGCTGCTCGATAGTCCAACTCGGATTCTAATTTCCAAGAAAGCAAATAACAATGTTAAGGGAGTCACCCCTCGATCCATAACTTAGAAATACCCCTATACATTGCAAACTTGATGCTGATGTAAGCAGCTTCGGCCTCAACACGGTGATTAGTGTGCATAATCATGTTGTAAAGATTAGAATATGAATTATCATCTTATCATATTTTGCATTGTCCAATATCTAATATTTAGAGAAAATAATAAGGAATACCACTTGAGCTTGGCATAGCTCAAAGGAGTTAGGGGCCCTCTCTCATATGTTACTCTTGTTCAACATTGGTTACTTATATTATTTTAAATTAGTGTTCATTATAATGTTTAGCATTTCCTTGGATTCCTTGCAATCTTAAAGTACAATTATAACCAGGTTAAGGTCTAAAACAAGAAAAAACCCAATAGTCCCAACGTAGTGTTATCTTTCAAGGTTGATAATATGCCACTTGAAATAGTGTCATGCTCAAGGAATTATGATGACTATTATTGTATGTGAACTCCACTGATTAGAGGCAGTCTTCCCACTTTTGTTGGTGGTCTATGACATACAACATGTCCAATTTTTGGTTTACTTTCTCTATTTAGCCATCTATCTCAATATGGTATGAAGTGCTAAGGTCGAGCTAAGTTTTGAATGCTTGTTGCAAGGTAATCCAAAAATTTAATATGTGTATTGGATCACAATCAAAGATGATCTCATGGGGAATCTCATGTGATCAAATAATGTAATATAATAATATATTTTCAACTACAATGAAATTATAGTTTGTCTTCATCAAAGAAAAGTGTACATACCCTTAGTCAAATTATTGATTGTCATCATGATAGCATCATGAAAAAATAAATAAATATGTATACTAACAATGATTTTCATGGAAATGGTGTCTCATTTCGAATTTTCTATTTCTTAAGGCTACAAAAATATCAATGGATGTTGGTGCTCAACCTTGACCCTCTAACATCTAGGGAAACAAAACCAAATCTATACCATCTCTCCCCAATTGCGTCCAATGGTACAATTATCAAATTTTTGTATGCATCTTCTTCACACTTGGATAGGTATAAAGATGCATCCATAGTGTCAAACATATCATATAGATCCAAGGTGTATCCAATAAAATTTCCCTTTATAGCTCTAACTATTGGAAAACCTCTTGATGCCACTCATATACTAGACATTATTCTAGAATGTGTCTTCTGAAATATGCATCTAGGGTAATAGCCATGACCTTGTGATTCAATCTATGCCATACGATTACCACCATATTCTCCTTTCCTTTAGTATAATACACATCAAAGTTGTACTCAAACAAGAGCTCAATTTAATGTTTTTGTCAAGTGTTGAGATTTGGACCTTACAAGAAGATATAATCTAGAATCCAATATTCCGTCTAGAGATAAAATAGTTCCCAAGAAGAAAATACCTTCCAAATACAAGTGCATTAATAATATTTGTAGGCTCTAGCTCGTAAGTGGAATAAATGAGCTCATGATCCTCAATATTTAATTTCATGACTTATATGGGATCACATGGTCATATTGCATGATTATTATCCAAAAAACCTCTAAGGAAGCATCCATGCACGCTAAAAATTTCACAATTAGATATAGTATTATAAGGATAGGTGTATATTCATGACATTCTCCTTAAATATTTGAAAGGTCATATCACACTTATCTATCCATTCACATTATTTTTTCTAAAGGGAAGTGATAAAGTGTTCAATCTAAGAGAAATATTGTGTGAATTTATAGTATCACTTTACCAACTCCATCAAATTCCTCACCCTTATGATATTGGTGGGTTTGATCCAATCAATCACACCTTAAATCTTTGAGGGATATACTATGATATTATCACTTTTTATGACGTGTCCCAAATATCACACCTTAGTTTGGGAGAATACACTCTTAAATAAGTTATAACAAATTTTGTTATCTTGTAAACACTACAACATAGTACAAATCATCTTCCTTAGATCTCCAAAAGATTAACATATCATCAAGGAAAAATTATACAAAATAGTTCAAGAAGGTATGGAACACCCTATTCACGAGGCTCATGAACATAGTAGAGGCATCTACCAATCCAAAAGGAACCATTATAAATTCATACTATTAATATCATTCCTAAAAGTAGTCATTTGAATATTTTTCTTTACAATCCTCATTCAATGATACTCTAACATAAGGTATATTTCAGAGAGCAATCTAACTTCTTTCATATAATCAAACAAGTTTTCAATCCTTGGAAAAAAGATAATATTTTTTTATGGTTATTTTTTTCCATTATCCATAATTAATTCAAAACTAGAGGGGTTTATTCTTCCTATTCATGAAGATCATGGACACTCTCTAAAGAGAGACACTAGGAAAAATATGACACTTCTCAAGAAGCTCCTCTAACTACAACATAATATAACTAAACTCATAGGTGGTCATGCTATAGGGTGGATTTGAAATATACTAAAATTCTCAAACAAATTCAATCCAAGATTCAATCTATCATCAAGGGGGAATCCCTAGAAATTCACTTGAAAAAAATCTTAAAACTATCAAAGAATAGGATACTCATAAAGACAGGTCTCAAGGTCACATCCTCTAATTTATGATTAATTGTGATGGAAAAAATTTAATATCCCTTTTGCATGCTTCACTTCAGGTACATAGTGAAGATCATATGAAGAGAGACAGGCCTTTGAATCCCTATGATCATTGCACTAACATAAATTTTGTCACAAAAAACAATTGTCTTGTAATGAAAATTCATCTTAGTTTGATGGACATTACATAAATTCATTGATAAAACATCCTCATAGGATCCCAATGGTATAATTTGAAGGTTAATTGTAGTGGTTAAGGATTCCAGGCCCAACATAAAATAACTAACCAAGAAATCCACTACAAAATTTTCCCTTGTGGCCAACTCAACCTCATTCTTAACATCTTACCTAAATGTTATTAGCCTACACCACTCTAATATAAAAGGTGTGATAAATTATTTTGAGGCTCTATAATCAAAGAGTAGGGAAATAATAACCTCACCAATCATATCTATATTCTCTATCATGATATCCTAATTCTCTACTTGGTATTTATCAATCACTACATAAATCCTATGGGATTTGTCAATGTCTCTTATTTTCTCCTCTAAGCTTGTTGGTCTCTATCCTTTAGTAATATCAAAATTTTGTGGCCACTCTCTAGTAAGGTGAACCAATCCACCACAAATAAGATAGTGAATTAATAGTTGGTCTAGTGATAATTTCATCCTACAAGAATATTGATATTTGAATTGGCTAGTATTAGCTTTTCCTCTAGCAAACTGTTGGATTGTCTCACACTCTATCCTTCCAATTATCATTTTTACACCATATTTCCATAGGTTGATATTTGATTCATGTGATAATGCATTTGAGAGATGGAGTAATTGCTAACCTTCCCTAGCCTATCATACCCCTAGGTCACCTTCCAAGCCTTTTTTTAGCATGCATATGAACCCTAAATGCCTTAATTTACCTCTCTTTTCATTCTTTGGTAAAACCATCCTTGCTAGTTTTACCACTATCACTACCTTGGAGTTTCAAGATATGTCATAGTGGTCTCATGACTACTTAGCTTCTAATATGGGTAATTTTACTTGTGGAAGATTAAAAAGAATTTATAATTATTGATTTTCTCTTTCCAAATTTAATAGTTGCTCCCACTCATTGCTTCTTATAACTAACCAATTCTCACTCCACATGTATATTAAGCCTATCTTACATTCAATTTGAATATTTTTATTCCTTCAACTAAATATTTGAAGCTATTAATAGATAATTACCAAATTTCTCATTCATTTCATTATAGAATCTTTGTCAAAGCTTGTTTCCCTTGTAAAATATAGTAGGATTTTTTCAACCTAGTTATTCCCTTCTACAATATCTTCCCATACTCAGATCAGATTAGTGACTAGTTGCAAGTCAAAACAAAATTTAAAGTGTTTCTTAAGGACTATATTGTACCATTTCTTCAATCAATCAACTCCAATTCTATACACACATAATATGCATGTTGGATTTATCATTTTATTTATTTTATGATTATCTTATGAGCTTATTTTGTATGTTAGTTTATCTAATTTATTTGTTAGTTATGTTTAGAAATAGTTTGTGTTGAATTTATTTTTAGTTTTATCTCATTGCATCTATGTACTCTATTTTTAGTATATTTTTATCTTTTCTTTGTTGAAATAATATCTTATAGAATCTCTAAGATTTTAAAATTGTACATATTTCCCTAAATTAGCTATAATTGCATAGGTTATCACACCACATTTCCCCTAAATTAGCTATAATATCATACATAATCAAGCCATAGTAACCTTAAACTAGATATAGTTGTGGGGGAAATACCATAAAGAAAAAATGGATAAAAGTCCTTGTCATAATGGGGGTAATTTAAAATTATAATATTAAAAAAGGAAAATTCAAATGTTAGGTAGGTAGACCAAGGTTAAAAATTGGCCTTACCATATCAAATAAATTTATAGGATTTGCACAAGCTTAGATCTAGGTTACTTTAGAAGATTACATAAGCTAGGTAAAAATACCAACTAAAATCCAATATTGAGAATGTGTAGAGATTAAAATGAAATTGATTGATTGATTCTTCAAATGAAGGAATTATATATGGTATAGACTTTTGAAGAAGAATTCAAAAGGGGAAATTTTCAAATGAGTTGAATTTGCCACAAGTGAACAAGTGGTGGACTCATTGTGAAAAATAGTTAAGCCAAGTGAACTCAATTTGATGGGAAGTGCTCATTATTGTTAAATCTACTTAAGTAAATATAATTAATTAAGATTAATATAAAATATTTAATTGAATAATTATACCAACACAATTGGACAACTAGAATAAACAATGTGGTGTTCAAAGTATTTTATAAGAAATTAAAATGTCTAGTCTAGGTGAATGTATGCTAGATATAGACAAATTCCATCAAATTTGGGTGAATTGATCAAGTGAAAAATGTATAGGATTTTCCAACTTAAAGATGTAAAATTATGAAAATTCACCAATTGGTGACAAATTTCTACTAAAAATTCCCAAAAAGGAGGAATAGATGGGGGATTTTAGACAGGCCTTGAGAAATGGAGAAAGATAGTTTTTATATCCATGACACATTGTAGGTCTATGGAATTACTAAAATGCATAAGAGTTTAAAGAATGCTCAAGAGCCCCATAAAATTTGAATTTCCATTATAAGACCCTATTAATGTCCATGTTGTATGGTTTCCTATAATGAGACCTCTTGAGTTTATTTATGTAATATTTTAAAGCTATTTTTAAATAATTGGGAGTGTCTATGTAAGATTCATATAGATCTTCGGGAAAGTTCAAACTATCTATTTTGATCATTTAGATATGTAATTCTTGAGATGTAATTCTAGTTATGGAGATAGTAGATGAGGAGGGCCAATTGACCTAATATTTATATATTTTTCTCATTTATGAGTTTATGCAAGATAAATCCTTTTTCTCCATGCTTTGCGGCTTTTTTAACACTCAATATGTTCATATCTTTAGTTTCTCTCTTGTCTAATCAACATTAATATTGATGAACTAGTGTATGTAATACCTATCCTACTTTTTACATTAAGATCCATAATTTCTTCATTATATTAACCTTGTAGTTCTTGAAAATTCTTCTCAAAGTTTTCATGTTTTATATTCATCAATATAAGTCACTTTTGTTAAAAGTCTCCAATTGTGTAACCATGGCTACAGTTGAAATTGGTTTAGAAATTGGTAGTTGAGATAGCATATCTACCACCACATTCATGTTTATTTTTATATTTAATCTCTAAATTAGATTAATGTAAGAACCTCATCCATTTGCAATTTATTTCTCAAACTTTATTTTGTGTAAGTAAATATTATAAATGTTGATGATTAATATGCATAATAGTTTCTTTCAAAGAAATTAGTGTCTATTTTTTTAATAGCTTGAAGTAGTCTATATAATTCTTTAATAGAAATATTATATCCTCTAAATTTTGAAGTAAAAGCTTCTAAATGATAACCACCTTACCATTATGAAGCAATATGTCACCCATAGCATGTTCATTAGGAGTGGTTTTTACATAAAGAGAGAAAAAAAGGAGCATGCATTTTTTTATATTTAATGTTTTATAAAGTGCTATCAAGTTCTCTATCCCAATGGAAAATCCTCCCAATTTCTAGAGTTTGGTATAAAGGAGATGTTATGGAAGAAAAGGAAGTAATATTCCTCATATACTGTGCCACCCTTATGAAAATACTTGTTTTAGTAGCACTCTTTAATGAGGCTTAGTTCATTATTTCTTCTAATTTTAAAGGATCTATTGTTAATTTCCCTCCTACCACATGTTCTAAATATACCAAACAATGTTTTCCAAAATCACATTTCATATTACATAAGAAATATTTTCTTTCGTATTTTTTAATACTTGTTTTATATGAGTGAGGTGTTTTTCTCATTTACGCTAGGTATAGTATGGATCTACATATATAATTACACATGTACTTATGAAGTCTATTAAAACCTCATTCATAAGCATCATAAGAGTAACTGGTGAATTACACAAATCAATAGAAAGAACTAACCATTCATAAAATCCTTGCTTAGTTTTGAATGTTGTTTCCCATGTGTGTCCCTTCTTCATGAGAACTTAATGATAATTTGATTTAATATCTAAATTATTAAAATATTTTAAATGTAGAAGTTGTCCAATAAGTCAAATTTTATGAAAATATATTATTTATTTTTAATGCAGATCTGATTCAAAGCTCTATAAATAATATATATCCTCCAAGAACCATCATTATTCTATACCATCATAATGAATAAACACAAGTTGGAGTAATAGGATGCATGACCTTTTCTTTCAAGAAATTTTGAGGTGATTTCCAATATATTCCAATTTTTGGGAGAGGGTATTTAATGAATGGAATTACCAAAATGCATAAGAGTTCAAAGAATGCTCAAGAGCCCCATAGAAGTTAAATTTCCATTATAAGACCCTATTAATACCATGTTGTATGATTTCTATAATGAGACCTCTTGATTTTATTTATGTAATATTTTAAAGCTAAATTTTTAAACGATTGGGAGTGTCTATGTAAGATCCATATAGATCTTTGGGAAATTTCAAACTATCTATTTTGATCATTTAGACATGTAATTCTTGAGATGTAATTTTAGTTATGGAGATAGTAGATGAAGAGGGCCAACTGACCTCGATATTTCTATATTTTTTCTCATACTTGGGTTTATGCAAGATAAATCCTTGTTCTCTATGTTGTGGCTTGTTTGACACTCAATATGTTCATATCTTTAGTTTATCTCTTGTCTAATCAACCATAATATTGATGAACTAGTGTATGGAATATCTATCCCATTTTTGACATTAATTGATCCATAATTTCTTCACTATACTAATCTTGTAGGTCTTGAAAATTCTTCTCAAAGTCTTCATGTTTTATATTCATCAATATAAGTCACTTTTGTTAAAAGTCTCCAATTGTGTAACCATGGCTAAAGTTGAAATTGGTTTAGAAATTTTGGTGGTTGAGATAGCATATCTACCACCACATTAATGTTTTTTAATATTTAACCTCTAAATTAAATTATTGTAAGAACCTCATCCATTTGCAATTTATTTCTCAAACTTTATTTTGTGTATGTAGATATTATAAATGTTGATGATTAATATGCATAATAGCTTCTTTCAAAGAAATTAGCGTCTCCATTTTTAATAGCTTGAAGTAGTCTATATAATTCTTTAATAAAAATATTATATCCTCTAAATTTTGAAGTAAAAGCTTCTAAATGATAATTGAAGCAATATGTCACCCATAGCATGTTCACTCAGAGTGGTTTTTACCTCAAATATTTCTTTCCAAATAGAAAGAGAGAGAAAAGGAGCATGGATTTTTTTAGAGTTAGATGTAAAGGAGATGCTATAGAAGAAAAAGAAGCAATAAAGTTCCTCATATACTATGCCATCCTTATGAAAATACTAGTTTTAGTAGCACTCTTTGATGAGGCTTAGTTAATTATTGCTTCTAATTTTAAAGGATCTATTCTTAGTTTCCCTCCTCCCACATGTTCTAAATATATCAAACACTATTTTTTAAAATCACACTACATAAAAAAATATTTTCTTTTATATTTTTTAATGTGTTTTTATATGAGTGAGGTATTCTTCTCATTTACACTAGGATATAGTATGGATCTAGATATACAATTACACATGTACTTATGAAGTCTATTAAAACCTCATTCAGAAGCCTCATAAGAGTAATTGGTGAATTACACAAATCAATAGAAAAAACTAACCATTCATAAAATCCTTGCTTAGTGATTTCATTGTAAGATCTAACCCCTCTCAATTTTATATTGACAAGTCTAATTTCTCTTTGAATTATCCATCTTAACCATCTTGTTCTTACTTCAAACATCTATCTAAAATTTAAATTATTAATTTATTATTCAAATATTTTTAGAGTTTCTTTGTTGTCCCTACAAAAATCAAACTTCCATATAAAATATTCACCAATGTCTTATCAGAATTATTGTCCTTATTAGTGTAGAAGCCCTTAATAAATAAATGAACTTATGTGCAACTAAAAATGTATGGTATGTTTAATGAATCCTTTTAAAAGATGATTAATTTTTAAAAATTAAAACAAAAATTATAGTGTTATTCTTTATCTAAAACCAAATAAATATAAAAATAAAAATTCCATTTTTTTTAATAAATACAAATAATAATATACTGTTTGATTACATCATCTTTCAAAATTAAAATCTAAATCAAATTTCCAATAAAAATATTCACCACCTTTTAATTTCCACTATTTTTAATTAAATAATTAAAAAAAAAAACCAAATTGCTGAAGATATTGAGGGTTAGTTACTTTTATCATGACAATCAACAGATTTCCCTGGTCAAGAGAAGTTACAAATAAAAATTATTGAAAGAAGTTATAAATAAAAAATATTTAGACTAATGAAAATATGTGCTGATTATACTCAGTGAAACCCAACAAAAACAACAGCTAAACTAGCTTTGGCTCCACACAGAAACAGCCAAAACAAATTATTAAAGTCCATGTAATCAAGGTACAGTATATGATTAGCATAAGAATACCTGCATTATGCTCATCATTGTAAGTTCTACATCAATACTTCACTACAATATTCAGAAACAAGAGTAAGCACAAGTGATTAACCACCACTTTGGCATTCTTAAATTTATTAAAAAATTAATGAGAAAAATGTAGTGAGACTTGGAGACAACCTTATGTGTGTCCAAAAAAATAATAATTTGGAAGATAAGGTGTATGGTTAGCCCACTGTTATATTAATTTAGGACAGGGCAACAGGCCAAATGCTACAAAGCATAGGCCTCACATATACACCCAAATCCATTAGACCAACTTCCTGCTGCCTGAAAAAATAGAGAAATGGGTATTATAGAAACTTCTACAATCTATTTTCTTTCTTTTACAGACTGGTTTTAGGAGGTCATATAAACAGAAAAATGGAGTTCATAGAAATTTCTATACATAACTTATTTTCATAAATTGATTTGTGAAGGTCATATATAAAGAATATCCTAAAAATTTCTATAGATAATCTAATTCCATCCTCTTACAGATTGGATGGCTATACATACAGAAAATAGCATCATAGAAACTTTTACATATAACCCATTTCTCTCCTCATACAAACTGGTTTTAGACAGTCATATATACATATAAAAAAATAGGCATCATAAAATTTCTATAAATAACTCATTTTTTTTGTTTTACAGACTGTTTTTAGAAGTATCATGAAACTTCTACAAATAATCCATTTCCCTTCTTCTACAGACTAATTTTAATAAATTGTATGTATAAAGAAATGAACATCATAAAACTTCTATAGAAAAAAATGAAAACCATTTATAAAGAAAATAACTACCATAAAAACTTCTATAAACAATCCATTTTCCTCCTCCCACAGACTGGTTTTAACAGGCCATATATAGCTGAGCCCTTTCAAACAAGAATAAATGACCGTAGAACAGAATAGTATTGTATATGCATTTACAGTATAAAGCAAGGGAATATTGGGTACATGAGACCAGGGGCCCAAAACATTGAGAATATTACAACTTGCTTAATGGCCACTTTATTATATACCCAACTAAATTATTCCCTCTGGAAAGTAAATAATTGGCATAATTTTCATAGTGTGGGGTCTTCACAAAAGTGAGTAATTAATTGGTTTAAGAATGTTTTGAATGGGTTCTGCTAAAATATTTCTAAAATTAGACCTCTTCATAAATATTATAACCGGCCAAATTGAAAAATAAGATCTCTTAAACTTAAGTACTATAATTATTTTTTAAATATTTTTTAATTTGTAATTTAAAGTTTATAAATAATATTACAAAAGAGATAATTTTATTCTATTTTGTAATTTTAATTACTGATATAAATATCTTAAATACATGTATATAATGATTATTTAAGAATTATTTTATTTTATTTACATTGTTTAATTTGTATTTTTTATTTTTTATGAATAGTGTATATATTATTAATTAAAAAATAACATTACACATATTCATAAAAAAAGGATGGATGGAAACATTCACACCCCAAAAGTCTAAATATGGCTATATGTTGGAACATAAAATAACAAGGTCACTAAGGGGTGAGAGTAGCAGTAGAAGAGGGAGGAGGTGAGTCTTGGTCATTTAGTTTGCTTCATACATCAACAAGGTGCAAAGTGTCCATTCAGGGGTGCGGAGGTCTCATCTATCATTACCATCTTTTTCATTATTATCGTGTTTATCTTTGGCAACTCAAATAGAAGAAATGTCAAGAGTCAATCAAGGAAACTTACAAGAGTTTGGCCAACTAGTAATGCCACCACCAAAAGCTAAGGGAGAAGAAGAGTTGTGGTGAGTGGGTTGCATGACCATCCTCATTAAGCATGTTCTCTTCTCACAAGAGGTGAAGAGGTCTAAGAATGAGCATCCCTAATTCCACAAGTGTACTAGATTTGACTTCGATGACACCCATGAGGTGGAGATTGATCTCTATTGAAGCTAGGAGTTTGAGAAACTCTAACAACACATGGGACATTACACCAATGATCTAGCAATGCCTAAAGATGAGCAACTTCAAGTGCATCTTTGTTTTCTTGCACTTGAATATGCATGAACATATTAGAACATATCATTGCTTTAGAACAAAGAAGAAATTACAATCAATAGAGCATCTAAAAAAATAGCAAAATTTCTATTTGAAGAGATATTATTTTTTAGTTTAAGAGTTATACTATACTTTTTATTTTTATTTTTTAAATAAATATTAGTTATATTTTAATTTTTAATGTGCATGGTCACAACATAACATTCTATTGATGTCATGTAGAATACCTCAACATAATTATCAATTATATCTCTTAATAATTAAACTTTTGATTTTTTTCTTAAATGCTTAAAATATTTATCTTTTTCTTGACAATATAAAAAATAAAATTTAATTATGAAGTGTTAATTTTTTTATTTATTATAAATTTGATTCAACAAAATTTTTTAAATAAGATATTTGTTTAATTTTTTATATTATGATTATTTTGGTTCTAATTAAATATTAATTTATTAGTAAATATAATTATTGATTACGCAAATTTGATTATATAATTATGAATTACTACTTTTAATATTTAAAATTAATAATAAAATTTTGATTTTTATTATTATTTTAAATTTAAGTGTTAAAGAATATCATGAAATTATAAAAAACAACACTTATATATTTAAAATATCCATTTTTCATTATAATATAAAAGATGGAGTTCAATATAAAATATAATATTTGTTTGTATAGGTTTTAATTATATTATTAATTCAAACATAAATAAAATTTAATTTAATTTAAAATAAAATAGATTTTTATTTTATTTCGACGAGGCATCCAAAGGAAACCCAGGCCCTTCTGGTGTGGGTTGCATAATTAGGGATTGGCAGGGAAACACAACCATATCCTCGGCTAAACAGCTTCCCGAAGGTCCAAACAATGAAGCTGAAATTTTGGCAATCACCCATGGGATGAATCTGTGTAAGAATCTAGGACTGGCCAGGATAGTGATAGAAGGGGACTCAACTTTGGTCATCAATGCCCTCAAACGCAGCTCCACCCCCAATTGGAAACTTTGAGCCTTCCTAACTAAGGCAGTCGAATTGCTGCAAACCTTTGAGAGCTATACCATAAACCACATATACAAGGAATGCAATGGGGAGGCAGATGCACTAGCTAATGAAGGAGTAAGAGGTGAATAAGGTGGTTGCCCATGTGTCCATGGAGTGGAATAGTCTGTGCCATAAGGCCAGATCGGGCACATGGGAAAACCCATATGAAGGAGGTGACGATGGTTAAGGTACCATCATGATCATCAAATTATCCCATCCGTATGTGTGCAACTGTTCCCGAGATCGAGAATTAACAAGCCTGACATAGGGCTTCGGTTTTTGCATCAAAATATGAGAAGTGATCAACCGCACGAGACATATTTGCAGAATTGGATATGTACATTTATTGAACTCCAATTTTGGATGTTGAAGAAATCATTTGTAGGAACATTTAGTATTGGTATGTGTGGATTCAACATGGGAGACAATGGAAAGGATTGTGATGTTGACAACCTTCGGATGATCGTCTCCGCAAGCATACATTTGGAGGGTGGAGTACAATCCCCCATGGGAGTTTTAATTCCACCTTCAGGGAGTTGTATAGGAATAACCGATAGTGGAGGTTGATGTAGGGAGAATTAAAGAGGCTACCTAGTGCATCGTAAATCTCAATGGCGAGCATCTATATCAATTGAGGAAACTCATACTTGTCTGCATAGTGATGGAAACCCCGATCAGACTAGGGTGTTCGAAGAAGTGCAATCAACCTTTGTAGGCTTCATTATTGACTAGAGGCTCAAGAATATCTACCTCAACAAAGACATCATATGTCTTGGGAGGTGCTGTCACAACAGTGGTTTACAATTCCTGAGAGGAACGAATTTTAGCTGAAATCACATATTTTTAGAAAATATAATGATTTAAGCCTTTAAAAGTTCCATTTTAAGGATTCCAATTGAAGAGGGTTTGATCAAATCACCTTAGATCAAACCCCCTTGGATAGAACCTCACTAGTTTTAAACCATACCTATAAATGCCTCCTTTACACCTATCAAAATGCTGATAAAAAATCACTTTTGATTTAGCTTTTTGGGGATCAAATGAATTCATTTATAATTTATTTCAAATGATTATGGTATTCCTCTAACTAGCTATTCAATGAATATAATTTTAATATATTTTGGTTTTGTTATGTATTTGTTTTTAAGTTTTATTAAACATAGGTTTTTCATCAAAATGAATTTGTTTTATTCTTCACATGTGGAAAAATAGAAGATTATCAAAAAAAAATTGAAAAATATGAGTGCACCAGATATTGAAGTCCTTGATCCAACAAAAAAAAAAAAATTAAATTTTGACATATACAAAAACAGTTACGCGTTATACGGTCGCATTGTGTCTAAATTGTAATTCGTTTCACTTTGAAACTTGATTAAGGAAAAAATATTCTATAAAAAACTATCTAACCAAGTGGAAGCACTAGATATAGAGTTAAAAATCTAAATTTGAAAGAATTATAATTTTATCCTTTATGGAAAAAAAGTTATGTGTTATACAGTGTGCGTCACTTTTTAAAAATGTTGTTTTCTGAAACAAATCAATTTTCGTGGGAGATGAAAAAAGAAGTGCAATTTCATTCCAAAAATTTTGAAAAAAATATTTTTAGAATCTACAAACAAAATTTGATAAGACTCTAGTTTGCACCATCTTCAAATTCCTCACGGTTTAGCCACTATAGGTGTCTGAATGTGAAGATTTAGTTAAAAATAATAATTTCAGTGTCCAGTTTGGCCAAAAATTGTAAACCACCAGGCTCCTGGCAGTTAGGATGGTGATTGGGAAGAGATTTTGCTTCTCAGGTAACTGAATGAGAGTGAATTCTGAAATTTCCTCGTGCTTCCTAGCATCACTTTTGGATTTAAACCTCCCGAAGCTTCGGTGCTTGTTGCTGCTGCAAATGGTTTTCAAAGCGGTAATATTGGTTGATGATGTGGATGTGGTAGCAATGACACAATTGGGAGTTGGGATCCTATTACCATATCATATTGACAAAATGTTCTTGTAGGGCATGGAGGTGGTGTGGCATCCTTTCATCATGAACCTAGACGAGGAAGGCCTAGATCGCCATAGGCATTGGGCGACTATTGGTTATAACTTTTTGTGCAAAAGGTTAGGATTGGATGAGATAGTGGGGATATAGTGGTGTTGGGAGTTTTCCGATCTGGTGGAGTCTACCAATTTCTATGATGAAGAAAACTGAAGGCCGATGTGGGTGGATGGCTGGAATTTTGCTTGGGCCATGAGGCCGTCACTAGAACCAGTGGGGTTGATACATGACTTAGCCTGTTTAAGTGAAATTTTGGTATATTTTGTTTTGATTGTAAAAGGCATGTAATGCAAGCTAGTCTTGCCCAGGATCATGGTGGGCCGAAACAATGTAAATTTTTGTTCTCAATATAATTCATGCAGCTCTGCTGCATTTTACGTATAAAAAAAAAGATTTTTATTTTTAATTTTATTTACTTAAGAGTTATTTTATTTGCAAATCATTAAGTAAATAATTTTTTATGTTGATTTTAATTTTATTTTTTAAAATAAATAATACTTATAATTTTATTAAACATAGTAGAACAACTCTCATTAGTGTAATATTAGTGCAATACAAATGTGATTGTGGAATACGATTAAGGTGAGTGTAATTGTCATTTCATAGCTCAAAATATTGGCCATAAGATTCTAGGTTATTGGTGGCCTATATTATTCAAAAGTGGTAAAATTGGTAAGAAATTATGTAATGCTTTTTAGAATTTTTTTAGGAAGATTGAAGAATGCAAGAGCTTTACCTCTTAGAACAATAATAGTTGTATCACCCATTCAATAATGGGATATAGATTTTATTAGTGAAATAGTGGAGAAGTCTAGTAATGGATTTAAGTGGATTTTCAGTAACCATATATTACTTCACCAAGTGGGTGGTGGAAGGTATCCCCACAAGGAACATCACTACCAAGACTATTGTTGAATTTGTTATGAATAATATCATATCCAAATTTATTTCTGTAGACATCGAAAATATACTGATTAAATAGTGGTCTGATCCTGACTTACTAACATCATTTCTTCCTAAATCATCCCTCGGTCTAACTGTTTAATCAAATTCCCCTATCTGATTAAATTCATCAATATTCGTCCCTTAATTAAATAAATCATTTTATCTGATTAAGTCAATTCCTTCTGTTAATTAAATCAATCCATCTAATCTAATTATCCCTATTTAATTAAATAATCAATTTATTTGATTAAATCTCTAAAGTCTATCCATTAAATTAAATAAATCAAAATCCTTATCTAATTAGCCTCTCATCATATTCCTCTCTTATTTGATTTAAATAAATCCATAAATCTAAGTCAAAATAAGTCACATCATCTAATCTCCTGTTAAATTAATTAACCCTTGATTAATTTAACCTCACCCCATGTCACATCCTCTAGATAATGCAAGTTGCACATGAAAATAGATTTAATTCATTTATTAAATCTCTATTTTCCTCACAAGGCATCTTTTGGAATATTCCTCAATTTGAATTCAAAAATTCCAAGTCAACATGTACATCCAACAAGGCATTTAAAACCTCTTACATGTCCTTTTCCTTGAGCCAAGTGGCATTTATTGCATTTTCCCTTCCCTCTTACATGTCATTTCAAATATTGGCATTTATTGGCACAAACCCCAAATCTTGCACAACCATCATCCATTCATAGCTTGACAAGTGGCACCATATCATTGGATGAATGTTAGTCCCACATTGCTCAAATTTGGACATTCATCCCTCTTGAAATCCTATAAATGAAGAGCTTCTCTCCTCATTTCATCATCCACAATCCAAGTAAAGTTACCATGCTAAAATACTTAGCCATTCTCATCCATCATTTGAATTTTAGTTAGGCTTTTTGCAGATTTGGCTTGGAGTTCTCATCTTTCATCAAAAGTGGATCAATATCATCTTCAACACATCAATATTTCATCATAGGAGTTGGGAAAGGGCCAATTTTCACATCAAATTGGCACAAATTCCCCCATGGGATCAAGTGTTTGCTTCTCTAATTAGGATTAAATCTAGTTTTATCTTTTATATTGTGTTCTTCATCAATTTCTTTCCTATTTTGAGTTTTCATATGGATTTCATGGGGAATCCTTCTTTTGGCTTGTAATTCCTTGTCTAACTCATTTATTCATGTTGTTTTGCAGGTACTAGGAAAAGGGTTTGCACAATTTCGTAAAAAATATTTTTTATAATGTCATGCATTTTAGGGTTGGATAATTTTCTAACTTGTACAACAAGTATGGAATAACTCCAATTTTTCCTCTCCATATCATCCATGTAGAAATAAAAAAACAAGAATATAGTAATAAGAATTTAATAAAAATCATCAAGACGACTTTAAAATATAATAAAAAAAGATGGAGTGATAAGTTGAAACTAGTTGTGTAGGAAGATAGAGTGACTTGGGCCAAGAGGTCTATAGGGATATATCCTTTTGAATTATTAAATGGGTATAATGGTGTATTATCATTGAAATCAAAATTACTACTTTATAAAATCATCCAATAAATTGATAATGAAGAAGAGTGGCATGACTTAGAATGAACCAACTAGTTGAGCTTACAAGGGAAGGAGAAGAGCCCATGTAAAGAATATTAATATAGAAACAAAGGTGAAATTATTTTTATAAGAAAGCTAACAATATTTTTTTTAGCTAGTTGACATAGTCCTAATGTAGAAATCTAGAGTTGAAGGAAAAATAAAGCATGACAAATTGAAAGAATTTTAGGTGGGTCCATACATCATTGAGAATTACTATGGAGTTGAAAATTTATATCTAAGGAGTCTTAATGTTGAGTTTTTTAAGTTTTTAGTTCACGAGTAACACTTCAAACATTATCCCTGTAAAACCCATTTTTTCCTTTATCAAAAACACTTCAAACATTATTTCTCTTGATCAAAGTTAAGGAGTCTTAGTATTGAGTTTATTGAGTTTTTAGTTCATGGGTACACTTCAAATAATATTTCTTTTGATCAAAGTTGTAAATCATTATAAGCATACTCTAAACTTTATATGTTTTTCCCTATGCAACCATGATTGTCTTTAGTTTCATGGTAAAGTGTAAATCATTTTCAAACATGCACCAGATGGTCGTCTTTACATCACTGGAAGAATCAATGACAAGCCTACTAATGGGATATAAATTGATCCCGTGTGTGTCGAGAATGTGATCACCGAGGAATTCTTATTTGTGCATAAACTTTATCAAGATTCTTATGAACAACCAAAAGCATGGATCAAAAAACATAATGGTTTTGTTTTCCCTATGTTATAGGTTTGATCACTCTCCCATTAAAACTTGGATGGTCGAAACAATTGAATGTCTCATTCTCCATCATCCCATCATTGGACCAATTTTGTGTGAAGCTTGGTTATCCATGGATACGCTCCATGGATGTCATCACATCAATAGTGCATAAATGCTTAAAATTTCCATTTGGCAATGACATCTTTACTGTGCATCATAGTGGGTTTAATCCCATGTCTTCCCATGGGAATTTCTCATTGGATTTCTTTTGGACCGAACTTATGGAACCTATTAAGCCCCATGAGGAATTATTTTTTAAATCTTACCAAAAGTTCAAGGCAAAGCGCATAGCAAAATTATCCCTTAGCAACATGCCTCAACCCATGATTGAGCCTCCTATCATTGATGAAACCATTATTGAACCAAAATCCCTTCCAAGTAACCAAGACCAATCCATGAAAAATCCTCCACCTATTTCTTATAAGAGACCAAGAGATAACCATATAAGTATCGTTGTTCCTCCTAAGATCAAACAAGTTTATTAAGCTAAAGAGAAAGTAGTTGAACAACCTTCTATGGTTCCTTTTGTTCCTCCCTTGTGGGAAGAAAAGAACCCTATGGTTGATAAACTCGCTCCTACACAATCATAACTTGAAAATCGTGCAAGAAGAAATATAAATGCTAAATAGTGTAGGCGTAGATGTCGTGCTATAGCTTGTCATCTAGAAGAAAAGAATAAAACAGAAAGTCAAGATCAAATACCAATTGAGAAAAAGCATGACAATTCTCCACCTTCACCACAACAACCACATGAAACTTCAATGGACATCATCATTAGGCCTCCTATTATGATTAACTTGGATGATGATGATGAGATTTCTAAAATTTATGAGGAAGTGCATAATGAGCTAAATTTAGCGTTTTCCTCTTCCATGAGCTTAAATGATAACAACTGTGATGATCCTCCTATAAAGAGTGACACAACACGTGTTGAACCTGGTGATTCTCCTAGTACAACACTTGTCGTTGTCCCTTTGGCTAGTTGTCCACCTTCTGCATATGATGAACAAGATTGGGATGTGGATGACCTGATATAGGTTGACAAGCATGGGCCATACTACTCTTTTCTTTATTTATTTTTTCATGTTCTTTGTGATTGCATGTGTGTAATGTGATCCCCCATATAGTATTGCTTACTGTGTCTTTACATGTTTGTGAGCCTACTTTGGATGACCCTCGTCACTTTTTTGGTACAAGGATACAAAGGAAGCAAATCTATCATGACATTCTTCTATTTGTATCTTCATTCTTTTATATGTTGTCAACCATTTATCATTTATTTTGTCTTGTTTTTTCCTTTTGGGGATGATGCAAGGCGTTGACACATTTAGGTCTCTTCCATTTTGACCCAAAAGCTTCTCTTTTATTTTTGCTCTTTATGTATCATTCTTCCTTTGTGCTCATTGTTCCAGTAGTCATTTGGGAAATGATGACAATTCCAAGATTGATTATATCATTGTAGCAAAGACATACGTTAACCCCAAATATGTGTATCCCTTATGTGTTATCTTAGGATTTCATATGGGGGGCAACCTCCTTTCCATGATGTAGCTCTTCTTGGAAACATATGTTTGGCATAGGGATTTCCAAATAATCTCTCATGTATTAGCATTTATTATGTTCTACTCTTTAGAAGTAATTACTCATAGCATGGTGTTTAGAAATTTCTTTGAAGTGGGGGCATACACATCCCTACTCATTGTTTGCTTCAAATTTTGTTCTACTTTATGTGATGTGTCTTCTTGATGGTGACATTGGGTTTGATGTCCTTCAAGAGCGTGACCTTTCTTGGCATATGACATTCCTCTTAGTGGTAATGCTATGACTTGCATTCCCTAAGTTGTGAATCTTTTATCCTCGACTAGTCCTCTCTTGGTGATATTAAGCATGATGTTCCCTAAGGTGAGACCTTTCATGAACTAAGAAAAACCCGTTTGACTATCCTATCCTATTGCATTTAAAAATTTATCATGGCCACCAAGCATAAAACAACTTGCTTGCTAGTGGAGCCTTTTTGTTTTTCACGAGTATCTAGCATAACACAGCTTGCTAGCCTTGTGGAACCTTCTTGTGTGGTGTCTTATCAAAGTTATCAGGAGGTATAAATTTTGGTATGGTTGACATATGGGATCATGTAGACTTTGCATGACTTTCCCATCAACCACCTTTCTTGGGGATCACCTAGTGGACAACGGATTTCACTAGCCCTCGTGAGTATATTTTGTTTGCATAGTGGACAATGGGTTTCACTTGTGAACATTTTTTATGGACAACAATGCAACCGCAACTACTCCATCTTTTCTTTTCTTTCTTTTCACATTAATTTATGATATTGCATAACTATGCATCTTGTGTTGTTGCAAGCATGTGTCTCTTTGTGCTTATGTTGGTTTTCATGGGATCTTGATCACGGGGGCTTGATCATCCTCCTTGATCTTTTTCATCCTATCCCATCAACATTTGTGCACTTAGACCTCTCTTGACTTATTTGTCTACTTTAGTGTGAGTTTGAGTGTAGGGCTCATCCTCTCACTAAAGGTTGGGCTAAATGTAGTGATGAAAAATGTACTCCTTCACATTTTCTCACTTTGTTTGCCTTCCCTTAATTAATTGGACTTAATTAAGCCTCCAATTGACCCAATTATGCATTCAAAATCCTAATTAATCTCATTTTCTAAAAGGAGAACCTATATTAAACATTTGCAAAAATTAAATTACACATCTTGGAAAATGTGTGTCCTAGGTTTAGGGCCTAGGACCTATTTTCCCAAGGGAGAATGGGTCCTCCTTAAGTTTAGGACCCCATTTTTTAATATGTTTTTGGTAGTATATTTATAATTCAAATTCAAATTGCAATTCTTGGCCTTTAATGTTTAATTATCAAAAAATTAGAAAATTACTTATAAATACAAAGTTATTTTATCAAATTCAAATCCTAAGAAATCTAACAAGCAAGAGGAAACTTTCATAAGAGAAAAAGTTATTGTCAAGAGCATTCAAGAGTAGATTTTTTAGTCAATTATTGTAGCATTCAAGATCTCAAGATCATCATGTCAAATTTATTTACATCTATGCATGTTTTTGGAGTTGTAGGTTTCAAGCATCCAAGCATCAAATCAAGTGTCAAATCAAGCATCCAATCAAGCATTTCATGCAAGATCTAATCTTTGGAGTGATGCGTTAAACTTCAGTCCTCCAAAGGAAACCACTAAAGGGTTTGGTGAGTTGCAACAAGCTAGTGTTCATTCATCATTCCTTCTTTTCATTATTATTTCATTTCAAGGTTTAATTACCAAAACGGGGTTTGACCAAGGCAAATCCCTATTCACCAAAAACACAATTTTCCCCTCTCTTTGTATGTACAGATTTGTAGGTGAAGAAGGATTGAAGATTGATCAAAATTGCAATTTTGAAAAGTTGTGAAAGTTTCCATCAAAGTTTTTGAGACACGAAATCTTACTTGCATAATTTATTTCTAATAGAGAGATCCAGAGAAATTAGGAGTGCAGATCCAGGAGCAAAGGACTGTGAAATCATATTTTGGATCCCTGTACCAGAACCCATTTTCCCTAGGGCAAACCAATCCCAAGAGGACACTCAGCAATGAATTTTGGTGACTGGTACACATCAACTTACCCTTCTCAGATCTGCTAGAAGTCTATTGTTTCTAATTGTGTTATGCTTTAAATTGATGATTCAAGTTTCAGATTGCATAATTGAGTTCATTTAGTATTTTTAGTTTCTCTCCCCAAAGTGCATTTCAGACATATTTACCTCATCTTATCATAAGGAAAACAACCAAGATCTTGTAGTTCTTGAAAATTCTTCTCAAAGTCTTCATGTTTTATATTCATCAATATAAGTCACTTTTGTTAAAAGTCTCCAATTGTGTAACCATGGCTATAGTTGAAATTGGTTTAGAAATTGGTGGTTGAGATAACATATCTACCACCACATTCATGTTTAATTTTTTATATTCAATCTCTAAATTAAATTAATGTAACAACCTCATCCATTTGCAATTTATTTCTCAAACTTTATTTTGTGTATGTAGATATTATAAATGTTGATGATTAATATGCATAGTAGTTTCTTTCAAAGAAATTAGTGTCTACATTTTTTAATAGCTTGAAGTAGTCTATATAATTCTTTAAAATAGAAATATTATATCCTCTAAATTTTGAAGTAAAAGTTTCTAAATTGATACCGGAGTATCATGCTCCACTCCCCTTTGACCGGCGTTGCTCCCTCATCAGCAAAACTTTGGCTTATCGACAGGAGATGCTTACCTGTTCTAGCGATAAAACGATAGTGTTGGTCATGGTGGAGTTACATTGGCGGGAGACCAAGATTTTGGCAGGACCATGTTCCATGTCCTAGTGATGACTTGATGGTGATGGAGTGTAACGGGTTCATCGACATGAGTGTATTGTTTTGGTGGGACAACAATCTTTGTACCAGTGACGAGGCGATATCCTTGGTGAGTGGCAGTATGTGTATTATCGGTGGAAGTGAGCATCATCAACGGGACTCTACCTTGAGTCTCCACAATAGACCGATAGAATTCTTCAATGTGAACAGTGACTTCAGCGAGACTTCCTTGTATCAGTGGGAGGCGGCTTCTGGTCTCACTAATGGAGTGATGAGTGATATCGGTGTAACATGATGGTTTCAATGGAAGAGAATTTGGAGTCTGGGTGATAGTCCGATGGTGGTAGATGCACGGAGTTAGTCAACTGCAATGGATGGCGATTTAGATCACAACACGTGGTAGAGTGATATTGGGTATTTCACATCATTGTTGTGAAATACAATCTCATTGGCCAGTTCGTGGGGACTGTTGATTACAATGTAACAATTTGGAGACTTTGACTGCTAATTGGATGAGTGGATGAAGCTCCTGATAACAAGATGGAAACTACGACATGGAGAGAGAAAGGGAAAGGCTGACCTAAAGGATGAAAAAGAGTATAAGAGGAGGCGAACGATGAGAGAAGGTAGGGGTAGAGCAGAGAAGGTGGTGGAGTAGCCCACAGTATGAGAGGTTGGTAGAGAGGTACTGGAAGAGAAGCCAACAGTAAGGAGTGAGGTGGTAGCTCGTAGGGCAGGTTGGTAAGAAGGGATAGCCGACCAGAACAAGGCAAGATAGCCTGCAAATGTGATGAGAAGTGGAACAGGGAATTTCCTTGTAGATGTGAATTTTTGAATGTAATTCTGTAATCTGTTCTAAATGAATAAAAGTGAATTGTTGACCTATGTTGTGTCAATCTATGTGTGTGTGCTCTGTGTTTTGGCTACGTGATTGGATAGCCTGAAAAGGCCCTGTGGTCTCGACTGCATCAATTGGTATTAGAGTAGGTTATCTTGAGCATGAAGAGTATCCACCAGCACCATGGGTGAAGATTTTGTCAAGAGTGAAGAAGCCTTGAGAGGCCATTGGTTCCTTGGGAATCATGCTGACTGTCCTCCAATAGAGATGAGGTTGGGTAGAAGGTGTGCAAATCTCTTCCACTAAGAGGAAGTGGGTAGAAGAGATCGTGAGGGTGCATATTCCAAAATCCTATTGGGTAGAGGATAGTGGTGAGAGTTTGTTGCAGGGAGAACCTACAGAGGTAGTGAGTGTTCATTCTAATTTGTTGGTGGTTACCGATAGAGAGTGTGTCATACTTGTTTGGAAAAAATGTCTTGGAGTTATGGAGAGAGTTTGTGGATGAAGAAGGAATATTTGAAGCCATAGGAAGTGAAGCAAGAACTTGTCCGAAGGAGCAATGTGTTCTAGACTATATGCAAGTATAGCGGAAAATGTTGCAAAGTAATGGTGGACAGCGATAGGAGAGATAATTTAGTTGTATTGGAGATGGTTGAGAAGTTGAACTTGAAGGGAATGAAGCACCATAAGTCATACTACATCTCTTGGTTGCATGGGGGTCATCAAATTCAAGTAAGTAAATAAAGCATTGTGAATTTTCACATTGGAAGATATAAAGATGAAATTGTATGTGATGTAGTACCCATGGATATTTTTCATGTTTTGTTGGGTCAACCTTGGCTTTGGGATAGAGAAGCAATACATAATAGAAGTGATAACACCTATAGCATAATCAAGGATGGGAAGGAGCATGCTTTGAATCCATTGCGGGATAAACCAGAGGAAGTGGTAAAAGAAATTGCAACAGATATGAAGAGTGAAGAAAAAGATGAGGAGGTCCTTGTGCAAAAGCATCAAGAGGAAAGAGAAGAGATTGCAACTAAGGTTGCGAAGATTGAAGAAGATTTTTTGTTGAAGATGATGGTGACAGAGGATGAGTGGAAGGAAAAGCTTGCAGCCACCGAGAATGAAGATACAGTTGAGATTGCAGATGTTGCAGTAGATGATGAAATTGCAACAGTGGAAGAAGAGGTAAGAGAAACTAAGGTGAAAGAAAATGAAGAATTGATTGCAGCAGTAGAGGATGTAGTTGCAACTCACGAGAATGTGGAAGACATCGCAGTGAAGTTTGATGTTGTAGCTGTGAATGTGAATGAGGTAAATCAATTATGTGATGTTATTTTGTTTTCAGATGTGGTAGAAGAAAATGAGATGAATAGAGGAAAAAATAATGTTGCATGGTTGTGTGTAGAGATGGTTAAGGATATTGGAGGATATTGGTGGAGGTGGACGGTTAAAGGAGGGTTTGAACCCACGAAGGAGGAGAGGAGTGAGGAAATAATTTGGTGGAGAAGGTCGGGCTATGGTGGACATGAGTCCACGAGAGGAGAACAAAATGAAGTGCAAGATGTTCTGGTAAGATGCTGGAAGAGAAGGAAAAAGAAATCAAAACTAAAGGATGGCCTGACAGATGCCATGTGCAGGAGCACATGATTTTATTCACTTGGGGATTCTGATGTAGGAGCATCATGCTCCAATCCCCTTTATCTAGCGTTGCTCCCTCATCGGCAAAACTTTGGCTTATCAGCAAGAGGTTTTTACTCATTCTGGCGACATAACGATGGTGTTGGTTGTAGTGGATTTACATCGGCGGGAGACCAAGATTTTGGTGGGACCATGTTCCATGTCCCAACGATGACCCAATGGTGACAGAGTGTAACAGGTTCATTAGCGTGAGTGTGTTTTTTTTGTAGGACAACAACCTTTGTCCCCACAATGGGGCGATATCCTTGGTGAGTGGCAGTATGTGTATTATCGGCGGAATTGAGCATCGTTGGTGGGACTCTACCTTGACTCTCCCCGATAGACCGATAAAATTCTTCAATGTGAACGGTGAATTTAGCGAGACTTCCTTATATCGGTGGAAGGCGGCTTGTGGTCTCACTGATGGAGCGATGAGTGATATCAGTGTAACATGATCGTTTCAGTGGAAGAGAAGTTGGAGTCTGGGTGATAGTCCGATGGCAGTAGATGCATGGAGTTAGTCAACGACGGTGGATGGTGAGTTAGATCACGACACGTGGTAGAGAAATATTGGGTATTTCACATTGTTGTTGTGAAATACAATCTCATTGGCCAGCTTGTGGGGACTATTGATTACGATGTAACAATTTGGAGACTTCGACTGTTGATTGGACGACTAGATGAAGCTCCTAATAGCAAGATGGAAACTATGACATGGAGAGAGAAAGGGAAAGGTTGAACTAAAGGATGAAAAAGAGTATAAGAGGTGGCGAATGATGAGAGCAGGCAAGGGCAGAGCAGAGAAGGTGACAGAGTAGCCCACGGTATGAGAGGTTGGTAGAGAGGTACTAGTAGAGAAGCCAACAGTAAGGAGCAAGGTGGTAGCTCGCAGGGTAGGTTGGTAAGAAGGGAGAGCCAACCAAAATAAGGCAAGGTAGCCTATAGATGTGATGATAAGTGGAACAAGGAATTGCCCTGTAGATGTGAATTTTTTAATGTAATTCTGTAATTTGTTCTAAATGAATAAAAGTGAATTGTTGACCTGTGTTGTGTCAATCTATGTGTGTGTGGTATGTGTTTTGGCTGCGTGATTGGATAGCCTGACAAGGCCCTCCGTCTCGACTGCATCATAAATGATAACAACCTTACCATCATGAAGCAATATGTCACCCATAGCATGTTCACTAGGAGTGGTTTTTACCTCAAATATTTGTTGCTAAATAGAAAGAGAGAGAAAAGGAGCACAATTTTTTTTATATTTAATGTTTTAGAAAGTGTTATCAAGTTCTCTACCCCAATGGAAACTCCTCCCAATTTCTAGAGTTTGGTATAAAGGAGATGTTATGGAAGAAAAGGAATCAATAAACTTCCTCATATACTGTGCCACCCTTATGAAAATACTAGTTTTAGTAGTACTCTTTGATGAGGCTTAGTTCATTATTGCTTCTAATTTTAAATGATCTATTCTTAATTTCCCTCCTACAACATGTTCTAAATAAACCAAACAATATTTTCCAAAATCACATTTCATATTACATAAAAAATATTTTCTTTCATATTTTTTAATACTTGTTTTATATGAGTTAGGTGTTCTTCTCATTTACACTAGGATATAGTATGGATCTACATATATAATTACACATGTACTTATGAAGTCTATTAAAAACTCATTCATAAGCATCATAAGAGTAATTGGTGAATTGCACAAACCAATAGAAAGAACTAACCATTCATAAAATCCTTGCTTAGTTTTGAATGTTGTTTTCCATGTGTGTCCTTCTTCATGAGAACCTAATGGTAATTTGATTTAATAGCTAAATTATTATAATATTTTAAATGTAGAAGTTGGTCCAATAAGTCAAATTTTATGAAAATATATTATTTATTTTTAATGCAAATCTGATTCAAAGCTCTATAGATAATATACATCCTCCAAGAACCATCACTATTCTATACCATCACAATGAATAAACCTGAGTTGGAGTAATAGGATGCATGACCTTTTCTTTCAAGATATTTTGAGGTGATTTCCAATGTATATTCCAATTTTTGGGAGAGGTTATTTAATGAATGGAACTACCAAAATGCATAACAGTTCAAAGAATGCTCAAGAGCCCCATAGAAGTTGAATTTCCATTATAAGACCCTATTAATGTCCATGTTGTATGGTTTCTATAATGAGACCACTTGATTTTATTTATGTAATATTTTAAAGCTATTTTTAAATGATTGGGAGTGTATATGTAAGATCCATATAGATCTTTGGGAAAGTTCAAACTATTTGTTTTGATCATTTAGACATGTAATCCTTGAGATGTAATTTTAGTTATGGAGATAGTAGATGAAGAGGGCCAATTGACCTCAATATTTTTATATTTTTTCTCATACATGGGTTTATGCAAGATAAATCCTTGTTATCCATGCTTTGTGGCTTGTTTGACACTCAATATGTTCATATCTTTAGTTTATCTCTTGTCTAATCAACCATAATATTGATGAACTGGAGTATGATCTTGTATCTTAATTCAATCTTCTTCATGTTTTATATTCATCAATATAAGTCACTTTTGTTTTAAGTCTTCAATTGTGTAACCATGGCTAAAGTTGAAAATGGTTTAGAAATTTTGGTGGTTGAGATAGCATATCTACCACCACATTAATGTTTTTTTTTTTATATTTAACCTCTAAATTAAATTGTAAGAACCTCATCCATTTGCAATTTATTTCTCAAACTTTATTTTGTGTATGTAGGTATTATAAATGTTGATGATTAATATGCATGTAATAGTTTCTTTCAAAGAAATTAGTGTCTCCATTTTTTAATAGCTTGAAGTAGTCTATATAATTCTTTAATAAAAATATTATATCCTCTAAATTTTGAAGTAAAAGCCTCTAAATGATAATTGAAGCAATATGTCACCCATAGCACGTTCACTAAGAGTGGTTTTTACCTCAAATATTTCTTTCCAAATAGAAAGAGAGATCTAAAAGGAGCATGGTTTTTTTTATGTTTCAATGTTTTAGAAAGTGCTATCAAGTTATCTACCCCAATGGAAACTCCTCCCAATTTCTAGAGTTTGGTGTAAAGGAGATGTTATGGAAGAAAAAGAAGCAATAAAGTTTCTCATATACTGTGCCACCTTTATGAAAATATTAGTTTTAGTAGCACTCTTTGATGAGGCTTAGTTAATTCTAATTTTAAAGGATATATTCTTAATCTCCCTTCTACCACGTTCTAAATATACCAAACACTATTTTTCAAAATCACATTACATAAAAAATATTTTCTTTTATATTTTTTAATACGTGTTTTTATATGAGTGAGGTGTTCTTCTCATTTACACTAGGATACAATATGGATCTAGATATACAATTACACATGTACTTATGAAGTCTATTAAAACCTCATTCATAAGGCTCATAAGAGAGTAATTGTCGAATTACACAAATCAATAGAAAGAACTAACCATTCATAAAATCCTTGCTTAATGATTTCATTGTAAGATCTAACCCCTCTCAATTTTATATTGACAAGTCTGATTTCTCTTTGAATTAATCCATCTTAATTATCGTATTCTTACTTCAAACATCTATCTCAAATTTAAATTATATTAGTTTATGATTTAAATATTTTTAGTGTTTCTTTGTTGTCCCTACGAAATCAAACTTCCATATAAAATATTCACCAATGTCTTATCAGAATTATTATCCTTATTAGTGTAGAAGCTCTTAATAATCATAAACAAACATATGTGTAACTAAAAATGTATGATATGTTTAACGAACATTTTTAAAAATTAAAATTAAAGTTATAATTTTATTCTTTTTGTAAAACCAAATAAATATGAAAATAAAAAGATCCAATTTTTTTAATAAATATTGTTTGATTACATCGTCTTTTTGAAATCTAAATCAAATTTCCAATAAAAAATTCACCACCATCATCTAATTTCCACTATTTTTAATTAAAAAAAAACACATTGCTAAGATATTGAGGGGTAGTTACTTTTATCATGGCAATCAACAGATTTCCCTGGTCAAAAGAAGTTACAAATAAAAATTATTGAAAGAAGTTGTAAATAAAAAATATTTTGATTAACGAAAATATGTGCTGATTATACTCATTGAAACCTAAAAAAAACAGCTAAACTAGCTTTGGCTCCACAGACAAACATCTAAAGAAAATTAAAGTCACTGTAATCAAAGTACAGTATATGATTAGAAAGTTCATGTAATCAAAGTACAGTATATGATTGGCATAAGAATAGCTGCATTATGCTCATCATTGGATCTGCATAATAAGAAGAGTAAGCAGAAGTGATCAAAAACCAGTTTGGGATTCTTTAAATTATTTAAAAAATAATGAGCAAAATGTAGTGGGACTTGGAGACAACCTTATGTGGGCCAAAAAAATAATAATTTGGAAGACAAGGTGTATGGTTAGCCCACTGTTATATTAATTTAGGACAGGGCAACAGGCCAAATGCTACAAAGCATAGGCCTCAGATATACACCCAAATCCATTACACCAACTTCCTCCTGCCTGAAAAAATAGAGAAATGGGTATTATAGAAACTTGTATAGATAATCTATTTTCCTTCTTTTACAGACTTTTTTTTGAGGTTATAAACAGAGAAATGGGCATTATAGAAATTCTTAGAGACAGCTTATTTATGTATAAAGAAATGGATATCCTAAAATCTTTTATAGATAATCTATTTTCATCCTCTTACAGATTGGATGACTATATATACAGAAATGGGCATCATTTAAATTTCTATAGATAACCCATTTCCCCTCCTACAAACTGATTTTAAACAGTCATATATATAAAAAAATAGACATTATAAAAAGTCTATAAATAATTCATTTTTTCTTTTACAGACTGATTTTAGAAGAATCATAAAATTTCTACAAATAATCCATTTCCCTCCTCCTGCATACTAGTTTTAATAAACTCTATAAACATCATAAAACTTCTATAAAAAAGAAAACCATATATATAAAAAAATAACTATCATAAAAACTTCCACAAATAATCTATTTTCCTCCTCCCACAGACTGGTTTTAACAGGCCATATATAGCTGAGCCCTTTCAAAGAAGAATGAATGACCGTAGAACAAAATAGTCTTGTATATGCATTTACACTGTAAAGCAAGGGAATATTGGGTACATGAGACCAGGGGCCCAAAACATTGAGAATATTACCAACTTGCTTAATGGCCACTTTATTATATACCCAACTAAATTATTCCCTCGGGAAAGTAAATAATTGGCATAATTTTCATAGTGTGGGGTCTTCACAAAAGTAATTTTAATGTTGTTGATATTGATATTTAAGATTTTGGAACTACAAAAGTCAGGTAGAACTTGAAACTATCTTGTCTATTATATTAGATATCTATTCTTCTATTGCTTCATGTTATAGCAAAATCCCGAGCTCTTTTCTAACTTATTCCAATTACATATCTTAATTATCAAGTTTGCTAAATTCTTTTAGCTATTTTTTGTTCATGTTCTTGGTTGATGAATTCAAACATTCACTTGATATCAAATGTGGGCTCCAGGATAATTACTTTCTTGAGGAAGGAACACCCTTATTTGATGCTACATCAAAGTTTGAAAGGGATGGAAACCATTGAACAATCTGCCTTGGAAAGCTAACTAATCTTATTGGAGTGTCCATTTCTATCTTGCCAAAACACTTTGCCAGGAATTTGTTGTGAACTTCGTTTCTATTTGGCTCAAAATTAATAGGCTGCGTCCTCTTCATTTTGCACGGGGTTCTCAAGCCAAATGTGTTAAGTGGGGATAAAATATCCTTTGAATATTTTTTCCAACTCTACCGCTTAAACTATCCAGTAGTTGTGCACCCTAACTTCGCGCTTCTAATTATCCTACGTGGAAATTTCAAATCACTCCCAATTTTTTACAGCAGCTTACTTGGCAAGTCCCCTGCTTATAACTTTCGTTTCAGGACCACATCATCAAATATGATGCCACATCAGCATGCTTTTTGTCAAGGTGTCTAAAAAGGCCCCAAAAAAAAGTGCTACCAATACTTGTGCATTCACATCATGGATAGTTGAACACTGATGTGGCATCACATGATTGGTTACTTTTTAGATCAAAAGAATACATTTTGTTTAATTATGGGTAGTCAAGTCACAACTATTGGCATTATATAAACAACTACTATCACAACTATTGGGCATTATATTAACAACTACTATCACAACTATTGAAACATGCTCAACTATTGGGTCCTCTCCCCTAGTATGACATGAAGAAAGAGTCGCCATCATCGATGAAATCCACCTAGCCTAGCCTGTAATCAAGATCATGCAAACACACTATCCTTATCAAATCATAATTTTGAATGCTTTGCTTAATCTAATTGGAGATAATTATTCCCCTGTCTTGTCAATTGGGTCCCATCATTATTTGTTTTATACCGTTTGCCACCACATTGGCCAATGAATCAGCCTCTATGTTGGCCTCACGATAAACGAGGTTGGGTATATAGTCTTTTAGATTTGTTGTCAATTCTAAAGCAACATCAAGAAGGGTCTTTAATTTTCAATTTTTAATAGGTGAGAGGATTCAGTAGTTGAGCACCCTAACTTCGCACTTCTCGAAATCTTACGTGGAAATTTCAAATCACTCCCAATTTTTTACAGCAGCTTACTTGGCAAGTCCCTTGCTTATAACTAAGGTTTCAAGGCCACATCATCAAATATGATGCCGCATCAACATGTTTTTTGTCAAGGTGTCCAAAAAGGCCCCCAAAAAAAGTGAGACCGATACTTGTGCATCTACATCATGTTTTATTGAGCGTTGATGTGGCATCACACGATTTGTTACTTTCTAGATCTAAGGAATACATTTCATTTAATTATAGGTAGCCATCATCAACACTAACAACTTTAAAGTCGCAACTATTGGTCCAATATTGTCAAAAATATTGGGCATTATATAAACAAATGCTATCACAACTATTGGAACATGCTCAAGTACTGGGTCCTTTCCCCTATATATCTTTCTGAGTTTATGATTATGGCTAAGTCCCCTTCAATTTCTAGTTAACCAATTTTTAATTTTACACATAGTTTTAGGTCATAAATGAGGGCCCATAATTTTACTTCATTATTGATTCCCCTAGAAAATGGTTTTGAAGCTCTGGAGATAACTTATCCCTTCTAATATCTTATGATGCATCTTACCCTAAATATTCTTGGATTGCCTCTTGATGCTTTGTCAACGTTTAACTTATATGACCTGAATTGAGGTGTTTTCCATTGCGCCAACATCTGATTGATACAAAACTTAACTCCCCCAATCCCATTAACAGGGGGTTGTTGACACTAATATTAAACTTATATTTTTACCATTTTTAATAACAATATACACAATAATTATAATAATGCTAATGAATACTAAATTTCTAATTTAAAATTTATAAATAATATTAGAATTTAAGAGATAATTTTACTCTAATATTTTATAAATTTCTAATTTAAAATTTATAAATAATATTAGAATTTAAGAGATAATTTTACTCTATCTTGTAATTTATATTTACTAGTATAGATATCTCAAATACATCTATCTAAAAATTCAAAGATATTGAGTTTTTTATAATTATTTAAGAACTTTATTTTATTTTCATTGTTTAATTTTTATTTTATTTTGATGAATAGTGTATATATTACTAACTAAAAGATAATGTTACACATATTAAAAAAAATGGTGGATAGAAAAACTCACACCTCAAAAGTCTAAACATGACTAGAGCTTGGAACATAAAATAGCAAGGCCACTAAGTGGTGAGAGTAGCAGTAGAAGGAGGTGGAGGTAGGTCATGGTCATTCAATTTTCTCCATACATCAATGGGGTGCAAAGTGTCTAGGGGGGGCTCTCATCTATCATTACCATATTTTTCATTATCATCCTTTTTACCTTTGGCAACTCAAACATGAGAAATGTCAAGAGCTAGCCAAGGAAACTTGTGAGAGTTTTGCCAACTAGTAATGCCACCACCAAAAGATAAGGGATAAGAAGAGTTGCCATGAGTGGTGGTGACCATCCTTGTTGAGCATGTTCTCTGCTCACAAGAGGTGAAGAGGTTTAAGAATGAGCATCCCTAATTCCACAAGCATACTAGCTATGACCTTGATGACGCCCATGAGGTGGAAATTGACCTCTATTGAAGCTAGGAGTTTAACTCTAACAACAACACATGGGGCATTACCCTAATGATCTAGCAATGCCTAAAGATGTGCAACTTCAAGTGCAACTTTGTTTTCTTGCACTTGAATCTACATCAACACATTAGAACACATCATTACTTTAAAATAAAGTAAGAAATTATAATCAATAGAGCATCTAGAAAATAGAAAATTTTCTATTTGAAGAGATACTATTTTTTAGTTTAAGAGTTAAATTATAATTTTTATTTTTTAAATAGATGTTAGCTATATTTTTATTTTTTAAAGTACATGGTCACAACATGGCATTTTAGTTATAATTTTTTCTCTATGGTGCCCTCGCAGGTCTTTGAGGTATTCTTCCCTTTCAAATTTGCTTGTTTCGTTGCTTTGCTTGGTTTGTGTGCTTTCACCCCTTCTTTCTAGGTGCTCTGTTTTGCTTCCCTGCTCTTGCTTTTGGTTGTTTTTGTCTTGTTTATAGACTCGAGGTTTGTTGGGCTTTACGGGCCTTTGAATGTCTTGGAGTTGCTTGTCCTTGCTTCAGTGGGGTTCAAGGTTATGGTTGTCTTTTGGACTTTCACCTCTGGAAGGTTTGTTTCTATGGTTGGCTTCCTGTTTCTCTAGTTTTCCTTAGTGCATAGGGTGTATGGTCTCTATTGGAGTTGTCCTACCTTTTCCCATTTTTTAGGGTGTTTTTCTTTAACTGTCTGTATGATGAAAATTGGTTTGCTCTGTATGATCCTCTAGTGACAGTGGGAGGTTTTTCATGCTCTCTTGTTGATAGTTTTTTGCTTTGGTGTCACCAAGCAAGGTTTGTTCAAGGGTTATAATTTTTGCAATGCTTATGTTTGTTGCTTTGTGTTTTTTCCTCAAGAGGTTTGGGGTCTGCATAAGGAGGTGGTAGTGTTGGCCTCAAGTGGAATTGCTATTGAAGTTATGGTGGATATGTTGAACCTGTGGTACAAGGTTGTTGTTAAGGCCCTCTTTGAAGGATTGTTGGTTTGTTTTGTGATAAGATTGCAAATTTCCCTCAAGGGTGTTGTGGCTATGTTTAAAGCTATGGTGGATTTGTTGAAAGTGTGGTTCATGATTTCCTTTGAGGTCCTCATTGAAGGATTGTTGGTTCCTTTTGTAACAAGATTGTAGATAGTCCTCAAGGGTGTTGTGGACTCCCTTGTTTCAAGAATCTCTTTGGTGGGAGGACTTTCAAAGTTCTCGATGAAGGCTATGAGTTTTATGTTGCTTTTAGTTGCTAAGCTTTCTCTCTCTACTAGAGTGTGTTTTTTTTAGGGTTTCGTGGGTGGCTCATGCTTCTTCTGCAGGTCTTCTCCCTTGCTACTCCAATTGAGGTGGAGACCCTTCCTATTGAGGTGGAGTTCATGTTTGCTTGGGAGTCTTTGTGGCGGTGGATTGGGTACTCTTTGAAATTTCTCCTATAAAGGTGGAGAGGCAAATTGGTTATTGGAGAGGCTAAGTTATGGTTCTAAAATTTGGTTTTCTGAGAAACAGGTTTGTTACTGGTTGGTTGTTTTAAAGAGTGTGGATGGTCTCAATCTTTCTAAAAATGCTAACCTTATGGTGGTTTGGAGTTGGGTGGTCTTGACCACCCTAGGAGAGGTTGTTGTTACCATTGAAGCTGGTCTCGTTTGGAGGGAGTTTGTCTCTCAGATTGGAGACTACGGGGATTTGTTAGCTAATGCCAATTATTGGCATTGTTCTTGTTTTTTTTCTTGATATGGCTGCCCTGCTCTTTTTGTCGTTTTGTTTTTATATTCCGGACTGCTATTTCCAAATAACTCTGTTATGGTTTAGGACTAGTTGGTATATGGTGGACCTGATAAATGGTCTTCGGGATTTTAAGAACTCTAGCAGTAATCTTTGGTTTTTGATTAAGTATAGTGGTTCTATGGTTACTGTTCTATTTTTTGGCATGCATGCCACCTTGGACATGCTATTTTTTACTGTTGGCTGGTGGGGCTATTTTATCCACCCTATTTTTCTTTTTAAGTTCTGGTTGTAACCGTGGGATTAGGGCCCTTCCCTTTCTTATCTAATAAAAAACATGGCATTCTACTGATGTCACTACAAAATGCCTCTCAATATAATTATCAATTATATATCTTAATATTTAATTTTTTTATTTTTCTCTTAAATGCTTAATATATTTATCTTTTATCTTTTTCACTACTTTGGTAAGGAATATTCCTTAGTTTAAAACCTTCACTATCTATTTCTCAAGAGTTTTCTCATCTTGGATTGAATTGCACCTACATTTTTTTCCACTAGACTAGATCATGTGTGTAATTTAGTTCCCTTATTCTAAAGTTCAAACTCACATTCCAAGGTTGACATTACCAAGATTTGACCATTACCTGTTGATGTGGGTGCCAAATATTTTAACTTATGCATCTAATGTTGTGTATATAGAGGCATGATTTTATTGGGATGCTTTAAGAAAGGAAGAATCCCTCATTAAAAAGGTATTGAAAGAACAAAAAAAAATCTCCTTTTGTTCACATCAAGCATTAATAACAATCAACATTCATTAACAAAGCACACTACAAAGATGTCTTTGGATACCATCATTCATTTGCTTGCATCAAGCTTCAACAACATTCACTAATTGGATTAGCAAAATTCATTTCACCACGTACATCTACATCCATTGCCAAAAATTTCTATTTTACTATTATTGAATCAATCCTAAAGGCCTAACTAAGGGAATAGGAACTTGCAAACTTCAATGAAACTTCCTAATCCTAACATAGTAGGATCATAACGGTGCACTCCTTAGCGCCATATTGTTTTCCTTATTTAGATATACACTAGGAGGGAACAAATTGTAGGTAGTAAAGATTTACTTTTATAGAAGATAGAATCAAACTAGTAGAACATAACCACATCACCTAGAAAAAATCCTGATAATGCAATTGCATTAGGTAGGATCTTAGGTTCTCAAATCTTAGTAGTCTAAGCTCTCTAATCTAGAATTCAATATTAGTTCTTAGTTCAAAGATCTCTATTGTAATGTTGCATTAGTCTTTAAGTCAACATGTGCCTAATTTCATTGTATGATCTAACCCCTCTCAATTTTATATTAACAAGTCATTTCTCTTTGAATTAATCCATCTTAATTATCTAATTCTTACTTAATACATTTATCTAAAATTTAAATTATATTAATTTATTATCTGAATGTATTTTTAGTTTTTCTTTATTGTCCTTATGAAAATCAAACTTCCATATAAAATATTCACCAACTCCATATCATAATTGTTATCCTTATTAGTATAGAAGCCCTTAATAATCATAAACATACATACACATAACTAAAAATGTAAGGCATGTTTAATCAATCATTTTAAAAGATAGTTTAAATTTTAAAAATAAAAATAAAAATCATAACTTTACTCTTTATTTAAAACCAAATAAATATGAAAAAAAACAATTTTGATAATTAGTAAAAAAATAACATATTGCCTAATTACATAATCTTCTAAAATTCAAAACTAGATCAAATTTCCAAAAAAAATATTCACCGCCATCTTTTAATTTCCATTATTTTTAATTTTTAAGAGACTGGTTTTCGAAGGTTATATATACAGAAAAGGATGTTCTAAAATCTTTTATAGATAATCTACTTTCATCCTCTCACAGATTGGATGGCTATATATATAGAAATGGGCATCATTGAAATTTCTATAGATAACCCATTTCTCTCTTCCACAAACTGATTTTAATCAGTTGTGTATATAAAGAAATGAACATTATAAAACATTTATAAATAACTCATTTTTTCTTTTACAGACTGATTTTAGAAGTTTCATAGAATTTCTACAAATAATCCATTTCCCTCCTTCTGCAAACTAGTTTTAATAAACTCTATAAACATCATAAAACTTCTGTAAAAAAGAAAACCATATATATATATAAAAATGACTATCATAAAAACTTCTATAAGCAATCCATTTTCCTCCTCCCACAGACTGGTTTTAACAGGCCATATATAGCTGAGCCCTTCCAAAACAAGAATAAATGAGCGTAGAACAGAATAGTATTCAATATGCATTTACACTTTAAAGCAAGGGAATATTGGGTAGATGAGACCAGGGGCCCAAAACATTGAGAATATTACCAACTTGCTTAATGCCCACTTTATTATATACCCAAACTAAATTATTCCCTCCGGAAAGTAAATAATTGGCATAATTTTCATAGTGTGAGGTCTTCACAAAAGTGAATAATTGGTCTAATTGGTCTAAGAATGTTTTGAATGGGTTCAAATAATAGTTGAAGTCAATGCTAAAATATTTCTAAAATTAGACCTTTTCATATATAGTATAACATGCTAAATTGAAAAATAAGATCTCTTAAGCTTATGTATTATCTTTTTAAAATATTTTTTAATTTGTAATTTAAAATTTATAAATAATAGGTTCAAGCAAATTCACGGTCAATTGTAGGAAAATTCACCATCAATAATTCACCCTCATGACAAATTTATCTCGTGGAAAATTCACCACCAACAATTCACCACTGTGGATAATTCAACGCATTCAATGTCTTTCAATTATATATTAAAAAATGTTAATGGAAGGAGGTGGGTCTTGGTCATTCAGTTTACTCCATACATAAACAAGGTGTAAAGAGTCCATGGGGGGTGAGGAGGTCTCATCTATCATTACCATTTTTTTCATTATTATCTTGTTTATCTTTGGCAACTCAAACAAGAGAAATGCCAAGAGCCAACCAAGGAAACTTGCGAGAGTTTGGTCAACCAGTAATGCCACCACCAAAAGCTAAGGGAGAAGAAGAGTTGTAATGAGTGGGTTGTGACCATCCTCATTCAGCATGTTCTCTTCGGACAGGAGGTGAAGAGGTCTAAGAATGAGCATCCCTAATTCTACAAGTGTACTAGCTTTGACCTCAATGACACCCATGAGGTGGAGATTGACCTCTATTAAAGATAGGAGTTTGAGAAACTCTAACAACACATTGGACATTACACCAATGATCTAGCAATACCTAAAGATGAGCAACTTCAAGTGCAACTTTACTTTCTAGCACTTGAATATGCATGAACATATTAGAACATATCATTACTTTAGAATAAAGTAAGAAATTACAATCAATAGAACATCTAGAAAAATAGCAAAATTTCCATTGAAGAGATTATTTTTTAGTTTAAGAGTTATATTATAATTTTTATTTTTATTTTTTAAATAAATGTTAGTTATATTTTAATATTTTAATGTACATGGTCACAACTTGACATTCTATTGATGTCACCGGAGAATGCCTCTCAACATAATTATCAATTATATCTCTTAATAATTAAACTTTTGATTTTTTTTTAAATGCTTAAAATATTTATCTTTTTCATGACAATATAAAAAATAAAATTTACTTATGAAGTGTTAATTTTTTTATTTATTATAAATTTGATTCAAGGAAAATTCTTAAACAAGATGATTTGTTTAATTTTTATATTATGATTATTTTAGTTCTAAATTTGATTATATAATTATGAATTACTACTCGTAATATTATTTTTTTTAGACTTTCTATACCACGGGACGATGGTGAGACTAGACCTTGCAACCTACAACAAGATGCTATAGCCAATCGAGCTAGGCCCATCGCCCCACTACTCTTAATATTTAAAATTAATAATAAAATTTTGATTTTTATTATTATTTTAAATTTTAATGTTTTTTATTAGGTAAGCAGCATTTTTCAGGGTGTTGTACCCTTCACATAGAGCTACAAGGTCCAATAGAGTTCAAGATAAAAAAAGCATCAAAAAACACAAAGCCAAAAATCAGACACCACAGACTAACAACAGAAGGACAAACAGTGGACCAGCAGCAGACTAACTGGCATCTTCCCAGTTCTTAGACAGGAGATTTACAACATCATCTCTAACCCATTCCTGATGGTCTTCAGTCTTTTTCATGTCCATCTCATCCTTCATTACCACCGACAATGGTGACACAGTGGACCAGCTTAACCATGAAGTGAGTCAAACCACATAATTTTTTGTGTAATTTATCCAATCTTTCCTTCAGCACACAAAGCTCCTCCTCCTCCAACTGCACAGTCTTTCCGGTATCTTTGATGCCCGACTGCTCCTCTTTTGTATCCAAATCTTTAACCTGCACTTTTTTCCTATTCTTAGCTAGCCTATTAGAGTGTCGAATGATGGCATCACAACCAATAACCACTATCTCTGCAACCACCATATCCCCCATATAGTCCTTGCTCACAACATTTTTTCCTTTGCTCAGAGGCTCCATCAAGCTCTTACCTTCCTCCTTGCCTTTCTTTTTCAGGATAGGCTTGCTAGTAGTCTTAGCGGGGGTTGCTTTGAGTTCACAAAGACTAGCCACCGCACTAGTCTGGGCCGCTCCCTCATTCCCTTTAAGCTTTTTAGCAGCGGGTTTGGATTTATGCATGTCAGTAGGAACCAGGTGGTTTTTCCTAATAGGGCCTTTAGATTCGGTTGGAGATAAATTGGTTACAATGGGAGGCTCAATTTCTTCAATGTAGACAACCGATATGGGTTTTGGCGGACATAAAGCAAGATGGAAGTGGTAGAGCCTCAAAATGAGGCCCTGGTGGAGTGGCAGGGGAGTAGGGTCATTAGGATTTCGACTAGCAGCCTCAACACATTTTTCAACTGAACTTTCTAAGTCCATAAGCAGGGAAAAAATAAAGTTTAACAAAACTTTATGCTTGAGGTGATTCAACAGAGGGAAATGGTATAAGTAATAGTTTTTGTACCTACCTTCTAGAGTCACATACTTCATCAAAGCAAGGCACACCTGGTTCCATAGTTGAGGGAGATCCTCCTAGTCAAAACCTGACTAGTTGCACACTGACACCTCATTCCCCACAAAAACTTGTTCATACTTTTATTGTCCTGAGTTTTGGTGTGTTTCGAATGCTTCATACCAGTACACTGGAGCCCCGTAGCCTACACAGTCACTTCCTCATCCACAGTAAAGGAAATGCCTCCCAAATTCACACAACGATCTTTCCACGAATTGACAAACTGAGCAGACAGATTAGGGTCATGGCCCACCAGTCTCTCCATTAGAGGAGCAAGACCACCTTCGACACAAATATGCCAAACAAGCGTATCTTTGCAAAATTCACTGCAATTATCCGGCCCAATCTGCACCCTATCACCACCCATAATGTCACTCTGCACATAGGATAACCAGAAACCCTAAGAAAATAAAAGGTTAGAGATAATAGAGAGGTGAAAAATCACCCGCACATTAAGGATTTTAAGCCAGAAACGACAGTCTTTGATAATCAAGGCAAAGGACAGGTCGCACGCATAAGTAATTTCCAAAAAGCAATCTTAGCGGAATCATAAAGGAGGATCTCTGCACACAATCGACTAAGTAAGCAGGACATGAAAGGAAATGAAGGTTTTCCTTCCATGTAGAAGATGCACAAAAACCTAGGCAGGATGGCCACGGGGCCAAAATTAGAAACACCAAGAAGGTTAGCTTTTAGGGGCAGGCCAAATTTAGTAAAACCAGAGAGGTTAGCTTTCAGACGCGGAGACAAAATAGCAGACAATATAGGGCCAATAAGGAGTTTGATCTTATAATTATTAGTCACATCAAAATAAAAAATTTAAATTTTAGTGTTAAATAAGTATCATGAAATTATAAAAAAGAACATTTATATATTTAAAATATCCATTTTTCATTATAATATAAAAGATGGATTTCAATATAAAATATAATATTTATTTGTATAGGTTTTAATTATATTGTTAATTCAACATAATATATATATATAATATAATTTAAAATAAAATAGATTTTTATTTTTTATTTTATTTACTTAAGAGTTATTTTATTTGTAAAATATTAAGTAAATAATTTTTTATGTTGATTTTAATTTTATTAAATTTTAAAATAAATAACAGTTCTAATTTATGTTGTTCCATCTTGGTATCACTATTATTCTTTTGTACCTCTATTCTCAGGAGCCTTCTTTGAACTATTTCTAACCTCTGGTGCAACCTTTACCTCTAGTTTTTTTTCCCCTGCAACAACTCATAAGACTGTTGTCCTTCACCTCCTTCTCTTTCTCCTTTAATGAACTCAAGGTATACTTCTTTCCATCTTTCACAATGATGTACAAATTCTCTCTACAATCATAGATAGTCTTTCTATCAAATTGCCAAGGCCTTCCTAACAAAACATGGCATGCACTCATGGACATAATATCACATAAAACTTCATCTTTATAAGGACCAATAAGAAAATTTACCAAGCATCGCTCTTTCACCTCTAACTCATTATCTTCTTGCAACCAACTTACTTTATAGGAATTAGGATGCTTAATCCTCTTCAATCCTAGTTTTTCTACCATCTCTTCAAAAAACAAGTTATTTGTACTACCACTATCTACAATGATCTTACAACACTTACCTCCTGATTTGCATACAATACGAAAGGGACTCCTTCTCTATGATGGTCCATTCTTCTTTGCTTGGATTCACCAATACTCTCCTGAAAATAAGAGATTATCCATGCTCTGGTTCTGCCACATTCTTTGGTGATACTATGCTCTCCTTGTCTTCTTGCACCATGTGATTTATTGTTGCACCTCTCTTACTAGTTTCTTGGTGTATTTGTAGACACTCATAACCTCTATGTCCTACTTCCCCACATTGGGAACACTTTCCCAAGAACTCTTTGTTGCTACTGCCACGTCCTCTTATTGAATAATCTTTTCCTTGTGCTCATTTGTTCCATTTTGGGCTTGTTTCTTCTTCAAAATTTTGCTTCCCTTTGTGGCTACTTGGTTATCCTCATTTTATTTCTATCTTTCCCTTTCCTCTTGAATTATTATTTTTCCTTCTATTTTCCTTTTCCTCTACTTTTAGAGCATACTGGTAAGCCTCTTCAATAGTAAAAATCTTCAACATACTAATCTCATCCTGGATATTGAATCTTAGTCCATTTATATATCTAGCCACCTTTTCTCTATCCATTTCATGTTGTCTTGATCTAATCGCCATTTTATAAAATTCCTCTGTATACTCCTTCACACTCATGTCTTTTTGTTTCAAATTTTGAAGCTTTTTGAACAATTCCAACTCATAATCTCTTGGAATAAACTTTGTCTTCAATATAGCAACCATCTATCTCCACCATGTTATTCTCATCTCACCATTCTCCACTCTTTCTTTCTGCAACTCTTTCCACCACAATGCAGCATGTCCTTTAAGCTTTGTTTGTGCCAACCTTACCCTCTATGGGTCTCTAATATTCTCAAACTCAAAATAATCCAATTCCAATACTACTTCTAGGAGACCTACTAGAACTTGTGCCAAGTCCTAGGTATAGATGTAGATGGTAAAATGATTTTGGGAATTTTTACATTCCATGAAGAAAATTATAATGAAAATTTCAATACATGATTTGATTATGGAACATTTATAGCCAATTGTCTACACAATGACTTGTCAAAATTCAAGAAATTAAATGCCTTCATAATGATAAGATATTTAAGAGGTGTACTTTTTTATGTTTCCTACTTTTTAAGCCATGAGTAGGGAGTTTAACAATGAATTAGATATCAAATTCAAGTTTTTAGATATAGTTTAAGGAGGGTTAAAACTAATCCAATTATAGATGGTGTATATGGATAGAAAGCACCCCCATGCTTTTGAAAATTTTAGGATATATTTACAACCCAAATATTGAATAAGATAGGATTTATTAGGTCAAGGTTATCAAACGAGGTCAAATTATGCCATAGGCCTTTGTAATTTAGACCAAGGGGGGAATTTTAAAACAGTTAGGATGACTCGTTTTTCTTTAGAAAAAATAAATTTAATTTAATGGAGCTATAGTTTCTCATTATGTGTTATCTCATGATGTACCATACAATATTATATGTTTGGAGGTAATGTAGAAAACTTAAATAGTAGATTGCAAGCATTTTATGAAGTACAAGAAGGTAGGATTCATGCCAATTAGTGTTTGGTTGGAGGAATTTTAAAATTTTAGCAAGTTTTTCAAAAGGTGGATGAAATTCTCAAGTTCCTCTAAATGTCAAATGTATATAACATAAATTATGACCCTAAGGGAATTATTGATAAGCTAAGAAAAAAGGGGGGGGCAAGAGCATTGGGTTAAGTACAAGAAGTTGGGTCCACATTTAGGGGAAGTGTCATTTTCATCTTTAAAATAGGTACCCATTCATTTTTTAGAATAGCTACCCATTTTAAAGTGGGTACTCATTCCAAAAGCTTTGAAACTTATAATAAATATTTTTAATTTGGATTTGGGCTCAAAAAAGCCATGGTAACCCAATCCTTAAAGTTGTGGACCTACAAGTACAAGGTAATGGCAATGTCAAGAGAAAAAACTAACTTTGGCAATATGGCTAACAGGTTTTTTTTAGTGTTTTATGAAATTAAAACCCAAATGTATAGATGACAATGTATAGCTTTCAATTATGTATTTTTTTGTGATTGGATTATTTTTTCTATTTTTTAATGAATTTATGAGGAAACTATTCCATAAACTTGAAATGTTAGGTTTTCATATTTTTTAATAACTTTTAATTTATTAATTTTCTTGTTAAAAAAATTGCATGGCATCAATCTATAAACAATTATTTACACAATGAAAAAAATAAAATTCAAAAAATGATAATTTTAGGTCAAATTATGGTGTCCATACATGAGGGTTTTAACAAGCAACAATTAAATCCAATTAATAAATTAATAAATAAAAAAATATTCAAAAAAAATTATAAAAAATATACTCATCAATATTCATTATAATACACATATTTCCCAAAAAGGAATTAGAAAATTCATTTTATTTAGGTCAAATTATGGTGTCCATACATGTGCATGGTATGGTCTTAAGAAGTGACTTTTAAAAAGTGATTTTTATACATTCCTATTAAAAATTATTTTGTATCATCTGGATATTAAAATAAATTACATATTTGAAAACTAGACTCAAAATAATAAATTTTATATTAGTAAACTTTTTAATATTCAATGTGTAAGTACTTCAAATTTTCAATTCAATTGTGACAAATTCTAAAAATCAGGAACACTTCCGCTTTTTTAACATTTTATGGACACAACTTTTTGCACTTACACAGTGTTGTTTTTGAACATACATTTGATGAACATGAATACTTAATTAGAAATTACCAAAATAACATAGAAGGAATGTAATTAAAAAAATGGATGTACATAGAATATATTGAGAATAAGAGAATGGATCTAGACCTAAGCTACAATGGTGCTTACCATAAAATTAAGGACCCCAAAACTCTACCTCTAATTCGATGGGTCTTTAATATTTAAGATATGAAAGATGTAAGAAAAAAGTCTTGTGATGAATTTGTTCTAGATTATTCCCTTATCAAAACCAGTGAATTTTAAACCTTTGCATTATCGATCAAGATAAATAAGAAAAGGCTCCTAGAAGATAAAAAGAAATTGAATGAATTGTTGGGGAGGATAAGAAAGATACAATAGAAATTTTAAATCCACCCCAAACTAAATTATTTCATAACTAACATAAATTTGGAGTAGGGAAAATCAATGATTATAGGTAGTAGAGGTTTCTTATTGTCATGATAGATTATATAAAATTTCATGATGCTTGACATCATTAAGAGAAGAAATGAAAATATATTTAATATATAGGATGATGCATGCAATTTATTTAAGTGCTTAAAATTTTATCATTAAAATGAAGCATTAGAAATATGGTCACTTTCCCTTAAAAAAAATAAGTCATATGTGGAGTACCCACCTCAATAAATATAAGAAAAATTTATTGTCAAAAGTATTGCCATCTCCTCCTAGTATAGAATAGGTTAATAGGTTAATAATACCTAGGAGGAATTAAATAGGTTAAATGTATTATTATAGAAATCAAAGGACAATAATAGATAAATGAACACAAAGGCCAACTAAAATACTAAAAAACTAGTAAAAGGAATATTCAAGGATAGGGTTCAAAACCTTATGAGAATGGTCGATGAATTGTGAAAAATCCATGAAAGTGTAATCAAGGCATTAAACTTTTTTTCTACCTTAAGATCATAGAAGTAAATATAAAATTTATACCTAGAATGTTTCCTATGAAATATATATTTAAAAATGTCAAATATTGTAAGGTGATCCCACTATCAATAAATCATAAATATGAAATAATAAATTTGCTTCATGATACTACAACATTTATTAATAAAATGAAGATAGAATTGAAGCATAATATTTAGGAATTTGAAATTTTGATTGGAGGTATTCTATACATTATGAATCCCAACATAGTGAAAATAATTTCGAGATTTGGAGGAAATATTTTAATAATTTAGTCCCTATATTTACTAATGTACTCATTAAATAACGAAGTTGATCCAATTTTATTAATCCTTAAAGTAGATAAATTTATAACATTGAAAATGAATATCGACAACTTCATTAAAGATATTAAAGTGATGTTAAATGATATATATGAAACTAGCATGAGTAAAAGAGATAAAATCATCAATGTTGAATATCCCATAGAAGGAGAATGGGAGAAGTATGTGCATAGATATAAAGAGTAGTATTAAATGATTTGGGAATTCTTTGTTTTTTTTAATTTTTGGCTTATAAAGGAAATCTATGATTAGCTAGGAAGTTCCATTCATTTATGTGTACTTTCCTCTAAGTACATTATAATAAGGAAGTACTTGATTATAATAGTGAAAATAAATTTGATATGAATACATTTGAAAATTGTGGAAGATAGAGAAAGTATGGCAATGTAGCATTAGTTTGTAAAGGTGGAAAGAAGCAAGATTGAAATGACTACACATAGCTAAAATAGGTGGTCATATGGCAAGTTGAGGACAATGTTCTTAGTAGGAGTTCTGTATTATATAAGAATATATAGCCATTATGTTTTCTTAAGGACTTATAAAGTAAATTATATTATAATTATTACTAAAAAAATAAAGAAAATTATAAAATTGATACATGCTAGCAATGTTTTATGTCTTCTCTTCACTCTTTCTTTATCTATATCATGTTCTTTGAACCTACAATGCACCCATGGCAGAAAAATAGAAGTTATTGTTCATCAAGGGAAAATATGATAAAAAATAAATAGAAAGGAAAGTATTAAAAATTAGATCGCACACTTCTAATATATCATACACATTCTACTAAAATAATGATAAAAAGAAGGAGAATGGTGGAGATTCATGAAGGATCATCTAGAGTAGGAACAAAAAGATGAGGGTACAAGTAAGTTGAGAAAATATGATGGAAATGGTGATGAAGAGGTCACTTTGGCATGGAGTTTTATGTGTAGGATCTACCTTGATCATAGTTCTTTAGTTGTGATGGAACCATTGAAAACAAAATAAAGATGCGAAGTCAAACCCAAAATATAAATTGGGTAAACTAGGTATATTGGATGTAATGGATTCATTGAGAAAAGGAGATAGGACAAGCATAAATAAACTAGAAACATGGATATTAGTTGTTATGGACCCACCATGTAGGAGTTGAATGTGAACTCCCAACACCTCATGATCAACTATCAAACCAAAATACCTTCCACAAGAGAGAAATGAAAAGAATATCTTGTTATGATTAAGGATGCAAGATTGATTGATTGAATATGAAATGTACATATGTTTCCTTCCTTATAAAGGAAAGGTTGTGAGATATGATTAGATAAGGTCGTGACATGTTCCTTAATCTCATACAATGAGACAACTACCTTAACAATTATTAAATGACCTAGGATAGAAGCATTAAATGACATGATAAGATATGATAAGATTACATGACACCTAAGACTTCTAGAAATATTCCCTAGGACCTAAGTAAACTTAATATGTGAATATGACCTACCAGTGGACTAGTTAGGTAAAACACCTAGTTCACACCAACACACCAAACAAATTTGCTATGTCAAGCCAAAATAAATATGAAAACATGGTTCCTTTGATCAAATTGGTAGAGTACTAGAAGATCTATCCCCCTTAAACTAATTGTATGGGAGAGGAGGCAATTAATTTAAGGAATAGAAGAGAAGAGAAATCAAAAAATTCCAAAGTGTATGTAGGAATTCATAATACTATAGAACAAGGGAATAGGAAATAATTTTTTTAGATTTTTTTCTACAAGGGAAGGAGAAGAGATAAGAATTGGGATAGAAGTATATAATTTGTGTAAAGAATAATAATAAATTGGAAAAGGAAAAGTGTGGAATAACACAAGAATATGGAGTATAGATTGATATTATGTCTATAAGAAGAAAAAAAAGTCTCGAGAGGAAATATTTTATTGTAAGAGAAGTGGGAGTATGAACATAACATATACAAGAACATTTAAAGTCATATCATGAAGAGGAGAAATATTGTGGAAATAAAATAAGAATATATGTGAAATAACACAAGATATTAAGAAATGAGTAAATGTAGATTAAGAGGAATATGGGAGTCACTCTATAGAACATAGAGAGTGAGCACTAACCCAAAAAGTAGAAAGGAACATAAAAGAATAATCATGACATGTAGAAGGAACATAGGATGCATAGAATTGCATTAGTTGAGTAAATAAATGAGACTAAATTATAGCACATGTTACTAAATGATTTAGGAAGGCAACACACATATGTAAAGGTTCATAAAAAAGTAGTAAAAGAAAAGATAAGGATAAGTAAAGTAACATAGCAAAACTGTTGAGATTATGGATGCACAGTCCCTGAAGCTCCAGAGTCTTCAATGGAGGACCCTTGCCAGGAAAGATAATCAACCACACAAAAAGTGTTGCAACTAGGCATGCATAATAGAGATTCTATATTGATGATATGATTGATTAAAAATGTACAAGTTGCCTGAATATATAGGCAAGAATGAAAACCTAAGATGCATGAGATGTTGCCATGTGTCATGATCTAACATGTGACAACATGTGAACCCTATCTAGAAAAATTATTAAATGTTGAGATAAGTTCTAGAAGGACAACTCATCTTCTAGAAGGAATCTTATCCCTACAAACAAGGAAGGGGATATTACCCATTTATTAAATGATTTATTAAAATGCAACCTAGGACTAAATGATGCATGACCTAAGTTAACTTATGCTAGTGTAATTAAATAATTAATTAATTACACTAACACCCCCCATAAGTTCAACTTAGGGAGGAAAATGCAATGATTATGCAAGAAGATGATAGGATGGGTCTCGGCTACAAGGCCATGTTAGGTACCCATGTACATGAAGATGTAGAAAAAATCTCCCACAACCGGAGAAAAGGGGAAAACCCAGTGGGAACAAAACCCCTCTCCAAAAAGGAGATGAAAAAGAAAAAATGTGAGATAAGATGGGAAGGATGGAGGACTCCCAAATACCCCCCAAGGACACCATCCATCACATGGATACAATACAATAGCCCCCCCATCGGAAAAGAGAGAGACAATATATCCCCCCCATAAGATGTGATCACCTGCAAAAATCGTAAGTGTCTGAAGACAAAACAAGATCCAATGTCGACAAACAACTTGTCTCTCTTTTGGAAGAAACAAAACCAAGTGCAAGTGCAGTGATGCTTCCCATTCCTGATAGGAATTGAAGGAAGGAAGGATGAAGATGGATGAAGATGATGTCTCTAAAAGCTGCTCATGTGTCTCCTTTCCTGATGAAGAATATGCCACAATCAATGCAGAAGATGACAAACTAGGACGATGCGGAAACAGATGCTGAACAATATCCAAAGACAGTGATGGAATGAATGTGTTGGAGACTTGATAGCCCCCCCTAAAAGAAGTTTCCTCAAAACCACTGAAAGAAGTCTAAAGCCAATCTAATGGTAGATGTTGAAGAAACCTCAAATCCTTAATGGAATGACAGGGAAGAAGTCTCGAATATGAAATCTCTAAATAGAGGACTGATACCCCCTCAAGAATGTCCTCCAAACCTGTAGAAGTAGCCAAGTCAGTGATACCTGAAACGAAGCCATCCCTTGATGTCAAGTCTGGAAAAATGGATGTTTCCTAATGAGTGATGATAGTGGAAGCCTCAATCAATGAATCTGGACAAGAAATCACTGAATGTGAAGGGATACCAACTGTCTCTGATGAAGAAGAAGCACTTGAAGGAACCTTGTCAACCTCTTCAGAAAATTCAAGGAAATCAACTCCCTGCACAACAATATCATCATGGGGTACCTGATTTGAAGAATGACATTCTGAATCATGACCATCGGGAAATAGTGGAGTGTCTGAATCTCCATAGATCTCCCAAAGCTTAGCCCAAAGGATGTGAGGACAATCACAATGATCAATGGAATTCAAAACATCACAATCAACTTGCATCTCAATGATCTCCAAAACAGTGTATCTACTACAACTCCAAGCAAATTCATGAATACCTTCACTCGGATGAGGAACTATACCAAATAGATGTGGCAATAAATCAAGTGATTGGAGATGGTGGCAGATCCCATCTCACCATTGTTGATAGTTTCCCTTGTGCAACATAACTAGAGAAGGAGTGTATGCAAGCCCCATAATGAACAATCTCCACAAACACAAAGAAAAATGACCTTCAACAGCAAAAGAAGCTTCCAAGGATGATGTGCAACTGAAGTGATGCTACCCAGATCAAAAAAAAACTTTTTCCAAGCTTCAGGATGTCTAGGTTATTGAACAAATGCACCAAATTGAAAAAATCAATGCAAGAGTACCTGGAGCTAAAATTGATCAAGGGGTCTGGACTAATGAAAAAAGCTCTGAATCACCTTCCTGATATTGCTGGAATCACCAAAATCTGATGAATGGTTGCAAAGTTACGAGCCTTTATGTCCAAATTAGGGTTTGGACTTCAGTTGACTGTAGAATTTTTTGTGAGCAACATTTTGCAGAATTGATTGCACCACTAGAAAGTAGACGAAATTCTCTTTTCGACGGTATCTCATTTGTTGAATTTTGATACCGTGGGTGAAAGTTGTGATAAAACAAAAAAAGGCCTATATGAGGCACTCTGCAGGCTAACAAGGGTCAAAAATTAAGCCCCTCTGGGCTGGCTCTCGATCCTTGATTTGACCTCGACACATGCATAGGCAAAAAGAAAGGCGCTCCCTCCTGGGGTGGCGGCGGGGCTGAGATCTAGGGCGAAGCAGATGTGCTTGGCAGCGCCGCTGGTGGATCAAACCCTTCGGTCACCGGCCGACGGGAAAGAAAGCATTGGTCGGCGGAAGATATCGGTCGGCGAGAGCTGGCAAACAGGCATGGGCATCGACGGAAAAAAAAAGGTGTCATCCTGGTCGGTGGGAGCGGTTCTGGCCAGAAAGGATAGGACGGGCCCGAGGAAACAATAGTCGGTCGTGATGTGACCAGTGATGGCGGGCGGACTCCAAAGTCTGTGATGTGACCGAAACAAAGTACTCCCCCTGCAACAAGATTAATGTTGGCCAACGAAATTCAAATATTTCTGCAGACGTAACCCAAATCCAACAAATGGATTATTTTTTTGAAGATTTTTTTGAATATTGCACAAATGCAATTAAAAAAAAAAAAACCTTTATCAAAAAATCTGACAATATATCTATAGAATTAATAAATCAAAACCTAATGTGAATTGAAGCCAACGAAAAATAAACCCGAATGGGGTGGATAAATCAAACCCATAAATTTGATGCCAGTGATTTAAAAAATAAATCAACCCCTTCCAATGCCGATGGAAAAAATAATAGGATGATGCTGACCAACAATTAAATTGAAGGTCGCTCCTAATATTTTTTTTTCTGAAAACTATAGAAATAAGCCCACAAATTGATTTTTTTGCCAAACAAATAAATAAAGCCCTGATTTTTCTGAAATAGAAAAGTGCCTGCTACTAAAAAAAATTTGCCTCAGAGGACAATTGACCAGGATGATTTTTTGCTGCAAATTGTATGAATAGTACGATTGATTTTGCAAACCCTAAAAGTACCTCTGATGGCTCTTGGGTTGATGAATTCAATTTTGATGAATGGGTAGGCGATCCTAGGGTTTCGAGGCCTTCTGAAGACAATGGCAAGCTCGAATTTGACTCTATTTGCTTCAGAAATCAGCTTGGTCTCTAGGTGGAGTCAAGTAGCCTGCAAAGAATCTCGTACACCAACTTTCTTGATCAAGGGTTGATGTTTCACTGGACAAGCTCTTATACCATGTTGAGATTATGGATGCACAGTCCCTGAAGCTCCAGAGTCTTCAATGGAGGACCCTTGCCAGGAAAGATAATCAACCACACAGAAAGTGTTGCAACTAGGCATGCATAATAGAGATTTTATATTGATGATATGATTGATTACAAATGTACAAGTTGCCTGAATATATAGGCAAGAATGAAAACCTAAGATGCATGAGATGTTGCCACGTGTCATGATCTAACAACATGTGAAACCTATCTAGAAAAATTATTAAATGTTGAGATAAGTTCTAGAAGGACAACTCATCTTCTAGAAGGAATCTTATCCCTACAAACAAGGAAGGGGATATTACCCATTTATTAAATGATTTATTAAAATGCAACCTACGACTAAATGATGCATGACCTAAGTTAACTTATCCTAGTGTAATTAAATAATTAATTAATTACACTTACAAAAACATGACAAATAGTGCAAGTATAAGAAGAGTAGTAAATGCATAAAGCATAAGAAAGAATCATGTAAAAATGTGTAAAATGAAAGGGAGCATAATAGGCAAATAATCATAAGGTATTCTATAGGAAACAATAGAATTTTAAAAAGGGTGGCATCAAATAAAATTGGAAAATAACTAATAATAGTAGTGAAGAAGCAAGGATATGCATAGTAAATGAAAGGGAGCATTGAGTATATTCATAAGAAAAGGAAACAAAAGAATTCAACAAATTGGTTAAATATTTTTGTGATATTACAAATGCCTTGAGTTTTATGTGGGAGAAAATGTTGATATATTGATCTAAATTATTTCTTTGACTATGATTTTTGAGATAATATTTTACGTGATATTGAGTGTATGAATTTAATAGGTTATTGGCAAATGAGAAGTATGTGCATGAGATTGGAATGGATCATTAAACCATATCACTTCACTATGTGGAGTAATAATGCCTATACCCATGTTTAAGCTAGCATGCCTTGTCACTTTGGTCATGAGGGGCCCAATCAACCTTATGAGTGTGTATTCTTGTATCTTCATATTATTTTTCCTTATATTTGATTTTCTAAAAAAAATTCACACTTCTTGGAATTGGGTAGAATTATGAGTTGATGTGTTAACTTTTTTTAATTCATTTTTAAAATTTAAGTTCCTCTTATTTATTTTAAATATTTATTAACTATAAATTTTATTTTATTTTAATTTAATATGATTCTTGAAAGTTTCTATTTTTTTTAATTAAAAGGAATAGAAGTCTATATATTATATAATATAATAAAGAAGATGCATAGTGTCTATGTCTCATAGGAAAAATTGCCAAAGATAATTACAATTTATCTACAATCTGTTAATTTAATAATGCCCCTCTAACTACATGCAGATAATACAAAATATCAAAACTTGAAAAGTTTGAAGCTGATATCCATAGACTAATACAAACTATGCAAAAACCAACCTTCAAACGAACAGATATGAGTATTGATGAACACCACAACTACTAAGTAGAATTTCAGAAAATCTCCTTCAAAAAACAAAACACTAAAAATGTCAAGGTTGGACTACTATTCTTCCAAACGCTCACCAAGCACAAAATTTTCATCCTAAGCTTCAGGGACCTCCTGTAGATGCAATTCATGTGCAAAGAAATAAAAACCAATTAGTGGATCCTTTTTCTTTTTGCAAATTTTGAGTAATGTGTGCCCTCGCAATGAACTCCTGATGCCTACCCACAGAAGACGCAACAACATTTCAGCTTTGCAACAGCTCCAAATTTTCAACAATTGGAGTAGACGACAAAGCTCCTTCATCCAAACCCATAGAGGAAGGTCTTTGAGGAAAATGAGGAGTATGATCATGGACAAAGGAGATTGCATAATACTTCTCTTTGATATCAAAATCCATAGTCACACAAACCCTCCTGCAATTCTTCCTTAAAGCCTTTAAAAGAATATTATCATTTTGATATTGTAGGGAAAGTCTAATTGCTTCATATATTTCTTCAAAATCCAGATGATGTTTCACATATTCCCTAGGAAACAACCCTCCTAAATACCCATCACCAAAATAAATATTATACCCTTGAATAGCTTCTAAGAGGGCATTATTATCAAGCAGTTAGGGCTTAGCAAACTTACCCACAATTGTTTCCAACTCTTCTAAAGACTGCAGAAGGTTGAGAATATTCGACAAGAACACAGACAATACCTGGGAAGGAAAGATTAACCACCTGGCTCTAGGGCTTGTAACCTCAACACCAAGCACCGAACACACTAATTCTTCCACTCTAGGGCACTCCACATGGAAAACCAGAGATAAATTTTCATGAGTAAGATGCTCTTCAAAGGGATGCTCCCATGACTGCACTGGACATTTTACTCTAAAATTCCATGCCTGGGACATCATGTTGTCACTCTACAACACACAATTCTCATAGCACTTGTTTCTCCAATAAATTTTGATACCACTAACAATGCTTTTGAAGACAATGCTACATCGGAAGCCACTTTTTAAAGGCTGAAGAAACATGCTAGAAATAAAATTCATGATTATCTTTGCAAGTGAAAGAGAGCCAAAAATTTGACAAGCACCACTGAAGCATGCTAGCTCGTGCGAAACTGCCTCCTCTATAAGATTAATAAATGTTCGCTACATTTAAAAGATTAAGAGTACCTGCAAAATTAAACAAACATTAGGAGAAAACATAGAATGGCCAACAAGTGTCCAGTTATATCGGCTCATGGAAAATGCATATCCCATCCTCCATCCAAAAAATCTAGCTTAATATGTGGGAAAAACATGATGTAAGCTCCTTTGATACCATATTCTCCTTGCACATTAATCATTCCAGTGAGGAAAATGATTACACAATACTTGGAAGGCATTGTGATAACTCAAAAAGTAAATGTACATTTCCCATCATAAAATGCAATCATTACTCAGCAATCACTGCCAACCAAGCACATCATAACCTATATCCCATGAGATAAATATGCTCAGATTACTACATCAATGTCAAATAATACTTTTATTGGAATTTTGGATGGAATCATAAAGTTCAAAAAAAATTCTATTCACCAAATTAGAATCGATAAGAGGTTTACTAAGACATTAGAGATTGCTCTGCCAAAACTATCTCTTGGAGGCATGGAAACTTTGCCAAATCTTCATTATTTTCTATCAATACCAAATCTTGTTGGTTACAAGCCAAATTGGCTAGGCCATCTGCTAATTTGTTTCCCTCACGATATGTGTGGGAAAGTCGAATGTCTTCAAAAGAAGATAATAGATCCCAATTTTTTTGAAGAATGTATCTTAATTTCCAATTGCAGATACTCTTCTTTTGCATGCATTGATTATCAGTAGAGAATCACCCTCCACATGAAGTTTGTTAATGTTGAGATCCTTTGCCAAAGATACACCGACTAATAGTGCTTAAGCTTCTACCATATTATTGGTATAAGAAGATAATTGAATCGCTTTGGTTGCAATCAAAGACCCCCTCGAATTCTGAATACAATAGCCAACACCTGATGCACTAGGATTTCTGTGTGAAGCTGCATCAAAGTTGAGTTTAAAGAAGGTTGGACTAGGAGGTATCCACTTCACTTTCTTTCTATCTAATTTTATAGAATTCAGATGCAAACAAGCCCCTTGAATTGGAAAAGAAATATATTTCCAATGGTTTAGAATAAAATTATCCCAATTGGAATATAGGGAGGAAACTGACATAAAATTGAAAACATAGGAATTACATTCTTCTGAGATTTCCTTCTCAAGCTTCTCTTTAAGTTTGAATTGAAGCAATCTACTCTTTGAAAATACATCTATTTCTTTCCAACCATATTGACCAAATTACCAAAGTAGGAGTTACTAACTAGATACATGCAAAGAGAGTAGATTTATGAAGGATTGGCCAACTAGTAAATAGATCCCACAAAGAATTAGGCAACAGGAAAGAAACATTCAACTTCCCCATAATGAAAGTCCAAACTTCATAGGCCACTGGACAAGAAACAAAAAGATGATCAACCGTTTCATACTCCTCTTTACACAAACACATTTGAAAGCTCTTGTTATTCCAAATTTCTCCAAATGGTCACTAGTGGGAATCCATTTATTTAAGGCCAGCCAAGCAAAACTACCCGCCTTTGGCAATTGCATTGAATTCCAACAAAAAGAAAAATCTCTTTGAGATCGGAACTGAGATGCTTGATAAATAATTAACTTATACCATTTTTTAACTATATAGAAACCATTCTTCGAAGGCACCAAGATCAACTTGTCAGGAGAGTGAGAAAGATAAACAATTCTACTCTTCAAGAGATTTGACAATATACCTTTTTGAGTATCTGGAATAGGGATAGTAGCTAAATCCTTTCACTTAACCAAGCCTATCAAAGGATTAGAGGAAGAGACATAATCCTTCAAGGATTCCCCCCAAATTTGTGAAAGAGTGACTTCATCCAACTGCAAGTCCTGATTGGAATTAAGAGGCAACAAGCCATTCAGAGAGTCACTCCAAAACAATACTTGATCACCACTATTAACTTCCCATGAAATAAAAGGACTAATAACATCTTTGCAAGCCAAGATGAAGTTCCACATAACTGAACCTCTTGTGGGATTAGAAATATTAAAGATCCTAGATGGGTTATCATTATCCAAATATTTATTTTGCATCAACTTACACCATTTAAGATATGGTCTAGCATACATTTCCCATACCAATTTAGCCCCTAAAGCCATATTCCTTGTAGATAAATTATGAAATCCCACTCGACCACTTGATTTATCAAAGCACATATTCTCCAAAGAAACTAGCGAAATCTTCATTTTATCATCTAAATTTCCTTTCCACGGAAATTCCTTTATGAGCTTCTGAATTTGATGAATGACACACTTTGGGGCTTGCAAAACAGCGAAGAAATAATTTGGAATAGATGCTAGAACAGATTTGACTAGCAAAATTCTACCAGACAATGTAAGCCATCTTGTTTTCCAAGCAAGTATTCTTGCTCTTATTCTTTCTAATACCTTGTTCCAAAACAAAGACTTGTTGGAGCCCATAAAAAATGGTATGCCCAAATAAAATCAAGGAAGTTATGATTTTTGAAATCCTAACATTGCAACCAACTTTCTTTCTATAGCTACTTTAGTATTAAAAACATATACATTTTACTTAGCTACATTAATTTTCTGCCCTGATGCAGAGGAATGCTTCTCCAACAAAGATTTAACCTGGTCTTCTTCTTTCAACAATGCCTTACCAAAGAACAATGTGTCATTTGCAAAAAAAATATTGAGTAATTGAAATGCTTGTGTTAGGGATTGAAACCCCCTACCATAAACCTTGTGAATGAACCCTTTGAATTGATCTATTTAGTGCTTCTGCCATCAAAATTAAAAAACATAGGAGATAATGGATCCCCTTGCCTCACTCCTTGAGAGGATCCAAAAAAACCAATAGGGAAACCATTAATAATCACCAAGAAATTTTCTCCTAAAAGACATGAGAGAATCCACTTGCTCCATTTATTACTAAAGCCAAACTTTTTGAGCACTTGAATCAAAAATTCCCAACACACTCTATCATACGCTTTCATTATGTCCAATTTAATGATGAAAGATGGGATGCTAGAAGTTTTAATAGAATGTAATACTTTGTGGGAAACTATAGCACCTTCTTTTGTTTCCCTCCTAGGCACAAAGCCACCTTGTTTCAGTGACACTAATTTGAAAATGAGTGGTTGAATTCTAAGGTAAATGGCTTTAGTGAAAATTTTATACATTGTATTGCATAAAGAGATTGGCCTAAACTCAGCAAATGACTTTGGATCCTTTACTTTTGGGATTAGAGCTATGTGAGTTGTATTAAACTGCTTTAAAACTATCCTTGTCCTCCTTGATTCCTCTAGTTCCAAGAGAACATCAAGGCCAATAAAATCCCAACATTTTTGGAAGAACAATGTTGTAAAATCATCCAGGCCAAGATCTTTGTTTGGTTGCATAGAGAACACTACACTCTTAACTTCCTCCAAAGTAAAAGGTTTCTAAAGGTTCTCATTGTCCTCTCTAGTGATCAAAGCTGGTATAGAATCCAATAAGTCATTTGCATCAATAGAAGACGATGAAGCTTTATTATTTGGTGCTAATAGAAGAGATGAAAAGAACCTTATAGCTTCCTTTGAAATTTCTTCCTTCTTTACTAACTCCTTTCTTGATATGGCATCTTGAATTTTGAATGTGGAATTATGTGACTTTTTAATCTATGGAGATGCATGAAAGAACTTCGTATTTATGTCACCCTCCTTCAACCACAACTCCTGAGATTTCTGCTTCCAATATATTTCCTCCCTTGCCACTAGCTCTGCCCATTATTCTTGCAAGTTCTTTTGAATCTCATATAGATTAACATCTAACCCTTGACTAATTATTCTATCATTTATGTCCGATAATTCTTTAAAAACCCTTTCTTTTTGTTCAAAAATATTTTTGAAAACATTCACATTCCAAATCTTGATATGTTATTTGATATATTTTAGTTTATGGGCTAACTGAAACATTCTTGAACCCTTAACAAAAGGAGTAACAATCCACCATTTATTTTAAAGAGGCAAGAAAAGAGGATAACGAAACCACATCTTTTCAAATTTAAAAGAAGATCCATACCTTTTTACTTGATTGTTTGTTTCAATGGACAAGGAGATGGCGAAGTGATCAAAATGAGATAAAGGCAAGATTTCATACACCAAACTTTTCCCAACTTCGTACCAGTTTGTTGAGGCAAGAAATCAATCTAATCTCTCTGCTATCTACAAAAAACCTTTTCTTTGATTCGTCCAAGTGAATTGACCCTTTACAGGTATAATATCAGTCAAGGCATTGTTTGAAATAAAAGTTACAAAGTCATCTATAACTTTTTGAGGTGGGATAATCTCGCCTTTCTTCTCCTACATGCTAGCTATAGCATTAAAGTCTCCTGCAACAATTATTTTATCCATCCTTACACCATCCAAGACTTTTGTTAGAGAATCCCAAAGATGTTTTTTATCTGTTGTGGCCATTGGAGCATAAACATTCAACAACCAAAAATGAAGATCAAACTCGGATATTTTGAGTAGTTTCCAATGTTTGTCACTGCTTGAAACTTCAATTTGAAGTGATTTGGCATCCCATAAAACAATCATGCCACCTGAAGCTCCCTAGGTAGGAGTATGAAAAGATTTCCATTTATGAACTGATAATTGAAAATTTTTATCTCAAGTTTTGGTCTCTTGTAAAATCATAATATCTACTCCACAAGCTTCTAGCAATTGCTTGATCAGAGCTCTCTTGTCAGGGGCATTAATGCCCCTAACACTCCATGAAAAAATCCTCATTGATAGTGAGGAGAGCAGTATGCTCTCCTCAGATGTTTGTTTGTAGAAAAAGCCACCATGTTATCCAAAGTTGACTGAACCCTTGCTGCTATTTCTTCTTTAAGTTTTGTCATGTGTGATTTTCTACCCCTTTTCCCTGGAGTCTTAGTAATAATCGGTTGACTGCTTGGGTTTTGAGAAATTCCCAATGTTTGGGAATAGTCAAAATTTCCATCTTTCTTCTCTCGTACCTCCAACGTCTTATCCTCCTTCACAATTACTTGTTGTATAGGTTGAGGTTCTTTAGATGAGATGACAAGGGGAATTTGAACCAGCCGCCTGATAGAGAAATCTTGTGATGAAACCTTATTAAAAGGATCTGTAGAAGGCATCATATCCACTTCATCAACATCATCCAGATCAAGAATACTATCTACACCATTGAGAAGAGAACATGAGTGAAGAGTAGGAGAATTGTTACTAGCATCCTGATCTTCTTTAAGAACTTCATCTGCAATCCATTCAATTACGAATCGGTGAAAATCACTAATGTTGCAATCTCTCTTTCATTTTTTTTCAAATGACAAAGCGGAGTTTTACCCTCATCAGTGCTAAGGTGTCATTTTTCCACATTCCTACACTGAAGCTCTTAAACTTGAGAATTTTTCACCATACTCCAAGTGCAATGGCGCTAAAAATCAATGCCCTTGCATTGGAGTAATTTCCATCATTTGCTCAGGCGCTAAATAAACCCGCCATTACACTTATTGAACTATCATTTTACAAGGAAAAGTGTCAGGGTGTTAATTTTCAGCGCCCTAACATCTTTTTTTCACAAACTCACTTCAAGTGCAAGGGCGCTGATTTTTTAGCACCATTGCACTTGAAGTCACCTCTCCCAAGTGCAAGGGCATTGATTTTTAGCGCCCTTACACTTTTTCCTACTTTTTGCTTCTAACACTTCAAATTTCTCCAGCTTCGCTCCAGACCTCATTTTTTGACTCTCACATCATTTTCCATGCTTCATCGCCTGTTACATGCTTGCTCAACATTGTTGCTCACTTCATGCATCCCAATGCTATTTTTAAACTAATGTTTGTTGATTCCACATCTTGCAGTTTCTTTTTAGATCTCATTGGAGGATCCTCAAAGTTCTTTCTTGTTGATTCAATTGCTCTCCAATGACAACCAAGAGACCTCCATCGTCTTCAAGGGCTAAAAATAAAAATGAAATACAAGTACCAAGGTGTTTATCCGCCGACAGTAGTGATTTCAAAGGTGGATGAGATAAAAGACATCGAGGTCGGTCATCAAGACCTAGTTGATTTCATGGAAAGAATTGAGAAGAAGCCTCTTGAAGATTTTTTGAGAGCCATTGTGCATAGTAATTTGCATTTGGTGTCCACGTTCCCTACTTCTACACATAATACAAAAAATTTCCTCCAAGTTGCATCCCATTACATCAGGGAAAGCAGAAGTGTGATTGATTCTTCTAGGCATGAGATATTGAGACTTGACCCTAACTTCTTTGATATTTTTTTCAAAGTTCCATAGATGGAAAAATACATTGACATCTCAATACAACAAGTGTAGGAGTTCTATGACTCAGATCCTAGCAAGGCTAAATACCTAATTAATAGTCAATGGTTGAAAGAACCTAGGCACACTATTTCAAGATGGACGAAGGGACTTCCGTGAAGTGACTTCAAGGAAGATGTCAGAGATATGATCACACTTTTGAGCAGAGTGAAGGGATTACCCGAATCATCCTATTTTCATGACTAGATGTATGAATACATCAAAATCATAAGGAGACAAAAAGTTCATATTGATTGGGGCAAATAGATCAGTGATGAAATACATGAACAGTTGATCAATGTGCCAACCACCTTGAAGTTCTACATGACTTATTACCTGGTATATGTTGTAGTTGTGATGAGACAATTTTCGGGTGTATCTACAAAAGGGACCTGACACGCCGTACCTGTGTACAAATTTTTCTATCAACTGGATATGAAGGAAAGCCTTCACCATTTCAGGAGAGTTACTGATGCTTTCTTCACACCTCTTCTTTTCAACTTTGATCTAACTCTCGAAAATAAGAGAGTATTTGATGAGGCCTACAAAGTGGTAAGTAAATTTGGATGCATATTTCTATGATTCCTGACTTTTATTTACCTAAGAGTAGGGTGCTACACTGGGTTCCCTTACATGTTTCCTAGATACCCCTCAAACAAGTTGATTCTCATGGAGTTGTGCAAATAACTAATTTTAGTTCATAAAGAACGGATGAAGATTCACAAGTCGGGATTCAAGTTCCCATTGACTATCGGTAGGTATACCATCAAAAGTGTACAAAAAGCCAAATCGGTCTATGTAGAAATGCAAGTCATGACAATTAGAACCTATAGATACAGGTTTGATTTTGACTATCAAAATGTCAAGAAGAAGTTGAAAAAGGGTCATCAGCACAGGTGCCACTTTGAGGACATCTGGGCCAGTTGCAGAGATGAAGAGTCCATTCGTAAGATGGATTTTTGTAGGCTAACCGTACAGTAGATCAAAGATCTTGGTGTTGTTGACCTACCAAAGGATTTCACAGATCCTGGTGACATCATGAATGCTGCCTACAATGAACAAGAAATATCTAAGAGACCTTTTCCTACAATTCAATGGTCCAAAAAGGAAAGTGTTTCCATCAGGGAGAGATTGGCACCAATATTGGCTAACACTGCAGAGTGGTTACACAAGTATGAATTTGAGATGAAAATTTTTAGAACAAATTCTGAAGGAGAGAATCCCCGGCAAAATCCAGTCGGCAGCAAGAACTCCCCATGAAAGATAATCCAACAACCATTCCCACTTCTTTGCAAAGAGGCCCTAGGATCAAGTTCACTGTCAGCAAGAAGGACACATGGGCCATCCCAGAAGGAGAAACTATGAAATCTAAACCATCTCACTCCAAAGGAAAGGGGGTTTTTTCTGAAGAGATAAATTCTGATGAAGAAGAAAATTCAAGTGATCAATCCACTAAAGAATAAGATTCAGTAGAAGTAGACTATGATGAGAAAGTAAATTTTGAAGATGAACAAGAGTCTAAAGGTGATCAAGAAGGTGAACCAGAGTTAGAAGAGCAAGAGGATGATCAACAAGAACTTAGGCATGATGAAGAAAGAACTATGTATCCTTCTGAGAATGTAGTTGAAGAACTTCCCATGACATCATCACCTGTAACTTTAAATGTTCCTCGTACACCTCCAAATCCAAACAATCCTCCACCACCTGTTCCTACATCACCTATCCCTACATCTGTAATACTCGCAGTGGATATTTCACCAACCCCTGCAGCATCAACCATACTTGATACTCCTTCAGTGACAAGTATACAAATGGTTGACATTTTGTCAAGTCCTCCATCATCCATTCCTAGCCTGTCATCACCATCCTATGATATCACTTCAGAAACTAAGTTTAACATATTCATGAATGAATCCATGCATGATCAGCTCTATTTGCAAACTAGAGGAGCAGTTATGACAGACACTATGCCCATTGTCACAATACTAGTCGTTACTTCAGAAGTGATAGTGACAAGAGAGTTGACGGTTAACCAAGAAGCTCGTACCTCCTTTCTTCCTCCTCGCTGAAATCTCAAGTATTGAAGCGAAAAAAGAAAATAATTTCTCCAAAAGAGCTTGATCTTGAAGAGATAGTTCCTCCAAAAGCTGAGGAGAAGAAAAAGGAAAAAGTGTATTCACAGCTGAATGTTGACAAGACTAGTCATAAATATGAAAAAATTGGCGTACAACCTGAGGAAGAAGGAGATGTCAATATGGAGGATTATACAGTGATAAGGGTCCAACTTGGCAAGGTCACAAATGAAAGTGCAAAAGCTAATGCGCAAGTGACTTTGGATATACTAGCTGGAAGATTGGAAAAAATGGAGCAAGCTCGAAACATGTACAAACAAAGGGCAGAGCATTATGCCACTGTTGTAAGAAGACTTGCAGGATCTTCAAGTAATGCACAACCATTAGCAATGGTAAGTGTTGAGGACCCAGTTGTCAAGAAAGTTGAGAAGTTTTCCTCCAAAGGCAGAGTGTTGTATGATTTCATCAAAAATATTGTAGAACACATTTCTCATATTATAATTGTTGCGGATGAAAAAGCTACTCTGGTAGCCAAGCTCAAAATAGAGCTTGATAAGGAGGAGAGTGTACTTTCCCAAGAGCACAGAGAAATGGAAAAATTCCTGACATTGTGGTCACAGATGAAATAGGCAAAGCTAAGTAAATTGGTGGAAGCCAGGGTGATTCCCAACAAGGAGAAATACATAGAGGTAAGAGAATCATTGAAGCATCACATTTAGATAATCGAGTCTGTTACAAAAGATCTCCACCAAGTACAAGAAGATGTCGAAGGGCATCATGTTATTCTTGAAAGAGGAATCAAGGAGTTACCATAGCATCTCCTTGAAGAGAATCGTATCTTCCTACCAGCCACAAAACTATCCCAGATCTTCAAAGAAGCCATCATGAAGCTAGTAGACAGCGCAGACTTTTCAGAAGCCTCTCTGGATGTCATTTGTGATACAAGACTTACACTTGATAACCTTAAGACGCATCTTGACAGGTGCAAAAAGGTTCACTCATCTGCCATCAGATCAATCATGAGGATTCACACCATTGGTCCAAATGAGAAGTTCATGCAAGAGACCGGGAAGAAATATGAAGACTTTCACACCCAAACAAGGAACCATGAAGATTCATGATCTCCAGTGTTAAACTTTCTTATGCTTTCATTATGCATCTTGTAAATAGTTTTTGACATCTTAAATGTCTTTTCTCGAAATGTAATTACACCGAAAATCAGAGATGTAATTTCTTGGAGAGAAATTACATTTTGACTTTAGTCAAAGTTAGGTGAGATTTTCCTTAATTGACTCACCTAACTTTCCTAACTTTTCTCAACTGATTTCCTAATTTTTCTCATCCCTCTCCTTTATATATATGAGGGATTTCTATTTTAAAGCTTACCTTTTGTATTTTGCAACAAAGTGTTGCCCCTTTTTAAGCAAAATCATGAAACTTTGTGTTCATGCTTTGTGAATGAAATTGATCAATAAAAAAGAAAATTGCAAGCCAGACTTTGTGTTGGATTCAATATCTTATGAGTTGATCGTATTTGGTGGTGATTAGTGAATGATATTTGAAGGACTTCAAGTAATATATGTAAACTTTGTGTTGCATTTCTTATTTGGATTTGAGTTTATTGTTTGGATACTTTGGTTGAATAATCTACAAGACTTTGCGCTTGTAATCGTTCATGTTGTTTGAGGAATTGTTGCGTCTAAGAAGACTTTGTGCTTCTAATGCAACAAACGACACATGTCTCAGAGATCCATCATTGAAAAAGCTATGGAACGACTTTGTCCCTTCGTGAGCTTTCCCTTTTCTTTTACTTGTTTATTGTTAATCACCTCTGGTACCTCTACGCTTTACTTTGACAAAATAGAGGTATTGGCATTACTTCTTGTTGATCATTTAGAGTTATCATGAATTAAGAACTTCCAACAGTGAAGCATTGTAAACATATTCTCTGAAAAAAGAGAGAAGCATGAATGTGACACACACCCCCCATTTTGTAAGTATAATGTGTATTGTGTAAATACTTTAACTAGTTTTATCATAGCTTCTATTAGCAGTAAGAAGGGTGCCTCCCCTTTTTGAGAGGAGAGATTTTATCTCACATAGTTGTGGTTGAAGTCCTAATTGTGTAATCTATTGAAAAGATGATTACATAATTTTCACCCAACAGTTTTTTGGCGACTTCGCTGGGGAATGACATACGCAATCTAAGCCTCCGGGCATCCAGCAAAGCACAAAATCTAATCAGTTTGGAAGGATTTCTAAAAGACGTTATGTCATGCTTGAGAAAAATGCCTACTTGATTCGCAAAAATTTCAATCAAATTAAGCTCCCTATATTCCAAGGGTAGGCAAGGTAGTTGAATCCAAAAAGGAATAAATTTAACTACAAAATCTTGAGACATAAAATTAGGATACAAGGGCTACATGAACAAACCCGAACCCTGAAAGACCCATAATTTTACCTTAAAACTACATCTCTTTGCCTTTTGGACTGAAAAAGCACTAGAAAAATTCCCTTCTCTTGATCTAAATAAAAAAAATTAATGGCCCCTTCCCACTCCTCAAAGATCAATTCTTTAAGGACAACAATATCAAGATTTAGGCACTAGACCTTACAAATTAAAGCTCGTTGACGAAGATCAGAAATTTGTGGATCTAGCTGGTTTTCAGATAAGGTAATTGATACATTCACCTTAGTAGCAATTTGATTCACCAGTCCTTCCACCTTATCCCCTGAAGATTGATCTACCTTTTCCAACTTATCCACATTATTTGAATTGTGTGTCTGTTTAACCTCAGTTACATGCCTCCATTGTATTTTGCATCCATTATTTGCATGCAACGTCTTTTCCTTAGATGCAGTCTGCTTCTTCTTTTTCTTATTCTTCTTTGCATATTGATTTCCCTTCGATTTACCCTCACTATTCTAATCTTTCTTAATTTCCAATGCCTTTGTATGTTGGGCAGCTTGTGCATGTTGTTCTTGGAAAAAGAGAAATTTCCCAATTCTTTCAATTTAGGAACATTATCTAGCCTTGCATGCAGAAACTGAGGACCGGTGGAGGTTTATTTCAAGCATTCTGCTTCTTCATGTTGGGTATCATTCAATTTATCCGAGTTCTTTGGTCTTTCAAAGCTCTTTGAATCCTTTCCTTGTTCAAAATTTGTCGCATGTTGATCATTTTGTAAATGATATAACTCACCCATGCCTTTGGAATTGACTTTGGTATCTATCCTTACATTCTTATTTTGATCTAGGTCTTATAGGACTAAAAATATATTCTGATTAGTTGGATTGAAGTGAGCACCAGAATTTTTAACTATAGTTTTTGAAGGGTTTTGTATACCATCATGTTGATTCTTTGTCAAAACCCTAATTTTTTGTTGATTTGAAATAGGATTTCCCCTATTCTCTTTATGATCTCCTCTATCATCCTCCCAGATGTCAAAAGGCTCCTGCTTATCATGCAAAAGACACCTATGAGGTCTTTTGGGGGCCCAAAATCTTTGCTTATCATGAATGGTAGAAGGTTGAGGTATATGATGATGAGCTTGTCCATATGCTTGTGGACCCTAATACCTATTTTGACCTGAATAACTATTAGAAGGTCTTTTGCCATCAAATTCAAATCTTTTTTTAAATCCCTCATTTCTAATGACTGCAAAATGTCTAACATTTTTTCGTTCTTGATCAATATGAAGAGACTATTTTCCATTTGCATGGTTGACTTCCATAAAATCCTTATTATTATTCAATGAAAAAGGCATATCATATTGGCTTTTGTGATCAACGTTGTTAGAATGAGGCTACCTTTGAAAGTCTACAGCATGCCCACCATAGCCATTTTGAAAATTTTTCCTGTTGGGTAGCCATTTTTTCAACCAAAAAAAAATCTAACCTCAAGGAGGTTAGGGGAAAATTCCATTCATATACCTTGGGTCAGCAGAGTAGGAACTAGAACACAATATAACTAACCCTTTCCTTTTCCCACTACGAAGTTGAGTCGAACTTGTGACCTCAAGGAATGCAAACCCCAAGCCCCAGCCAACTCTACTACAAGTGGCGGCTTTGAAAGTTTCTATTTGACTCAAGTGTATTTTAAATATTTTGTAGGGGGATACTTAATTGATGCCCGGATGAATGAGCTATCTTTCTTTTGTTTTGGTTTGATTTCAATTCCATGTTGCGTTTTTGGAGGTTGTGATCAATTTTGGAGTTCAAATCATTTTAGTTTTGATGGTCGGTTGAGGTGAGATAAATCGATATTCTTTGTCATTTCATTTGACAAAAATATTAAATTGTGATGTATAATTTAAATTTTGATTTCTCGTTGACTAGAATCTAAAATAATTCATGAAGATCTATTATTCGTGGAAGATGAGCTATGACAGTCATCTCCGATAGAAAATAAAAAGACATGGTTTCCAAAGAGGATATGCAAAGGCATTAAATTTTTTACTGAGATAATAAATTAAATATTACAGGAATAATTTGAACACCACTTATAATGTAGATAAAATATTACAGGGCTCTTGTTTTGTAGATAGTTTAAAAGAAAGTTTTACATGTTTAGTGCCAAGTAAGGGAAGAGTCACGATCAAAGGAGAACAATTTCTATGGATGAAAAAAACAAAGGAATTGCATCCATCGTGGGAGAAGATGTTAAGGTGTGCAACATAGAGGAAAGGAGGATGTGTAGGGAGAAGTATAGAGAGCAAGGGGTTTCATAGAGTGAGTAATCTTGGCAGGCTGCATAAGGAGGAGAAAAATGAGATAGCAAGAGAAATAATCAAGTAACCAACTCACTTATGATTTAGATAGTTGTAGAAATAAAAAGCTAGCATATATGGCACAACTTTGATATGTCATGAAATGCAGATTGGGGGTCGCATAGGTTTCTAGCAAGGAAGGAGAGTTTAAAAAATTCCTTGAGAAGAGCTTGGTTTGTGTAGGAAAAGAGGGAAAAGTTGAAAATTGCAACAAAGCAAAGAGTATGGTGAGGGAGGGATCGAGCCAATTAAAATTGGAAATCCATTAATGGTTCAAGCTATTCCAGGAAGGAGAGGGTTGCACATAGGTTTCGAGGATAGAGAAGAGGCTACGAGGAGTTTGATAGGGGCCATCGTGGAAGATTAATAGATGATAATTTAATTTTCTAATAGCAACAACCTTGAAAAGGCGTGGGTAGAGGAAATGAGGCAATGCCTCATGTAGGAAGTCATTAATGAATGTGCAAAAGAATAAAGCTTGAATGGAATATTTTGAATAGAATGCATGTTGGTTTTGATATCATTAATAAATTTAACTTGTTAATAGTCTATTGTAATAGTGTCATATCTTGATTAATGGGGATAAATGTATTGTTTTGAATTTTGAATTGGAATTTCATTGACAAATGAAATTGTCAACTCAAATAAATTGTGTTGTTTATGTGTAGAGGAGGGGGACTGGCTACTCTAAGACCCCATGTCACGGGAGGGTCCTAAGCAATAGGCTTCCTTGATCTACCTCAAGCTTGCTAAGTGATTTAGAAAGGTTAAGCACTTAGGGTCAAAAAGGAAGAGCAATTTGGTTGCTATTGTCCTTCTACTAACCCAAATATTTCAAGAAGTCAAGTGAGTCGATTCCCAAAATTCAATCTGTAACTCAGATAACTCACTGCCTGAGGATGGCAGTGCAAGACACAAACTCCAACGTGGCGTGTTGGTGTCTCAGTGTGGCATTGGAATCCATACGGACAAAGGACTTCTAAGACAAATAAAAACACTAAAAATTGAACTAACTGATCGACTAATGGATTTTATGCTATAACAAAATGTAGAAAGTATGAAAATGAAGCACAACAAGAAGAATACTTTAACGAGTCTATCTTCAAATTAACAAAGAAGGATAAGGAAGGGATACTGAACTTCGTGCAACTTGATTCTTCAAATAGCTCCAAATTAGAAGTACCTACACACAAAATAATGGGAAAATGTTGGGGTTTTGTTTAGAGGACTTCCTTAGTCAGTCCCCCACTTTGGTGTTTCCACCTCCATAGACATCCAGATAGCAATGATTGTCTAGAAAGATGATAAAGAGAGTATAGAAATGGAAATACCAAGCAATACACAAACAACAATATGCTACAATACAAATACAATAATGCAAAAGTGAATGAAAATGATGGATATCACCTTCTCAACCACGTGATCTCAAGGAAAATGGAGGAAGGAGAGAGCTTGCAATCTCTCCAAATCCAACGTTTTTGCAACAACTGAGAGGAGGAGCCAACAAAATACAACTTGCAGCTACAATGGAGTGGTGATGCAACTTGAAGGAGTTGAAAGTGAGTGTATATATTGAATCCAAGAGTGAATTGATCCAACAAGCTGAGTAGAATGAATGTTTTAGCAATTTAAAGGAAAAAAGAGGCAAAAATACCATTTGAAGTTGGTCAAGGGAGCAGCAAATGTTACACTTTGCATCCAGTGAAGAGTGTAACACCTCTATAGATTCTAGAGGTAGGAATCCTATCAGGACATAAGTGTGTTATGCGGACGTCCACACACCATGCTATCATCCCAGGAAGAAATTCCTCCATCGACACACAAATAAGTTGCCAAGTGGACAGGGAAAGGTGGTGGGTGTATGGATTGCATTATCAGATTTAATTCTCTAAGGTAGGGGATAATATAAATGTGGAATTTTCCTAGGGGTGCAAATTCATGCCATTACATTTCTCCCCCACTTTAGTGAGCATACACGTCAATGAATGTGAGGTAAAGTAGAGAAAAAAAATTTGAAAATCATATACCTAAACCATCGAGGAAGCAAACCACAATCTGACATGCTTAGACGTGTAGGAGAGATGGCTCCACAGGTACTCGTTCCTGCGGAAGGTGAACAAAAGATCTGTAGGTGCTCAGTCCTACAAAATAGGCTCCATGGGTGCTCGGTTCCATAGAAGGTAAACAAAGGTTCTATAGGTGCTTAATCCTACAAAATGAAAGTGCTTCACAGGTGTGTGGTCCTGCAAAGGAGGTGTCATAGGTGCTTAGTCTTGGGGAGCCAAAAATGAAATGCTTCATAGAGTCTGGTTCACCCTTATAGGTGTTTGGTCCTATAAGGAAAGCTCAACGAGGTGCTCAGTCCTCCAAGCTTGATTTTGGAAGCAGCTTCACAAGTGCTTGGTCTTACAAAGCAACATGTTAATCTGTAGACAAAACATGTTAGGCAAGCAAAATTCATGCAAACAGATAGACAGTCATATCACGGAACAAGCAATTGAAGGAGAAGTTTTCAAAGGGCTCCCTCAGGAACCCTCCAAAATAGTAAGGGGCCCATTCAAAGAGACACTCCACTTGAAAAGTGATGATATCTTTTTCAAATGATCCTATCATCAAGGAATCCAAAAAAAATGGCCTCCGCAAAGGTGAAATTTTTCTTTTTTTTTGCTATGAATTTGATTTCAAAAGAAAATCTTGCTAAAGGGATCCTTATTAAAAAGGATGCAAATTTTGAAAAATGCAAAAAAAATTAGCAAGGGATTCATTGGCCACCAAATACATCTTATTGAAAATTAGAGAGGTAGGAGCCCCCCCTTAGGATGGTGTGTGCAAACTGAAGGAGCACTTGGCATCCTAAGGAAAGGAAGAACATGCAGAGATGTCGTGACCCACAATACATGACAATATGTAAACAGGGTTGCCACACACGTGAGGGAAAACACATAGGCACCAAAACATCAAGAAGAAAGCAAAGAAGAGAGAAATATAAATAGAGACCAAGAGATCAAGATAAAGAAAAACATAGAAAACAAATGACAGGGGGATTTGGGAATCCAGGGTCAGATCAACTCATCAAAATAGGTAACACGTAGTGTAGGAGCGAAAGATCATCAATCCCAAGAATTCTCAGATCTGAAGAATAGCACATGAATACAAAATAAAAATTAAAAAATTAGGTCAACATGGAAGGGTGGCCTGAATTCCCCAACACTTTGCATTGTCCCCAATCGTCAAAAATCAGGATACGACATATAGAAGAATGATGCAACACATAGAGGAATTTTATGACACATTTTCACTCCTGTATCCAAGCACTTACAAGGGTGACAAGGATCCTCCGGGAACACAAAAAACAAGCACGAGGGAAACACAACACACACAAATATAATCTGCAGATAAAGAAGAGGTACTCTCCTAGTCCTCATCAACTAGGAGGTCATTGTTCTCCCAATCTAGATCATTATAAGGGGAGGGTGGATCAGGTTGAAAGGGTGGGATAGCAGGGGAGCACCCTCTGACTCTCCTATGACAAGAGCTAAATAAGAAGGCCCCTCAAGGTCTTCATCACTCAACTCTTGTGAGGTAAAATTCATTGATCTTACAAAGATCACCGACAGTTGGGATATCATTTACTGAGTTAAACATGCACTTGATGGGAGTTCCATGTGTTAACTGAGTGGGATATGAAGGAGGCGCCCAAGATCCACCATCAACCTCATCAAAAGAGATGGTGAAATTCGGGAGATGTCGAGGCTACCTCCATCACCAGGACAATGCAAGCCAAAGAAAAACCCTCTCCCAAAGAAGGCAATCCCTTCTTTCGACCTCAACTAGAAGCAAGGTCATCCTCCAACTTACGCTTCATTGGAGGATGTGGAATCAACACAGAGGAAGTGAAAGATGAGGAGGAAGAGGACAAGGCCACAACAAACACCATCGTGGTGTTCAACATGTCCATAGGCCGAGAGAATGGAGGGATTTCCAAAAGGGACATCAAAAGAGGAGGCTACGTCGAGGGAGCGATGAACACTTGCACCCTTTTGGGGTGAGGGTCACCAGCATTCGCAAGAGGAATTGAAAGAAAAACTGAGGTGATAGGAACTAAAGTGGAAGGAACAAAAGAGGGAGGCACAACAAGAGATGGTGAAATAGGAGTTGTTGGCTCCTCTTCTACCTTCTATGAGGCAGCTTGGTCAATATCCAAATCCTTCCTCTCACGCTTACGCTCATGTGCAAGCCAATTTTGTCAACTCTAGGAACTAGAACTCACTACTTGGGAAGGAACAAGAGGCTCCTATTATGCCATAGGCATGTCCTCTACAACCGTTGTCGGTGGAAGGGTATCCCCCTAGACGAGAGTAGAAGCAAGAAGTGGAGTAGAAACTACAATAGGTGGAGAATCAGACTCATGCACTTTGGTGGTGGGCCTCTTTCCATTCACCATCCAAGGGGCAGGAGTAGTAGGAGGCCATGGAGGTTGAGACACAAGGGAAACTCCACGAGGACCCTTCCGCTTACAATAAACAATGGGCCTTGACACTGTGAGTAAGACAGAAGTTAAAATACTTGACGCTTGGCCTTCCACCAAGAAAGCACCATCAGACTCCCCATGTGAGGCATGGGAGCAGAGGATGATGGTGCCACAATAGGGCAAGAGGTAGAAGCAGATGAAATAGTAGAAGAGGAAGGCTCTTGGGCATGAGCAGGCTTCCCCTTCCCCTTTTGAGAGGAGGAGGAGGCATCCTATTGTTGTGCAATCATAGAGCCTTTAACTAAAATGGCATAAGGGGAGATAGGGTAGGTCACCTTCAACACTATGCCCCCATTCTTGTATTTGACATAGGTGTGGTACAACAAGTTTCTCCTTAAAGGAAGTAGACCAACTGGGGAAGGCCAAAAGTGATCTAGTGAGTAGCTCCCATGCGACACTAGAGGTTTATATCCAATGTCATGCACAACATGCATAGAGCCCTCATGAGAAAACTTTAAACACTTATGGGTTACCAAAGTGCTTGTGTTCATGGAAACTAGCCATGGGATGCCTAGCTTCACTTTAAACAATTCTAACACCGAGATGATATGGAAAGAAGCATTTACAATCTTAGGTCCTCCTAGGACTAAGAGGGTGATGGAACCAATCAGAGGGACCAGGATTTTTTCATATATATGTATTGTGCTTTTTGATTCATCATACCCATCCTTATGCAATAAATTTATCAGCATATTCTCCTCTATATAACATTCACACGACACGTGGTATCAACTAGAACACTAGTCACGACATTCTCATTGATGCGAGTGGGAATGTATAGAGGAGAAGGCTCTCTATTCTTGTTCATAGGCAAGTCCTATGATGTAAAATTTATAGCAAGTGATCCATTCACAGGCTACATAGAAGGAATAGGGAGATGTATAAAAGAGGCCATGTTTATGTACTTCGAAAGGACTTCCTCAAGATACCCCAAAGGTTTAGCAATCAGATGGTGACCTATCTATATTTCACTTCACAATGCTTAGGGATCCTTCTAACTACACCGCTAGGGGTTTTAGGTTGGGTTGCAAGGCTATGCGCCCTACAACACACAAACCTACAACACACCTAGGATATGAGAGAAGGTTCCTTCAACACTACGAAATGAAACCAAAATAGTTCACGTCAGGTTCACCAAAATGTAGAGGATAGGGACTGGTTGCTTTGAGACCCTAGGTCATGGGAGGGTCCTAAGTAACGGGTTGCCTTGATCTACCTAAAGATTGCTAAGTGATTTAGAAAGGTTAAGCACTTAGGGTAAAAAAGGAAGAGCAATTTGGTTGCTACTATCCTTCTGCTAACCTGAATATTTTAGGAAATTGAGCAAGCCAATTCCCAAAATTCAATCTACAACTCAGAAAACTTACTACCTAAGGATAGCAGCACAAGACACAAAATCTAGTGTGACATGCTAGCGTCTTAGTGGGGCATTGGCATCCATACAAATAGGCGACTTTTGAGATAGATAAAAACACTGAAAAATCAAACTAATAGATCAACTAATGGATTTTATGCTATAATAGAATGTGAAGAAAGTATGAAAATGAAGCACAACAAGAATATTTAACTAGTTTATCTTTGAATTGACAAAGAAGGATAAGGAAGCGATACCGAACTTCATGCAACTTGATTCTTCGAATAGCTCCAAATGAGAAGAACCTACGCACAGAAGAGCGAGAAAATTTTGGGGCTATGTTTAGAGGATTTCCTTAGTTAGTCTGTTGCTTTGGTGTTTCCACCACCATGGACAACCAGATAGCAACGATTGTATAGAAAGATGATAAAGAGAGTATAGAAAGGGAAATACAAATCAATACACTAACAACAATATGCAGTAATACAAATACGATAATGTAAAAGTGTGAAAATGGTGGATATCACTTTCTCAACCATGTGCTCTCAAGGCAAATGAAGGAAGGAGCGAGCTTGCAAGCTCTCGAAAACCAACGTTGTCGCAACAATGGAGAGGAGCCAAAAAAACAACTTGCAACTATAATGAGGTGGTGATGCAACTTGAAGGAGTTGAAAGTGAGTGTGTAGATTGAAGCCAAGAGTGAATTGATCCAAGAAGTTGAGTAGAATGACTTTTTTAGCAATTTGAAGGTAAAAGGAGGAAAAAAGCTCATTTGAAGTCAGTCAAGGGAGCAACAAATGTTACACTCTATGTCCAATGGAGGAGTGTAATGCCTCTGCAGATTCTAGTGGTAGGAATCGTATCAAGACAGAAGCACGTTGTGAAAATGTCTATGCGTCACACTAGCATCCCAAGAAGAAATTCCTCCACCAACACACAAACGAGTTCCCAAGTGGATAAGGAAAGGTGGTAGGTGTATGGATTGCATCATCAAGTTTAATTGTATAAGGTAGGGGATATTGTAAATGTGGATTTTTCCTAGGGGTGCAAATTCACACCATTACACAATGAAATTATGGAGGTTTTATAATTTGAAGGAAATAGTTTTCCTATTTGTTGCAATCTAGGGCAGAATGTTACCCGTACATTTTGTCAATTTTTTGATAAATTATGTTGAGTAGTGAGAGTGTTTTTTCATTAACGTCATTAATTCTCACATCACCTTGTTTAAATTTCTCCCATGTATGTTAACATGGCTTTATCTATGTTAGGATCTATGACAATTGCATGTGTTTGCTTAATGTTTACAATACTTAACTTGAAGGTCTTAAAACGTAATAACATAATTGAAATGTTTAAATGAACATAGCAATAATAAAGTGATGAATAGAATAAAAGAGAGATAGAAGAGAGAATACAAAACATAAGTTAATAACAAAGTTCACCAATATGGCTACGTCTCTAGGTCCCTCTCCAATAGAGTGATTGATCCTTGATTATGCTCCAAAACTGGTTACAAGGCTTCAACTGGAGTCTCCTGTGAGTTACAAGGTCATCTCCTTCAAGTGCAACAGCATGACGCTCCTCCATTGCACAAAAATGAACACTCAATTCTCCATGTACAATTCTCTCAATAATCACCACTTACTTAACCCTCACAAGCCTATAACCCCCTTTTTTATAAATAATTTTTTCCCAATATGGTTAATAACCATATGGTTTACAAAATCCACCCTATCTCCCTTTTACAAGTAAAAATATTTGAAAATGCCCCTATTTACAAATAAAAATCACTAATATCCCTTTTACAAATCTTCAAAAACCCCTTAATAGCTTTTGAATAATCTTATATATCATTTTGAATTATTAATTAAGCCCTTATATATAGTTTTATTCGGGTTATACAGTTCATATTTTTATAATGGATTAACTTTAATTTTAGTTTAGGGGGTTAATAGTTCATATTTGGGAGATTTGGGCTTTAAAATGTCTTTAAAATGGAGCGATGCCCACATATATCTCAAAGCCACACGATGGTGTGATGGTAGAGAGACATTTTGGGGGTGGGGAGGTTGGTGGATCGATTCCTACCGCCAACTATTTTTAACACACAATTTCAAATAGTTAAATGACCAAATCAATCGACGCCATAAACAACTTAAAGCATGAATGATGGCACAACGGTCAGCGGGCATTGTGGGAAGTGAGAGGTCATGCGGTTGAACCACATAAATTTTTTACTAAACTATTCAACAACCCCGTCAGAGGACCTGCATGGGTGTGCCACGTGGCACCATCTCATTGAGCCACGTGGCATCCCCTCATTCATTGACAAAGACACCTCAGCTGCCACTTTGGAGACCATATGCTAACTCAAATGCCATGTGTCAAGCCCTGATTCATCCACATCACCATTTGTACGGTATAGTCTACCTTGTCAGCAATGTCAGCATCTGTACGGTCTAGTCAAAAAAGTCAACCCCCATCTTTGATTAGTCATATCTTCGATGTATGAGCTCTGATTTCGATGAAATAAGCAACATTAGGATTGTCTCGTCGAGCTCTTTGTTTTGACACCATTTTCGTCCAATTTCAAAATGATCATTTTTTTCCCTTCTGACCAACCTTTGGTACCCTATTTGACCCAACTTTGACTGAGCATATCTTGAGTGTACGATCTCCTTTTGACTACGTTCAAGATGTGTTGGGTTCAATATTTTGAGAACTTCAACATGGAAAAAAATTCTAGAGCATATGGAACACTTCATTTTTTGGAAAAAAGTATCCACTTGGATAAGTCCTCCCCACTCGAGAGCTTTTGGACCTCCAAAAGTTACATTGATTTGGAATTTAAGTGAGGGCATGGCCTTCCCACTTGTCATGTATCATCTATCCATATGTACACCTGACTCATCACTACAATCAAGACTACAATAATCTATCACTTCCATAAACATCTACATCAACTGTTACAGCTATTAACCAATAACCATTGACTAATATCAAATTGAATAACAATGTAGATACAAAAGCGAATGAAGCAACATGTCTAACTTTCACAATAGGGACATTTCTACCCAAGGGAATCTCCAAATTCCCAACCATAAGTTGAGGACTTGGACCATCAATACTTTCATTTACTGTTTCCTTGTGTTGTACTGTTGGTGTATCCTGTGACAACTAATCATGATTAGCCTTGATTGCCTCCAGTTCATGTCTAGAACCACCTGACTTTACAAACATAAGAGACAAATGTTTACTTGCATTAATCACCCTTTTTAGTTGCCATGTGTTTGCAAAAGATCTACTAGTCTTGATCCTATGAGAATGTACAATATACTTGATGCCATCTTTAAAAAATGATATGATTAAATTCCTTGTAGAAAACAACCTTTCGATCATACAAATACGGGCTACCCAACACTATCCCATGAACATCTAGTGGAACCACATCAAACTGCACCTCATCAACATACTTGCTTGTGATTGTGAATCTTAAAGTACACTGCCTTGTTACTTGTGATTCATTGTTTTCGCAAACCCAACCTAGTGGATAAGGTCTTTGATGCAATGCAGTTTTCAATCCTAAATTCCTTAAAACATCTTCTGAGATTAGGTTAATTTTAGATCCACTGTCAATGAGTGTATCAATTTTAGTGTGCTTATCAACCACCCTTATGTGAAATAGCTCATTTATTTTCCTATCTTCAAGGACATCATAGACTTGAGGAGTAGAAGCACAACTAGCAATAGAAACAATAGAAGCCTTGCCTTTTAATCCCATTGTTGTTATCTTAGTTTGGTCTTCAAAATATAAACCAAGATCCATAACAACATTTGTGGTCTCCTTCTTACCTTTTTGTTTACAAGCCCATTTTGGCTTCAATTCTAGATGCAACTACCAGCAGTGATCTTCATCATTACCTTTCTTGCCACAATGAGAGCATGTGAACTTATCATCCTCTTTCTTAATGGTATTTGTCTTGTTCCCTTTTCCTGTATCTTTAGACATAGTTGGATTCTTGTCAGACTTATCAATGAAAGTACTCTTACCTCTTAACTCTAGGTGTGTGGCTTGTACACATGCTTTATCCAAATTCCTAGGATTCAAAACCAAAATGGAATGTTTTACATAAGAGTGAAGACCACCTATGTACTTAAGCAATGTGTCCTGGGTGTACAATGGGACATTCAATGCAATAGCCCTTTTCTTGAATTCATGGGTGTACTCTTGGACAGTTTGACCTTTCCCTTGCCTAAAAGTTTTCTAGTTCATCATTAACTGTTGCATATGGCCTAGGGGATAAAATTTCTTCTTAAGAGCATTAACAAATTCTTCCCAAGTTAAATTGACTCTACCATGTTGTGAAATTTTTCCCCGAGTTCTATTATCCCACCAGGTGAGAGTTGTTCCTCCCAACCGAAGAGTAGCTAACTGGATCCTAGAAGAATCATCTAAGAGACCTTGAACTCTACAATACACTTCTACTTGTTGAACCCAATCATCTAATTTCTCAACATTTCATTCCCCACAAGGTAAATCAAATTTTACATCCAATTTAATTTTAGTTTTATGTGCACCCTTGAAAGGATTAGCAGAAGAAGTAGAATTTGTAGGAGAAGAAGGAGAAGATGGATTTGGAGGCATTTTTGGAGGCTCCTGATCACCTCCTGGTCTTTTCCCTTTGTCCTTTCGATCCTCTTGCTTTGACGAGCCTTCTTTCTCAAGTCGCTTCAATTCTTGCCTCTCCTGAAAATGTACTTCTACTATTGCCTTCATTTCAAGAAAAGCTCATTGAAAACTCTTTTCATCAAGCTCTAGACTCTATCTAGCTTCTGATTCTTCCATCTTTGGCAAAGTTCTTCATTTAACGATCTCAGGATTTTATTCTGCAAGCGTGCCTTCACCTCGTTGGTTCTTGGATTGCGTTAGCATCCACTTCTATAATACTAGTAAAAAAAGCTCTGATACCAACTTGATATGTGTTAGGATATATGACAATTGCATGTGTTTGCTTAATGTTTACAATGCTTAATTTGAAGGTTTTAAAACATAATAACATAATTTAAATGTTTAAATGAACATAGCAATAATAAAGTGATGAACAAAATAAAAGAGAGATAGAAGAGAGAAGACAAAACGCAAGTTGATAATGAAGTTCACCAATATGGCTACATCTTTGGGTCACTCTCAAACAAAGTGACTAATCTTTGATTATGCTCCAAAACTGGTTACAAGGCTTCAACTGGAGTCTCCTTTGAGTTACAAACTCATCTCCTTCAAGTGCAGCGGCATGACGCTCCTCCGTTGCGCAATAATGAACACTCAATTCTCCAAGTACAATTATCTCAATAATCACCACTTACTTACCCCTCACAAGCCTATACCCCCCTTTTTTATACATAAAATTTTCCCAATATGGTTAATAAACATATGATTTAAAACATCCACCCTATCTCCCTTTTACAAGTAAAAATCTTTGAAAATCCCCCTATTTACAAATAAAAATCACTAATATCCCTTTTACAAATCTTTAAAAATCCCTTAATAGATTTTGAATAATCTTACATATCATTTTGAATTATTAATTAAGCCCTTATATAGTTTTATTCGGGATGTACAATTCTTATTTTTATAAGGGATTAACTTTAGTTTTAATTTAGGGGGTTAATACTTCATATTTGGGAGATTTGGGCTTTAAAATGTCTTAAAAATGTAACGACGCTTGCATATATCTCAAAGCCACACGATGGTGTGATGGTAGAGAGACATTTTGTAGGTGGGGAGGTTAGTGGATTGACCCCCACCCCCAACTATTTTTAACACACAATTTCAAACAGTTAAATGACAAAAGTAACCAACGCCTAGACAGGTTAAAGCATGAATGATGGCACAATAGTAGGTGAGCATTGTGGGAAGTGAGAGGTCCTGTGGCCAAACTACATATTTTTTTTAGTAAACTGTTCAATAACCTCGCTAAGGACCTACAAGGGGGTGCCACGTGGCACCATCTCACTGAACCATGTGGCATCCCCTCATTCGTTGACAAAGACACCTCAGCTGCCACTTCGGAGATTGTATGTTGACTCAGATGCCACATGTAAAGCCCTGATTTGTCTATGTCACCATTTGTATGGTATGGTCTGCCTCGTCAGCATGCTAACATCAACATCCATACGATCCAGTCAGCAAAGTCAACCCCCATCTTTGAAGGATCATATCTTCAACATACAAGCTCTGATTTCAGTGAAACGATGACGTTGGGATCCTCTCATCGAGCTCTTTGTTTTGATGCCATTTTTTGTCCAATTCTAGAACAATCATTTTTTTACCCTTTTGACCAGCCTTTGGTACCCTATTTGACCCAACTTTGACTCAACATATCTTAAGTGTATGAGCTCCTTTTGACTCCATTCAAGTTGCGGTGGGTTCGGTTTTCTAAGCACTTTGACATGGTGATGATTTCTAGAGAATATGGAACACTTCAAATTTTAATGAAAAGTATCCACCTAGATCAGTCCTCCCCATTAGAGAGCTTTTAGACCTCTAAAATTTACATTTAGTCATAATTTAAGTGAGGGCATGTCCTTCCCACTTATCATGTATCATTTGTCCATTTGTACACCTAGCTCATCACTACAATCAAGACTGCTATAATATTCTTGACATATACATCATTTTATCACTTCCATAAGCATCTACATCAACTGTTACATCTATTAACCAATAACCACTAACTAATATCAAATTGAATAACAATTTAGAGATAAAAGCGAAGGAAACAACATGTTTATCTTTCACAATAGGGACATTTCTACCCAAGGGAACCTCCAAATTCCCAACCATAAGTTGAGGACTTGGATCTTCAATACTTTCATTTACTATTTTCTCGTGTTGTATTGTTGGTGTATCCTATGAAAAATGGTCATGATTAGCCTTGATTACCTCTATTTCATGTCTAGAACCACCTAAATTTATAGACATAAGAGAGAAATATTTACTTGCATTAATCACCCTTTTCAACTGCCTTGTGTTTGCAAAATATCTACCAGTCTTGATCCTATGAGAATGTACAATATACTTGATCTCATCTTTAAACAAATGATAATGATTAAATTCCCTATAGAAAACAACCTTTCGATCATACAAATACGAGCTACCCAACACTATCCCACAGACATCTAGTGGAACCACATCAAACTGCACCTCATCAACATACTTGCTTGTGATTGTGAATCTTAAAGTGCATTGCCTTGTTACTTGCAATTCATTGTTTTTGCGAACCCAACCTAGGGGATAAGGTCTTTGATGTAGTGTAGTTTTCAATCCCAAATTCCTTACAACATCTTCTGAGATTAGGTTAATTTGAGATCCACTATCTATGAGTGTATCAATTTTAGTGTGCTTAGCAACCACCCTTATGTGCAATAGCTCATTTTTTTTCCTGTCTTCAGGGACATCATAGACTTGAGGAGTAGAAGCACAACTAGCAACAAAAATAATATAAGCCTTAACTTTTAATCCCATTGTTGTTATCTTCATTTCATCTTTAGACTCTAAACCAAGATCCATAACAACATTTGTGGCCTCCTTCTTACCTTTCTATTTACAAGCCCATTTTAGCTTCAATTCTGGATGCAACTACCAGCAGTGATCTTCATCATTACCTTTCCTACCACAATGAGAGCATGTGAACTTATCATCCTCTTTCTTAATGGTAGATGTCTTCTTCCCCTTTCCTGTATCTTTAGATTTAGTTGGCTTCTTGTCAAACTTTTCAATGAAAGTACTCTTACCTCTTGACTCTAGGTGTGTGGCTTGTACACATACTTCATCGAGATTACTAGGATTCAAAACCAAAATAGAATGTCTTAGATAAGAGTGAAGAACACCTATATACTTAAGAAATGTGTCATGGGTGTACAATGGGACATTCAATGCAATAGCCCTTTTCTTGAATTCATGGGTGTATTCTTGGACTGTTTGACCTTTCCCTTGCCTAAAAGTTTTCCAATTCATCATTAACTATTGCATATGGCCTAGGGGATAAAATTTCTTCTTAAGAGCATTAACAAATTCTTCCCAAGTTAAATTGACTCTACCATGTTGTGAAATTTATGCTCGATTTCTACTCTCCCACCAGGTGAGAGTTGTTCCTCCCAATCAAAGAGTAGCTAACTGGATCCTAGAAGCATCATCTAAGAGACCTTGAACTCTACAATACACCTCTACTTGTTGAACCCAATCATCTAATTTCTTAGCATTTAATTCCCCACAATACTTAGGTAGATCAAATTCTACATCTAATTTAATTTTAGGCTTATGTGCACCCTTGAAAGGATTAGCAGAAGAAGTAGAATTTGTAGGAGAAGAAGGAGAAGATGGAGTTGGAGGCATTTTTGGAGGCTCCCGATCACCTCCTGGTCTTTTCCCTTTGTCCTTATGATCCCCCTACTTTGACGAGCCTTCTTTCTCAAGCCGCTTTTGTTCTTGCCTCTCTTGAAAAAGTACTTCTACCATTTCCTTCATTTCAAAAAAATCTCATTGAACACTCTTCTTATCAAGCTCTAGACTCTATCCAACTTCTGATTTTTCTATCTTTGGCAAAGTTCTTCATTTACCGATCTCAGGATTGTATTCTGCAAGTGTGCCTTCACCTCATCGGCTCCTAGATCGCGTTAGCATCCACTTCTGCAATACTAGTCAAAAAAAATTTGATACCAACTTAATCTGTGTTAGGATCTACGAAAATTGCATGTGTTTTCTTAACGTTTACAATGCTTAATTTGAAGGTCTTAAAACATAATAATGTAATTGAAAATTTTAAATGAACATAGCAATAATAAAGTGATGAACAAAATAAAAGAGAGATAGAAGAGAGAAGACAAAACAAAAGTTGATAATGGAGTTCGCCAATATGGCTACGTCTCCAGGTCCCTCTCCAACAGAGTGACAGATCCTTGATTATGCTCCAAAACTGGTTACAAGGCTTCAACTGGAGTCTCCTATGAGTTACAAGCTCATCTCCTTCAAGTGTAGTGGCATGACACTCCTCCATTGCACAAAAATGAACACTCAATTCTCCATGTACAATTCTCTCAATAATCACCACTTACCCCTCACAAGCCTATACCCCCTTTTTTTATACATAAAATTTTCCCAATATGGTTAATAACCGTATGATTTACAAAATCCACCCTATCTCCCTTTTACAATCCCCCTATTTACAAATAAAAATCACTAATATCCCTTTTACAAATCTTCAAAAACCCCTTAATAGCTTTTGAATAATCTTACATATCATTTTGAATTATTAATTAAGCCCTTATATAGTTTTATTTAGGCTATACAATTCATATTTTTATAATGGATTAACTTTAATTTTAGTTTAGGGGGTTAATAGTTCATATTTGGGAGATTCAGGCTTTAAAATGTCTTTAAAATGTAACGGCGCCCGCATATATCTCAAAGCCACACGATGGTGTGATGGTAGACAGACATTTTGGGGGTGGGGAGGTCGGTGGATTGACCCTCACCCCCAACTATTTTTAACACACAATTTCAAATAGTTAAATGACAAAAGTAACCGGTGCCATAGACAGGTTAAAGCATGAATGATGGCGCAACGATAGGCAAGTGTTCTAGGAAGTTAGAGGTCACGCGATCAAACCACAATTTTGTTTTAGTAAACTATTCAACAACCCCACCAGAGGACATGCACGAGGTGCCACGTGGAACCATCTCATTGAGCCACATGGCATCTCCTCATTCATTGACAAAGACACCTCAGCTGCAACCTCGAAGATCGTATGATGACTCAAATGCCATGTGTCAAGCCTTGATTCGTCCACATCACCATCTGTACGGTACGATTGGTGCAGGGGCACCTAGTCTACATTTTGTACATAGGTTCCAATGTTAGGTTTTTTGGTTTTTTGAGTCATATTTTATGTAATGAGGTATATTTAGACCATATTTAATGTTTTGAGTCTCATGGGGTTGGTTTTAGATAAATTTGTCAAGTTTTTGTAAATGTTGCAAAAGTTGCAAGTGCAACTTTGCAATTTTAGCTTGTAATGGAAGTTGAACGGTCAAAAATTCAAAAGGTAGTTGTTAACCATTGTGTTTTGATTTTTTATGTCTAAATATTCCTTGTACAACATGAGGAAAACTTTTGGAGGTAGTTTTATGATCAAACAATAAAGCAATTTTACCATTTTTTGCAATTTCTTGAGTAATTGTGCTACTATAGAACTTTGCACAACTTTGTACTACGTGTTCATGATTTGAAGTGCATTGGAATCAATGGAGGGGTGAACTAACTATGTTTTGGTTTTTATTTGATCTGATTTCATAAAGTTTCAAGAGAGTTAGAGCCAATTTGGTGAAATCAGCCAGAAAACCCTAGGTTAAGAGGGTTTGGTTGGAAAAATAGAATATTGAACCATTCCACCAGTGGAAACCTCTGAAAATCAATGGAATGGGAGTAGTTAAGTTTTTTTTCATTTTTTTAAAGTTTGTAGGTGCAGGGGATGGAGGTAGGGAAATGTGTGATCAAGCACTAGCCTAATATCTCAATGTATTAGGCTTGGAAGTGTAGGTTAGAAGTAGGGTTTTGATGATAGATGAATTTGTTAATGTTCCTGATAATAAATTTGGTGATTTAGACCCCATGTGACTTGGTTGAAGTCCTAGAATTGAATTTTGTGATTGGGAGAGAGTTTACCTTGAAGTTGCTTTGTAAAACAAGCCTAATTGGGCTTAAGGGCACCGAGCAGTCAAAATAAGAAGGTGACATTACAAAACAACCACTTATGCAAATCTGATATGTGCCTAAGCGGCATAAAGGGTATCCTAAATGATATAAAATTCTTGGGTTTTAGGCCTTCTCTAAAAGATATGATGAAAATACATTGTTTGGAATGTTATAAGCAAGATTGAAGAAATTGTGAACAAGACACCAAGCTAGGGTTTTCAAGTTGAAGAGTTTGTTGAATTGTGATTGAATTGAAGACCTCCACCCTACTCTGCATCAATGATCTACCTCATCAACATGCTGACATCAACATTCGTACGATCTAGTCAGCAAAGCCAACCCCTAAATTTGACCGGTCATATCTTTAACATACAAGCTCCGATTTCGGTGAAATGAGCGACATTGGGATCATCTCATTGAGCTCTTCATTTTGACATTGTTTTCTTCCAATTCTAGAACAATCATTTTTTTGTCCTTCTGATCGGCCTCTAGTACCCTGTTTGACCCAACTTTGACTGAGCATATCTTGAGCATACAAGCTCCTTTTGACTTCATTCAAGTTGTACGTTGGGTTCATTTTTTTGAGCACTTCGACATGGCGATGATTTTTGGAGCATATGGAATACTTCAAATTTTGACAAAAAGTATCCACCTAGATCATGGCTTGTTTGAGATATTTATTGTAATGGTTATTTTTTAATCCACTTTTTGAAGATAATATTAATTATATTATTTATTTAAATCATAAGTGTACTCTTTTTATGAGTTGCTTTTGTTAACATATTTTGGGCTTCCATGAGTGGGAATAAACACATCACTAATTAATTATTGAGGACATGTAAGTTTAGGTTGATTCATTTAGCCCTATGCTCAAGGTTTTGTGTTGAGGGGGATGCCTCCTTTTTTATTCATTATTCCATTTTGGAATTGGAACTGTTAGCCTATTTTAAGATTAAAATAGTCTCAACATTTTAAAAGTTTTAAACCAAGAAAAAAATGACCCTTAGGCATTTTAAACAAAAGGGGAGATTAAATGTTATTTTCATTATGTTTCAATGTCAATGGATGAAAAGGGGAAAAGGGATAAATTTTCTACCTTTTGAATATTTCAAAAACTTCACCCACATAATCTTGGAAGCTTAGCAAGAGTTTAGGGTTTTCAGTAAGTTTTTTCCCCTATTATTTTGTGTGTCATGTGGCATACAAAAGGAGATGTCATTGAAAATAGTTTCCACCATTCCTGGCATGGAGGAGTTACCTGGTTGCTTTGTTTATGGAAAAAAATGGAGGCACGTTGCAAGCAAACCAAAGGAATATGGCACGTAACATGGAGAGTTAAGGAAAATTCACAAGTTTTGCTTAGTCTTCATCCCATGTTGTAGGTCCTATGTGTATGCTTCCATAAATTCTAGATATTTGATTTTGTTGTAGTAAAAGTAAAGGAAATGAAGTTTTTATAGATTCAAAGCATGAAAAGTCTTCTATAAAGAATTGAAATAGAAATGTTTAAATCGCTACTCTCATTAGAAGGAAATTTGTAGGAAAAGTGAAATAGATAGTCATGAATAGGTGGTTGAACAAGTCAGGCATAAGAAAATTGCATTGCAATAACTTTTACACTCTACAAAAGCCGAGGTTGAAAGGTTAAAAGTAGACCATGTTTTATTAATGGAAAAGTTAGCAACCATAGCAATTTTGAAATTGAATTGGTTGACAGTTCGGATGAAGTAATTGTATTCAAAACTATTTTATCCAAAACAATACCAAGTCTACATTTTTGAACTCACAATAGTCATTTGTCACTTTTAGTGCAATTTGAAGTTTTCATAATACAACTACAACCACCATTTATCAATCCTCTTCCACATGTGACAATGGGAATGGACATTTCTTTTGGAGCATATTCAAAACCTAGTCAAATCTTGTAAGACTTTTTCTAACTAAGGTTGAGTAAACTTTTCCAAAAGGATTAAATATTTGTGTTGCATTTTAAACCTATTAAATTTTATCATTAATAGAACCTTGTCGAAACCCTTAACTTGTTGTTTAAACCATAGCTAGATTAGGGTGACAATCTATGGTGTCTTAAGCTATGAATGGTTAAATATGCAACAAGTGTAAATGCTTCAGATCAGAAATACAAAAGTTGATGGATATTTAATACTTGAAGAAAGATGGAATATTGAAAGCTTTTAGAGCTCTGAGATACATCACGAATGGCACTCCTTTTGCTATTCAAAGGTGTGGAATGGAGACTCATGTCATTCTCAGCACTGGAAAAGCTTGAAAAATTTATAATTGTGCCAAGATAAATCTTGTACCAGCATAACCTAAAATGGGTTCTAAAGAGTTATCCATTTTGTCTTCACCACAAAGAAAGAGTTTTGAATCAGGGTCTGACTTATTATCAAGGGAAGGTAGTACACAGTTTTGTTTGGGGATGATAATCCACAATAGAAATCACAATGGGCCTCCACTACAATAAGAAGAGTTTAGCACATGCATATTATAAACCCGTTATTCATTTATATGCTTCTACTAAGAATAGAGTAATTGGAAATGCTTCAAGTTATTGCTAGAGTAATAGCTCACAAACTTGGAATTTATTTCCCAAATAAGCTATATGAGTCCATAGAGAGAAATACATGATAGAAGTTACATTATTTTTAGATTATTCATGTATTGGTAGGCTAAGTAACACACAAGGGTGATGCTTGTAAGGAAGCTAAAGTAGTTGAACAACTTCCTACACTAATCTTGAGATGAGGATATTGTAAAACTTTACAGATCTTTTCAAATTTTATAGGAACTTAAACATAAATATCATGCATACCACAACATAGTCATTTATGTGAGGAAACCCTTTCAGGAGAAAAAACCCCATGTTGATGATGTTTTTTGTATAGCAACAACTCAGACAGAATATAATATCCTATCTCTCTTGAAAGGTAAATCTCTATCAGCAAGCCTCAAGAGATAACCCCAAGGTCTCTAATGTCAGGTCTTGAAAATGCATAAACAACTCAGTGATAAATGTGAAAATGCTGGTAATCACAATGGGACCTTACTACAAGCAAAATACTGAATCTCAATTTATCAGATCTAACAATATGATGATACTTCAATCCTAAATTTAATCCAATGACCAAAGAAATAACAAAAGATGAGGGTTTCAAAGAGATTTCTAAACTTAATATTAAACCTAAGATTAACAATGAAAATGACCAACACTCGAAATGGACCAATCCCTCAAAACTAATTTCTACTTGACCCAAATGGATCTGCAATCTTATAGAAACAGTGCAATCTTCTAAGGTGTTAATATTTTCAAATCATGAACATTCATTCAAACAACCCTATTGCAATTGAAATGAATAAACCCTCACAATTGAACTAAGCACAATGAATATAAAGTCCAGGCTAACTTTGCAAAGCAACTAACAATCAGTTGGTTTGAAAAGTATGGACCGAGGATTCTTGCAACACTTCAAATATCAAACCATAAACATCATTGAATCAAATCTAATCTAAATATCGATTTTCCTCAAAGCAATTCTAAAGATAGAATAACAAGAACCATGCAAGATAAGAAGAACACAAGTATGGCACCAAATCACAATGTCATTACTTGCATCAAATTATCCACTATAGCAACAATTCCAGCTTTTTGTTACAATATTTGCTTGAGAACAACTACTTGCTAACTCTTGCTCTACTTAATTCGCTCTAACTATCTCTCTATTTTTCTATGTCTAAAACTTCTTAACCCCTACAAATGAGGCAAAATGCCATATTTATAGAACCCCCAAAACATGTCAGCCAAGATATGATTTTACAATAATAATTAGGCACAACAAGTCGGCCAAGAGAAATTCAAAATGAGATAAAATATGCATTAAATGCACGAACTTCATCTAGGTCGGCCTGGGATTTCCAATGTAGCTCAGACCAATGCATGTCAAAATAATAGGGAAGCAAAAATCTCGATGTAGCCCATCATTAACTACCTCCCCCTTTGTCTTTATGTCGATCCAGCATTTCATGCACCTTCAAAAGCACCCTATCCAAGTCAACCACAGGTGGTAAAGGAAAAACCCTAAGTTGCCTCTCAATTGATGCAATTTCTTCCCTGGATTGTTTCACTGACTTATCCCACTCCACCTTATAAGTTAGGTACTTATCAATGACAGCAATGTAGGTGGCCGCATCATCCAACTAATGCTCATAAATGGAATCATCATTCACTGGAGCATAAACATCATGCCACCACTTTCTCAATTGTTCCAAACTATAATACATAGGGGCAATATTCCTTCTCCCTGTCATAATCTCAAAGAAAGCAATGGATCCATTATACACACGAATTAGGGTATCATCAATGTACCTCCTCTATTTGTAAATATTCTTCAGAACCTTCTGCCTAATTTGCAATGCTTCAAACCATTCCCAAGGTTCAGCAGCTCCGGAGGAAGGGAGAACTTACTAACTTATCCCTGGTGTACTCCATGATAGTTTTGGTTTTCTGCAACAGGAGATCTGTATCTTCTTTGTCCTGAGCCAACACTTCCTTCAACCAGTCAATTGCTCTCATAGCATCCTTCTTTATTGACAAAATGTCTTTCATAGCCTCATTTCCTTTGGTTCACACCCCTTGCAGCCAATTTGCAATGGCAAGAGCGGAAGCTTTCATCTTCTCTAGCTCGGTGATAGTTTCCTAAGGTAAGGGATTCGCAGCAAAGGCGAAGGGGTTAATAGATTGCAAGGGCTTCATCAGATCCTCCAAGCATTTCCTGAGTTTCTCATTTTCCCTTTTCAACTCATGCTTAGTCTTTATTTCCTTCCTCAATCTGCCCAAGATGACTGCACTAGAACCCTGAAAATCTTCAATATCCTACTCAACAAAAGTGTGCCCTAAATTGAAAGTCTACACATTATAGTCCTTTGCAGATACCTCATATCTATTCTTATCCTGAGTAGGAGTTGCAATGTGGACAACTCTATTGTTGGCCTCATCTCTCTTGATCTTTGAAATCACCCTAGCCTTCTTTTTACCTTTATCCTTTCCAATCCTAGCTAGCAGCTCATCCCAATTGGGTGGGTTGCCTTCAAAAACATGTTTTCTCCTTATCTCCTTAACCAACCAACCAAGGAAAGTGGATTTCAATTATACTTCAGTCTGCTTCTCCTCTTCTTGTTGATCTTTACGAACTTCTTCACTCAAACCCTGCTTCTCAGGAGTCTCATATGTCTTACTCTCCTTTTCTTCAGCATATTCCTCCTTATGCTCAGGTGATGGAATCTTTTCTACCTCTTCTTCTCTTGGAGGGGATTTAACCTCTTTAGTTCCAACACGTGACTCTGCATATGCAACCAAGGGAGACTGCATTACCTTTTCAACTTCTGCTTCTGCACTATAAAGGTCACCTTCATGAAATTCCTCCCCTTCAGTATCTGGATGATCTTCAACCTCTTTGGATTCACTAGGTTCACTTTGAGCCTCATGGGAAGAAGGAACCTCATCATGCTGCTCCTCATGAGAAACAACCGAAAGAAGGTCTGTTTTAGGCACACTATCCTTGGGAGAAGGAGTCCTATACCTCCTTGTATATACTTGTGCCTTCTCCTCCTAGCTTTCTACATTTACCACCGGTGGGGTAACTTCTTCTTCTCCCACCTTGGAGCTTGCCTTTTGTGACAGTCTTATGACTCTTCTCCTTTTGGGCACAGGAACATCAACTTCAGGACCCTGCTTTTATGTTTCTTTCTGTTCAGAATTCTTAGTCCTTGACCTTTTCTTAGCTATTGGCTTTCTCTGCTTTTAGGTCTCTTGGAATTCCTCCTCCTGAACGCCTTTAATTTTGATCTTGAAAGGAGAATCCAGCTTGCCTTTGCCCTTAGGATCCTATTCAGTTGAATCTTCAGAAGTGGAGTGAGGGTCCAAATCTCCCATCAGCTCATAGGTGCACTCTACACCCTCATTTTCTAACTCCCACAGCTTATGCCTTAGCCACATTCTAGTAAACTTGGTGACTGGATCCATCAACTACTTTAGTTATGTCTTTTCTTCCTCTAGCCAATCCACATCACCAATTGGCCTTTTCTTTACTACCTCATAAGCATGATCTTGAATCAAATTTCCATCATCTTCAAGCTGATCTGGAACTGCCCTCACATTGTATAATCAGATTGATTCTACTGGGAGCTGAGAGAACTTTTTCTTCCTCACCTCGTATTCATCACTGCAGTTAGCCCAGTAATCTTCTAACTCAACCTTATGGTTGTATTCTCTACTGGCTCTCCTTTGGGCTTCACCTGTGATGTCAAACCTTGATCTCTTGGAATGGAAGCATAAACCAAGAGCACTCATCTCCTCCTTAGAAGCCTGGGCAGAAACAATGGAAGGACAAGCCTCTCCAGTGCCAATCCTTAAGGGGAAGTCTCCACGAAAACTGGTCTTATGCTTGTCCCTCTTAACAATGGCATCAAAGACACATATCTGTCTAGTGACTTCCAGAAGTAAAATATGATTAGTAGGGTACCTTGGAAGTCTGTAAGGGGCCCTTTGGAAACCATCAATCTGGATGTATGAGAAAGTTGGGAATTGAATAAACCATGCCCCATACTTCTTGATGAGCTCCTTTGCTTGGTCCAAAATTCTTGTGTTCTCTGCTCCCTGAAGTAATCTAGTGATATGCATGGTGAATGCATCGTTCACCCTCCTATAGCTAGAGCTTCCTAGGTGCAATTGAGGGTAAACCTCATAGATGACATCCTGCCCAAAAATTCCCCTTGTGCTCAATCCTTTGTAGGGGTGAAATCTCACAAGTGCATAGACCAAGTATGAAGTCATTGTGAAGGTCTTAGTTTGTAACACATTGGATAGCTGCTCATGGATCACCCTGCTAATCACACCAGCCCAATGATAGTTGATATGTTCTTTCTCCATCCTCACAATAGCGTGGCACATCCAATTCTCAAACATACCTACATTCCTTAATCCAACCACCCTATTGAGCAATGTGATGGCATCATAGTATTCTTTCTTGAACTTTGCTCTAAACAGTTGTTTGGGTAGTTTGGAATAATGAGACTTGGGCTTCTCTAGCCAGGAATTGATAAACTGTTGTGATTTCACGGTCTCTTCTTCATAATATTTCTTAGATGCCTCCATGTTGAATGCCACCACATGAGACCTATCTGGCATATCAAAAGTTTGGGCTATAGAAACAGGATTCATATTTGCTACAACTCTTCCTTGAGGACCAATAATTCTTTGTGTGTACTGATCATAATGTTTGGCGCACTCGAGGACAAGCTCATAGCACTAGACTATGGAAGGAAAACCGGCCACATGTGACAAGCCTAACTCCTTCATTCTCCTAGATGTCGCGGTAAGATCATCTGATTCCATTCTTCCTTTGAACTCCTCGTAGTCCCAGAGGCCAACATTCGTATTTGTTACTTCTGACCAGATAGAAGTGATCTTACTCTCAGGAATTCTGCTTTTGATGTCCATTTTAATCTTTTCTGCTTCAGAAATTGAAGACCCAGCCACTGCCTTGCTAGACTCAGCCTGCACTTGACAAAGGAAACATAATAAAAACCACAAGAAACCAATGTTAATCCATCAAGGGCATCATTAAAATGAGTCCCACATAAGCAAGATGTCATTTCAATTCCATACAAAATGATCATAATGAATTTTGGGTTTCAGGACCATCCGCGGAATCCAAGCCAGGAGGAACTCCGGGAAATTCAAAGTCAAACAGATTCTAGCGAAATGAACATGAAATCACCTACTATCAACTAAGTCTGACCATTATCAATCAATAAATAGCATGTGAAATCTAAATATAACATGAATTAATCATAAAATTTATAGTCATCCATTAACACATCATGCTATTCCATATTCCTTCATATTTCATAAAATTCTGGGAAAATCCGCCAGGGATGGATTTCTGTGAAGGCAGAGACACTTTGCAAATTTTAGGGAAAACAGGGGACCAAGGATTCTGGGAAAATCCCGTCCACACGGAAATCCGCAGACAAGACAAAACTCCATAAATATGTGAATTGCGGGAAATCGAAGGAGATCGGGAAAATCCGCTAGAGCCGAAAAATCCGCCGAAGACAAAAAATCCTGGACTGAGGACGAAACCTGAACTGCGACACGAAATCACGATTTTACTCAAACCAATGGATAGATCCTAAATTTTGAGAATCTAGGCCTGAGACGAGCTTGGTATGGACCTTCCATAGACTTTCTTAGAATTCTAGGCCAATTGGGAGGCGAAATAAAGTTTCATGGTGATGCCCTACGTATCAAACCCTACAAATCCACCATTAACGCATAGGAAAACTCAATATCCCCTCAACTCAATTGCTAAATCACTACTAGGGTTTACTCATGACTTCTCAAGCATGACTCCTCACAATGCAAAGAAACAAACAAGCTCAGAACTTACTTGGAAGACCATAAATCAAACAATGCTACGCAACTCTAGTCATGAAATGATCAAACATTCAAGAATTCGAACACCAATTAGCTTTATAACATCAAAGCGCTATCCACAATCATCAATTAAAAGCAAGGCAATCGAATACATATCATTTGACACAAAAATTGATCTCAGAGACAGCAAATGCAAATTTAATGGCGTCCACAAAGAACAACAGGAATGCACTAGAAATCACCACTTAAATCGAACAATTCAAACTCAAATGCCTCAAATCAAATCAAACATTTTCAGGAACAGACTCCTCAGCTCAATCGATGAAATACAATAAGCATAATGGCATAAAAGACCTCAAAGATCAACTAAATACATCGTTCAAAGCTCGTATGAAAACATTTAATGCAACCGACAAGACAGCCAGGAAAATCTGGGAACCCGATGACATGATGGAATCTGGAAAAATCTGGCCTACATGGAATTCCGCGTAGACTGAAAATCTCTGAACCAGAGTGCTTAGCCAGAGTCCAAACAGGATTCAAAAAAATCTGGCAGGGGTGGAAAGTCCCGAACTAGGGTGAAAACCCAAAATTCACCCAGAACCAAAGATTTTCAATGAATAACTTAGGGGGATCACTTAGGCAATCAAAATAAACATTTAAGTACATGCCAAAATAAGACAAAACTTCAAAATGAAAGGGCCAAGACACCAAAATTGAAGCGAAAGAGGGTCCCTACTTTCAGCGAGGCGTGTGTGCAAAAACTGCACAACAAATGGTGACTCTGCTGGGAAATGCTCCAGAGCATTTAATGATGAACAGGAATCGAGAACCCAGAATCTCTAGTTTCAATCTCACTATCAGACAAACAAATCAAAATGCAAATACTAAAGAATTAGAACCAAAGGGTAGACCGAACCTTCCATAAACTAAAAATCCAAGTGTGTGCATATTAGTTCATTTCCCTCCTTAAGCTACTGCAGAAACCAAGCTTAGTCAAGACAGGCTACGTAAAGATTCTAACTTCAAAAGCAACCTGGATATAGCCTCGCTGCCAGTCAGGCATCTATAGCCCTGACGAGGTTATCGTTGTGACTCTCCTAAACATAGCTGTATTGATAGCCAGGCGTGTATAGCCCCGATAGATATATTCAGATACCCCTGATAAGATGAATTCAGTCTTTTGATTTTCAATATTTCGCTTTTCTTTCTTTTGATATTCTGTCTGTGTCACTTTTCATTTCAACCTGTGAACAATGAAGTTCACACTCAGGACTGAGAACCATAATGGCGCTAAAGCAGAAATAGGATTTTTCACCTGACAATACCTTACAAGGGACCTACAGTAACATCATGATTCTTAAGATATATGAGAGATATAGGATTTCATAATACTTCAAATTCAAATCAAAACTAGTGACCCATCTTCTATAAATCAAACATTGAGACTGTTGGCAATAGCAAAGACTTCAACCATCCTTTCAAGATACAAGACTAAAGTCCACCAATAAAATACTTAAAACAGTCCCAGATAATGATATATTTTCCATACAGGTGCAACACATCCAAGTGAAAAAAGGAAAACCCTCAAAGCAAGAGCAAAGCAAAAAACAAAACAAACCAAAAGCAAACCTACACTAACCAAAACAAACAAAAGCAAAGCAGAAAGGGAAACCTAATCTAACCAAAGCAAAGCGAAGCAAACAAAACAGAAAGGAAAACTAATTTAACTATATACAGGAAAAGAGCTGAGAACAACTCAAAACTGGAAATACTGCTTCAAATACTGTCCATTGACAGGCAATGGGATATCCTCTCCAGTGAGAGTTTTCAAACGGAAAGCATTATCTCCCAGAATTTTTGAAATCTGGTAAGAGCCAAGCCAAAGTTTATCAAATTTTCCATGCTCCCCCTTACGGTCATGGGCTTTATCCCAGTAAAGAACCAAGTCAAAAATCCTAAAATCTTTTACCTTGGCTCTTTTATCAAACCATCTCTTGACTACCCCCTGATGTTTGGCAAAGTTTTCCAGAGCTTCGTCTCTTTTTTCCTCAAGGTGTAATAATTCAGCAAGTCTGGCCTCACATTTATCTCCCTCATCATAATATTCATTAATGAACTAAAGGGTGGGAATTTTTAACTGAATAGGAAACACAGGCTCTAATCTATAAACCAGGTGGTAAGGTGATATTCCTATGGAAGTTTTATGTCTGGTACGATCTGCCCAAAGAGAAAATCTGAGTTGGCTATGCCAATCCTTCGGAATTCTTTCTAACAATTTTCAGATAACAGTCAGAAGATTTTTGTTGGATGACTCAGCCAAACCATTACCCTAAGGATAATAGTTGGATGCAAACTTAATGATAATCCCATGATCAAAAGCCCAATTAGAAAACTTCAATGATGAAAATGTAGGACCATTATCACAAACCAAAGATAAAAGGACATCCAAAATGATTAATGATACATGATTCGATGAAGTTAATTACTACCTCTGAAGTACATTGCTTGCAAGCAAGGGCCTCATTCCATCTTGTAAAATAATCAGTGACAGTAAGGATATACCTGTGTCCTACAAAGGAAGGTAGATTGATTGGACCTATGAAGTTCATCCCCCACTGTGCAAAAGGTTTTACCTCAAAGACTAGTTGGAGTGGGAGTGTTGCATACTTCTCTCTAGCTGCCGCAGTCTGAAACACATGACAAGTTTTGGCGTGGTTGTGTGTATCCTTGAAGAGTGTAGGCCAATAGTAACCAGCTCTCAAAATATGGTTCACTGTAGAAGGTGTTGATCCATGGCCTGTACCATATCTGTCGTGAAATTCCAACATCACTCTTTCAGACTCTGCCTTTCCTAGGCACCTTAAGTACACACCCTCATGATTTCTCTTATATAGGACAACTCCTTTCAACATGAAACTGTCACTCTTTAAGCGCAATTCCCTTCTTTGTACTGCATTTAGATGATCAGGGCATCTCTGATTCAGGAGATAATGAACAATATCATCATACCACTTGCCAGGAGAAACATCCTCTAAATTATAACTCTAAGCTATAAGATCAGGGCCTGACTCTGCCATTGTCTTTGTAAGTCCTTTCCCTCTTACCAGCTTCATGGGTTGAATTTCCATATCGTATTCTTGTAACATAGTTACCCACTTGGCTCTACGTTCTCTCAGCTCATTCTGCATCAACAACAGCTTGACTGCAAGATCAGGAACTATTGCAAAGATTTTATTTCTGAGGATGTAGTGCCTAAATTTTTTTACGGCTCTGACTAAGGCATAGGCCTGCTTTTCCACACTTTGGTATCTCAGCTCTGCATCCTTCAATGGTGCACTCATGAATGCGATAGGATGTTCATTTCCTTGGTCTGATTTTTGAGTTAACATAGCAGCACAGGAATGATCAGAAGAAAATGAATATATATAGAATGGTTTAGCATAGTCTGGACTAACCAAAACAGGAGCTTTAGCAATAGCCATTTTTATCTCTGCAAATGCTTCCTTTGCTTCTACATTCCATTCAACTTTGGCCTCCTACTTCAACATTGCATTTAGGGGTTTGACTATTTCTGCAAACCCAGTGATGAACTTCCTCACAAAGTTGATCTTACCAAAGAATGATTTCATTTATTTCTTGCTGGCAGGTGGTGGGATCTTGAGTATGGCTTCTATTCATTCTGGATCAATGGAAATTCCTTTCTCAGAGAGAACATGCCCCAACAATTTACCCTTTGTGACTCCAAAGATGCATTTCTTTGGATTGAGAGATATCCCAAACTCTCTACATTTCTGAAAAACATGGCACAAATCTGAGATATGATCACCTCTCTTCTTGGAAAATACTGTTAGATCATCCATATAAATGATTATGCACTTACCAATTATGTCTTTAAAGGCAATGTCCATGGCTCTTTGGAATGTGGCTCCAGCATTAATCAAGCCAAAGGGAATCCTCCTATAGGAAAAAGTGCCCCACTTGGTGGTGAAAGCAGTCTTGTGCCTATCCTCATACTGCACCATGACCTAGTTGTATCTTGAATAACCATCCAAGAAAGACATCATTTGAGATCCATTGACAATCTGGAGTATTTCGTCCAGTGAGGGTACTGGATAATTATCTTTTTCTGAAGCTCTATTTAGGTTCCTGAAATCTACACATAGCCTGATTTCACCATTTTTCTTTCGCACTGGAACCAAGTTTGCAACCCAAGTAGAGTGTCTGACTGGAAATATTATTCTTGCAGACAATAGTTTCTACACTTCCTTCTATATTATGGGTTCCAGTAAAGCATTGATGGGCCTTTTCCTTTGTCTGAAAGGTTTTACTCCTAGATTGAAAGGGATAGTATGTGTTATGATTGATGTATCATAAGTCTTTAAGTCTTCATAACTCCAGGCTATCACATCTAGATATCTATGTAATGCATTGATGATTCCTTGTCTTTCTTCTGGAGTGCACACTTTACCAATAAAGACATTTTTGGCATCATCCTGAGTTCCCATATTATATTTGTCACACTATCCACTAATGGACTCCTTCCTAGCATCCTGTTCTTGCTCCTTAACCTTGTCCAGATCAAAAATCCTTTCTAATTGCACCATCCCTCTGGGAATTGTGTTGGTCTTCAAGTTAATTACACCTTCCAAGTCAATCTCTGCTTCTTGGAGTTCAGTTTCGTCAATGATTTGAGAAGCAAAGACATCTGTACTAGTAATGAAATCTAAGATATGCTTGTCATCTTTGAACACCTGGAAGTTGGTGATATTATCAGGTACTAAGGGTATTGAGGTCAGCTCCACAGTAAACTTCTTTAGTCTAGAAAGAGACAGAGGTTGCAATGTATTGGCTGCCTGGGCAAGAGAGTCAGTTGTCTGGTTCTTACTTCGTGGAATCAACTGAATGTTGAAGGCATCAAATCCTTCAATAAGATCCCATACTCTATGTCTATAGTTGGTCATTCTCCTGTCATGACAAGAGTATTGCCTCCTAACTTGTTTGACTACTAACTCAGAATCTCCAAAAGCTTGCAAGATCTTAACCCTTTTCTTCAACGCCATTAACAGTCCATGCACCAAAGCCTCATATTCTGCTACATTATTCGTATAGTGAAATTGAAGTCTATGAGCAACAAAAAATGTCTTACCTCTTGGACTAATTAGCTCGAAACCTACCCCAGCTCCTTGCTTTGATTTGGACCCATCGAATCTTAAAGTCTAGCAACCAGCAATTGCAAACTTCCTTACTTGTTCACTTGCATTGTTACTGCTGGATGGTTTTTCAGAAGGCATTACTCTTTTTCCTTTAGGATCTTCTTGGACATTCTGGATAGCAATTTTGACTGCTAGAGTGGGCCTGATACATTTTTGTATTTGTTCCACTGCAGCCTGGCATAAGCAACAATCCAATTCTAAATGAGAGGCATTATGCACACTGCACCAATTGGGCAAGAGTAACTCCCCAAAGTTCATTCCTCTTCCCAACTGAACATGTTCTTCAATGCACTTCTGAATGAACTCTTGACAATTATCTAGCAAACCAAGTTGACTATCTTTCGGATCATAGTTATTTTCAACTGATTCATCGTCATTTTCAACTGGTTCCACTAAGGTTTTAGTACCAATGGATTCTGCTGCAAGGTCAACGGGTACTGTGTGGAACATAAGAACTTCCTCCACATCTGGCTCCTCAAGAGGGGTTGCGAGCATATAGTTACCCATACTTACTTCTGATACCAGAATTTCAGTAGAGGTTTTATGATATTATGTGATCATGTACTTCATTTTGGGTTCTCTTTCAATTCTAATTTGGTTTGGTACTCCCTTCCAGGGAAGCCACATATGGGATGATCAATTGAGACATATCCATTCAAAGCCTTGGTAAATTCTCTTCCTAGGATTAGGCCATAAGCGTCAGGTATGTCAGCCACCTGTATATTGATAACCTGTTGAATTCTAGGATCAGAAGCAATCTGCATATGAATCATATTTAACTCCCCTACAACATTGACTTCAGTCCTATCCAATTGTGTGACTTTCTTTTGTGAGTCAGCATGAGTAATACCCATAGCTCTACATACACCGAAAGGCATAACATTGGTTGAAGCAC
>VDFB02379711.1:196209063-196294409 GCA_007258455.2 Sequoia sempervirens | reverse complement strand
TCATCAATATAGAATCTCTATTATGCATGCCTAGTTGCAACACTTTTTGTGTGGTTGATTATCTTTCTTGGAAAGGGTCCTCCATTGAAGACTCTGGAGCTTCAGGGACTGTGCATCCATAATCTCAACAGTTTTTCTATGTTACTTTACTTATCTTTATCTTTTCTTTTACTACTTTTTTATGAACCTTTACATATGTGTGTTGCCTTCCTAAATCATTTAGTAACATGTGTTATAATTTAGTCTCATTTATTTACTCAACTAATGCAATTCTATGCATCCTATGTTCCTTCTACATGTCATGATTATTCTTTTATGTTCCTTTCTACTTTTTGGGTTAGTGCTCACTCTCTATGTTCTATAGAGTGACTCCCATATTCCTCTTAATCTACATTTACTCATTTCTTAATATCTTGTGTTATTTTCACATATATTCTTATTTTATTTCCACAATATTTCTCCTCTTCATGATATGACTTTCAATGTTCTTGTATATGTTATGTTCATACTCCCACTTCTCTTACAATAAAATATTTCCTCTCGAGACTTTTTTTTCTTCTTATAGACATAATATCAATCTATACTCCATATTCTTGTGTTATTCCACACTTTACCTTTTCCAATTTATTATTATTCTTTACACAAATTATATACTTCTATCCCAATTCTTATCTCTTCTCCTTCCCTTGTAGAAAAAAATCTAAAAAAATTATTTCCTATTCCCTTGTTCTATAGTATTATGAACTCCTACATACACTTTGGAATTTTTTGATTTCTCTTCTCTTCTATTCCTTAAATTAATTGCCTCCTCTCCCATACAATTAGTTTAAGGGGGATAGATCTTCTAGTACTCTACCAATTTGATCAAAGGAACCATGTTTTCATATTTATTTTGGCTTGACATAGCAAATTTGTTTGGTGTGTTGGTGTGAACTAGGTGTTTTACCTAACTCGACCACTGGTGGGTCATATTCACATATTAAGTTTACTTAGGTCCTAGGGAATATTTCTAGAAGTCTTAGGTGTCATGTAATCTTATCATATCTTATCATGTCATTTAATGCTTCTATCCTAGGTCATTTAATAATTGTTAAGGTAGTTGTCTCATTGTATGAGATTAAGGAACATGTCACGACCTTATCTAATCATATCTCACAACCTTTCCTTTATAAGGAAGGAAACATATGTACATTTCATATTCAATCAATCAATCTTGCATCCTTAATCATAACAAGATATTCTTTTCATTTCTCTCTTGTGGAAGGTATTTTGGTTTGATAGTTGATCATGAGGTGTTGGGAGTTCACATTCAACTCCTACATGGTGGGTCCATAACAACTAATATCCATGTTTCTAGTTTATTTATGCTTGTCCTATCTCCTTTTCTCAATGAATCCATTACATCCAATATACCTAGTTTACCCAATTTATATTTTGGGTTTGACTTCGCATCTTTATTTTGTTTTCAATGGTTCCATCACAACTAAAGAACTATGATCAAGGTAGATCCTACACATAAAACTCCATGCCAAAGTGACCTCTTCATCACCATTTCCATCATATTTTCTCAACTTACTTGTACCCTCATCTTTTTGTTCCTACTCTAGATGATCCTTCATGAATCTCCACCATTCTCCTTCTTTTTATCATTATTTTAGTAGAATGTGTATGATATATTAGAAGTGTGCGATCTAATTTTTAATACTTTCCTTTCTATTTATTTTTTATCATATTTTCCCTTGATGAACAATAACTTCTATTTTTCTGCCATGGGTGCATTGTAGGTTCAAAGAACATGATATAGATAAAGAAAGAGTGAAGAGAAGACATAAAACATTGCTAGCATGTATCAATTTTATAATTTTCTTTATTTTTTTAGTAATAATTATAACATAATTTACTTTATAAGTCCTTAAGAAAACATAATGGCTATATATTCTTATATAATACAGAACTCCTACTAAGAACATTGTCCTCAACTTGCCATATGACCACCTATTTTAGCTATGTGTAGTCATTTCAATCTTGCTTCTTTCCACCTTTACAAACTAATGCTACATTGCCATACTTTCTCTATCTTCCACAATTTTCAAATGTATTCATATCAAATTTATTTTCACTATTATAATCAAGTACTTCCTTATCATAATGTACTTAGAGGAAAGTACACATAAATGAATGGAACTTCCTAGCTAATCATAGATTTCCTTTATAAGCCAAAAATTAAAAAAAACAAAGAATTCCCAAATCATTTAATACTACTCTTTATATCTATGCACATACTTCTCCCATTCTCCTTCTATGGGATATTCAACATTGATGATTTTATCTCTTTTACTCATGCTAGTTTCATATATATCATTTAACATCACTTTAATATCTTTAATGAAGTTGTCGATATTCATTTTCAATGTTATAAATTTATCTACTTTAAGGATTAATAAAATTGGAACTAAACTTCGTTATTTAATGAGTACATTAGTAAATATAGGGACTAAATTATTAAAATATTTCCTCCAAATCTTGAAATTATTTTCACTATGTTGGGATTCATAATGTATAGAATACCTCCAATCAAAATTTCAAATTCCTAAATATTATGCTTCAATTCTATCTTCATTTTATTAATAAATGTTGTAGTATCATGAAGCAAATTTATTATTTCATATTTATGATTTATTGATAGTGGGATCACCTTACAATATTTGGCATTTTTAAATATATATTTCATAGGAAACATTCTAGGTATAAATTTTATATTTACTTCTATGATCTTAAGGTAGAAAAAAAGTTTAATGCCTTGATTACACTTTCATGGATTTTTCACAATTCATCGACCATTCTCATAAGGTTTTGAACCCTATCCTTGAATATTCCTTTTACTAGTTTTTTAGTATTTTAGTTGACCTTTGTGTTCATTTATCTATTATTGTCCTTTGATTTCTATAATAATACATTTAACCTATTTAATTCCTCCTAGGTAATTTTAACCTATTAACCTATTCTATACTAGGAGGAGATGGAAATACTTTTGACAATAAATTTTTCTTATATTTATTGAGGTGGGTACTCCACATATGACTTTTTTTTTTTAAGGGAAAGTGACCATATTTCTAATGCTTCATTTTAATGATAAAATTTTAAGCACTTAAATAAATTGCATGCATCATCCTATATATTAAATATATTTTCATTTCTTCTCTTAATGATGTCAAGCATCATGAAATTTTATATAATCTATCGTGACAATAAGAAACCTCTACTACCTATAATCATTGATTTTCCCTACTCCAAATTTATGTTAGTTATGAAATCATTTAGTTTGGGGTGGATTTAAAATTTCTATTGTATCTTTCTTATCCTCCCCAACAATTCATTCAATTTCTTTTTATCTTCTAGGAGCCTTTTCTTATTTATCTTGATCGATAATGCAAAGGTTTAAAATTCGTTGGTTTTGATAAGGGAATAATCTAGAACAAATTCATCACAAGACTTTTTTCTTACATCTTTCATATCTTAAATATTAAAGACCCATCGAATTAGAGGTAGAGTTTTGGGGTCCTTAATTTAATGGTAAGCACCATTGTAGCTTAGGTCTAGATCCATTCTCTTATTCTCAATATATTCTATGTACATCCATTTTTTTAATTACATTCCTTCTATGTTATCTTGGTAATTTCTAATTAAGTATTCATGTTCATCAAATGTATGTTCAAAAACAACACTGTGTAAGTGCAAAAAGTTGTGTCCATAAAATGTTAAAAAAGCAGAAGTGTTCTTGATTTTTAGAATTTGTCACAATTGAATTAAAAATTTGAAGTACTTACACATTGAATATTAAAAAGTTTACTAATATAAAATTTATTATTTTGAGTCTAGTTTTCAAATATGTAATTTATTTTAATATCCAGATGATTCAAAATAATTTTTAATAGGAATGTATAAAAATCACTTTTTAAAAGTCACTTCTTAAGACCATACCATGCACATGTATGGACACCATAATTTGACCTAAATAAAATGAATTTTCTAATTCCTTTTTGGGAAATATGTGTATTATAATGAATATTGATGAGTATATTTTTTATAATTTTTTTTGAATATTTTTTTATTTATTAATTTATTAATTGGATTTAATTGTTGCTTGTTAAAACCCTCATGTATGGACACCATAATTTGACCTAAAATTATCATTTTTTGAATTTTATTTTTTTCATTGTGTAAATAATTGTTTATAGATTGATGCCATGCAATTTTTTTAACAAGAAAATTAATAAATTAAAAGTTATTAAAAAATATGAAAACCTAACATTTCAAGTTTATGGAATAGTTTCCTCATAAATTCATTAAAAAATAGAAAAAATAATCCAATCACAAAAAAATACATAATTGAAAGCTATACATTGTCATCTATACATTTGGGTTTTAATTTCATAAAACACTAAAAAAAACCTGTTAGCCATATTGCCAAAGTTAGTTTTTTCTCTTGACATTGCCATTACCTTGTACTTGTAGGTCCACGACTTTAAGGATTGGGTTACCATGGCTATTTTGAGCCCAAATCCAAATTAAAAATATTTATTATAAGTTTCAAAGCTTTTGGAATGAGTACCCACTTTAAAATGGGTAGCTATTCTAAAAAATGAATGGGTACCTATTTTAAAGATGAAAATGACACTTCCCCTAAATGTGGACCCAACTTCTTGTACTTAACCCAATGCTCTTGCCCCCCTCTTTTTTCTTAGCTTATCAATAATTCCCTTAGGGTCATAATTTATGTTATATACATTTGACATTTAGAGGAACTTGAGAATTTCATCCACCTTTTGAAAAACTTGCTAAAATTTTAAAATTCCTCCAACCAAACACTAATTGGCATGAATCCTACCTTCTTGTACTTCATAAAATGCTTGCAATCTACTAATTAAGTTTTCTACATTACCTCCAAACATATAATATTGTATGGTACATCATGAGATAACACATAGTGAGAAACTATAGCTCCATTAAATTAAATTTATTTTTTCTAAAGAAAAACTAGTCATCCTAACTGTTTTAAAATTTCCCCCTTGGTCTAAATTACAAAGGCCTATGGCATAATTTGACCTTGTTTGATAACCTCGACCTAATAAATCCTATCTTATTCAATATTTGGGTTGTAAATATATCCTAAAATTTTCAAAAGCATGGGGGTGCTTTCTATCCATATACACCATCTATAATTGGATTAGTTTTAACCCTCCTTAAACTATATCTAAAAACTTGAATTTGATATCTAATTCATTGTTAAACTCCCTACTCATGGCTTAAAAAGTAGGAAACATAAAAAAGTACACCTCTTAAATATCTTATCATTATGAAGGCATTTAATTTCTTGAATTTTGACAAGTCATTGTGTAGACAATTGGCTATAAATGTTCCATAATCAAATCATGTATTGAAATTTTCATTATAATTTTCTTCATGGAATGTAAAAATTCCCAAAATTATTTTACCATCTACATCTATACCTAGGACTTGGCACAAGTTCTAGTAGGTCTCCTAGAAGTAGTATTGGAATTGGATTATTTTGAGTTTGAGAATATTAGAGACCCATAGAGGGTAAGGTTGGCACAAACAAAGCTTAAAGGACATGCTACATTGTGGTGGAAAGAGTTGCAGAAAGAAAGAGTGGAGAATGGTGAGATGAGAATAACATGGTGGAGATAGATGGTTGCTATATTGAAGACAAAGTTTATTCCAAGAGATTATGAGTTGGAATTGTTCAAAAAGCTTCAAAATTTGAAACAAAAAGACATGTGTGAAGGAGTATACAGAGGAATTTTATAAAATGGCGATTAGATCAAGACAACATGAAATGGATAGAGAAAAGGTGGCTAGATATATAAATGGACTAAGATTCAATATCCAGGATGAGATTAGTATGTTGAAGATTTTTACTATTGAAGAGGCTTACCAATATGCTCTAAAAGTAGAGGAAAAGGAAAATAGAAGGAAAAAAAATAATTCAAGAGGAAAGGGAAAGATAGAAATAAAATGAGGATAACCAAGTAACCACAAAGGGAAGCAAAATTTTGAAGAAGAAACAAGCCCAAAATGGAACAAATGAGCACAAGGAAAAGATTATTCAATAAGAGGACGTGGCAGTAGCAACAAAGAGTTCTTGGGAAAGTGTTCCCAATGTGGGGAAGTAGGACATAGAGGTTATGAGTGTCTACAAATACACCAAGAAACTAGTAAGAGAGGTGCAACAATAAATCACATGGTGCAAGAAGACAAGGAGAGCATAGTATCACCAGAGAATGTGGCAGAACCAGAGCATGGATAATCTCTTATTTTCAAGAGAGTATTGGTGAATCCAAGCAAAGAGGAGAATGGACCATCATAGAGAAGGAGTCCCTTTCGTATTGTATGCAAATCAGGAGGTAAGTGTTGTAAGATCATTGTAGACAGTGGTAGTACAAATAACTTGGTTTTTGAAGAGATGGTAGAAAACTAGGATTGAAGAGGATTAAGCATCCTAATTCCTATAAAGTAAGTTGGTTGCAAGAAGATAATGAGTTAGAGGTGAAAGAGCGATGCTTGGTAAATTTTATTATTGGTCCTTATAAAGATGAAGTTTTATGTGATATTATGTCCATGAGTGCATGCCATGTTTTGTTAGGAAGGCCTTGGCAATTTGATAGAAAGACTATCTATGATTGTAGAGAGAATTTGTACATCATTGTGAAAGATGGAAAGAAGTATACCTTGAGTTCATTAAAGGAGAAAGAGAAGGAGGTGAAGGACAACAGTCTTATGAGTTGTTGCAGGGGAAAAAAAACTAGAGGTAAAGGTTGCACTAGAGGTTAGAAATAGTTCAAAGAAGGCTCCTAAGAATAGAGGTACAAAAGAATAATAGTGATACCAAGATGGAACAACATAAATTAGAACTGTTATTTATTTTAAAATTTAATAAAATTAAAATCAACATAAAAAATTATTTACTTAATATTTTACAAATAAAATAACTCTTAAGTAAATAAAATAAAAAATAAAAATCTGTTTTATTTTAAATTATATTATATATATTTTTTATGTTGAATTAACAATATAATTAAAACCTATACAAATAAATATTATATTTTATATTGAAATCCATCTTTTATATTATAATGAAAAATGGATATTTTAAATATATAAATGTTCTTTTTTATAATTTCATGATACTTATTTAACACTAAAATTTAAAAAAATTATTTTGATGTGACTAATAATTATAAGATCAAACTCCTTATTGGCCCTATATTGTCTGCTATTTTGTCTCCGCGTCTGAAAGCTAACCTCTCTGGTTTTACTAAATTTGGCCTGCCCCTAAAAGCTAACCTTCTTGGTGTTTCTAATTTTGGCCCCGTGGCCATCCTGCCTAGGTTTTTGTGCATCTTCTACATGGAAGGAAAACCTTCATTTCCTTTCATGTCCTGCTTACTTAGTCGATTGTGTGCAGAGATCCTCCTTTATGATTCCGCTAAGATTGCTTTTTGGAAATTACTTATGCGTGCGACCTGTCCTTTGCCTTGATTATCAAAGACTGTCGTTTCTGGCTTAAAATCCTTAATGTGCGGGTGATTTTTCACCTCTCTATTATCTCTAACCTTTTATTTTCTTAGGGTTTCTGGTTATCCTATGTGCAGAGTGACATTATGGGTGGTGATAGGGTGCAGATTGGGCCGGATAATTGCAGTGAATTTTGCAAAGATACACTTGTTTGGCATATTTGTGTCGAAGGTGGTCTTGCTCCTCTAATGAAGAGACTGGTGGGCCATGACCCTAATCTGTCTGCTCAATTTGTCAATTCGTGGAAAGATCGTTGTGTGAATTTGGGATGCATTTCCTTTACTGTGGATGAGGAAGTGATTGTGTAGGCTACGGGGCTCCAGTGTACTGGTATGAAGCATTCAAAACACACCAAAACTCAGGACAATAAAAGTATGAACAAGTTTTTGTGGGGAATGAGGTGTCGGTGTGCAACTAGTCAGGTTTTGACTAGGAAGATCTCCCTCAACTATGGAACCAGGTGTGCCTTGCTTTGATGAAGTATGTGACTCTAGAAGGTAGGTACAAAACCTATTACTTATACCATTTCCCTCTGTTGAATCACCTCAGGCATAAAGTTTTGTTAAACTTTATTTTTTCCCTGCTTATGGACTTAGAAAGTTCAGTTGAAAAATGTGTTGAGGCTGCTAGTCAAAATCCTAATGACCCTACTCCCCTGCCACTCCACCAAGGCCTCATTTTGAGGCTCTACCACTTCCATCTTGCTTTATGTCCGCCAAAACCCATATCAGTTGTTTGCATTGAAGAAATTGAGCCTCCCATTGTAACCAATTTATCTCCAACCGAATCTAAAGGCCCTGTTAGGAAAAACTACCTGGTTCCTACTGACACGCATAAATCCAAACCCGCTACTAAAAAGCTTAAAGGGAATGAGGGAGCGGCCCAGACTAGTGCGGTGGCTAGTCTTTGTGAACTCAAAGCAACCCCCGCTAAGACTACTAGCAAGCCTATCCTGAAAAAGAAAGGCAAGGAGGAAGGTAAGAGCTTGATGGAGCCTCTGAGCAAAGGAAAAAATGTTGTGAGCAAGGATTATATGGGGGATATGGTTGTTGCAGAGATAGTGGTTATTGGTTGTGATGCCATCATTCGACACTCTAATAGGCTAGCTAAGAATAGGAAAAAAGTGCAGGTTAAAGATTTGGATACAAAAGAGGAGCAGTCGGGCATCAAAGATAGCAGGGTTGAAGAGGAGTTTGAGGGTGAGGAGGAGGAGCATGCTAGAGGTCCCAACTCTATTCCTGACATGGGAAAAGTTCAAAAGGAGGTTTTGGCCTCTCAATCTTCGAAACTGCTGGATGTTGAGCATACTGATACCGGCAAGACTGCAGTTGCAGGGGAGGAGCTTTGTGTGCTGAAGGAAAGATTGGATAAATTACACAAAAAATTATGTGGTTTGACTCACTTCATGGTTAAGCTGGTCCACTGTGTCACCATTGTCGGTGGTAATGAAGGATGAGATGGACATGAAAAAGATTGAAGACCATTAGGAATGGGTCAGAGATGATGTTGTAAATCTCATGTCTAAGAACTAGGAAGATGCCAGTTAGTCTGCTGCTGGTCCACTGTTTGTCCTTCTGTTGTTAGTCCATGGTGTCTGATTTTTGGCTGTGTTTTTTTATGCTTTTTTTTATCTTGAACTCTATTGGACCTTGTAGCTCTATGTGAAGGGTACAACACCCTAAAAAATGCTGCTTACCTAATAAAAAACACTAAAATTTAAAATAATAATAAAAATCAAAATTTTATTATTAATTTTAAATATTAAGAGTAGTGGGGCGACAGGCCTAGCTCGATTGGCTATAGCATCTTGTTGTAGGTTGCAAGGTCTAGTCTCACCATCGTCCCGTGGTATAGAAAGTCTAAAAAAAATAATATTAAGAGTAGTAATTCATAATTATATAATCAAATTTAGAACTAAAATAATCATAATATAAAAATTAAACAAATCATCTTGTTTAAGAATTTTCCTTGAATCAAATTTATAATAAATAAAAAAATTAACACTTCATAAGTAAATTTTATTTTTTATATTGTCATGAAAAAGATAAATATTTTAAGCATTTAAAAAAAATCAAAAGTTTAATTATTAAGAGATATAATTGATAATTATGTTGAGAGGCATTCTCCGGTGACATCAATAGAATGTCATGTTGTGACCATGTACATTAAAATATTAAAATATAACTAACATTTATTTAAAAAATAAAAATAAAAATTATAATATAACTCTTAAACTAAAAAATAATATCTCTTCAATGGAAATTTTGCTATTTTTCTAGATGTTCTATTGATTGTAATTTCTTACTTTATTCTAAAGTAATGATATGTTCTAATATGTTCATGCATATTCAAGTGCAAGAAAGTAAAGTTGCACTTGAAGTTGCTCATCTTTAGGTATTGCTAGATCATTGGTGTAATGTCCAATGTGTTGTTAGAGTTTCTCAAACTCCTATCTTCAATAGAGGTCAATCTCCACCTCATGGGTGTCATTGAGGTCAAAGCTAGTACACTTGTAGAATTAGGGATGCTCATTCTTAGACCTCTTCACCTCTTGTCCGAAGAGAACATGCTGAATGAGGATGGTCACAACCCACTCATTACAACTCTTCTTCTCCCTTAGCTTTTGGTGGTGGCATTACTAGTTGACCAAACTCTCGCAAGTTTCCTTGGTTGGCTCTTGACATTTCTCTTGTTTGAGTTGCCAAAGATAAACAAGATAATAATGAAAAAAATGGTAATGATAGATGAGACCTCCTCACCCCCCATGGACTCTTTGCACCTTGTTTATGTATGGAGTAAACTGAATGACCAAGACCCACCTCCTTCCATTAACATTTTTTAATATATAATTGAAAGACATTGAATGCGTTGAATTATCCACAGTGGTGAATTGTTGGTGGTGAATTTTCCACGAGATAAATTTGTCATGAGGGTGAATTATTGATGGTGAATTTTCCTACAATTGACCGTGAATTTGCTTGAATCTATTATTTATAAATTTTAAATTACAAATTAAAAAATATTTTAAAAAGATAATACATAAGCTTAAGAGATCTTATTTTTCAATTTAGCATGTTATACTATATATGAAGAGGTCTAATTTTAGAAATATTTTAGCATTGACTTCAACTATTATTTGAACCCATTCAAAACATTCTTAGACCAATTAGACCAATTATTCACTTTTGTGAAGACCTCACACTATGAAAATTATGCCAATTATTTACTTTCCGGAGGGAATAATTTAGTTTGGGTATATAATAAAGTGGGCATTAAGCAAGTTGGTAATATTCTCAATGTTTTGGGCCCCTGGTCTCATCTACCCAATATTCCCTTGCTTTAAAGTGTAAATGCATATTGAATACTATTCTGTTCTACGCTCATTTATTCTTGTTTTGGAAGGGCTCAGCTATATATGGCCTGTTAAAACCAGTCTGTGGGAGGAGGAAAATGGATTGCTTATAGAAGTTTTTATGATAGTCATTTTTATATATATATGGTTTTCTTTTTTACAGAAGTTTTATGATGCTTATAGAGTTTATTAAAACTAGTTTGCAGAAGGAGGGAAATGGATTACTTGTAGAAATTCTAGAAAAAATGAGTTATTTATAAATGTTTTATAATGTTCATTTCTTTATATACACAACTGATTAAAATCAGTTTGTGGAATAGAGAAATGGGTTATCTATAGAAATTTCAATGATGCCCATTTCTATATATATAGCCATCCAATCTGTGAGAGGATGAAAGTAGATTATCTATAAAAGATTTTAGAACATCCATTTCTGTATATATAACCTTCAAAAACCAGTCTCTTAAAAAAGAAAATAAGTTATCTCTAAAAATTTCTATAATGCCCATTTCTCTGTTTATATGACCTCCCAAAAAAAGTCTGTAAAAGAAGGAAAATGGATTATCTTTAGAAGTTTCTATAATACCCATTTCTCTATTTTTTTCAGGCAGGAGGAAGTTGGTCAATGGATTTGGGTGTATATCTGAGGCCTATGCTTTGTAGCATTTGGTCTGTTTCCCTGTCCTAAATTAATATAATAGTGGGCTAACCATACACCTTATCTTCCAAATTATTATTTTTTTGGACACACATAAGGTTGTCTCCAAGTCCCACTACATTTTGCTCATTATTTGATTAATAATTTTAAGAATTCCAAAGTGGTTGTTGATAACTTCTGCTTACTCTTCTTTCTGAATATTGTAGTGAAGTATTGATGTAGAACTTACAATGATGAGCATAATGCAGGTATTCTTATGCTAATCATATACTGTACTTTGATTACATGGACTTTAATAATTTGTTATGGCTGTTTCTGTGTGGAGCCAAAGCTAGTTTAGCTGTTGTTTTTGTTATGTTTCACTGAGTATAATCAGCATATATTTTCATTCCAATTTCCCAATATCTTCAGCAATGAGGTTTTTGTGGTTATTTTATTTAATTAAAAATAATGGAAATTAAAAGATGGTGGTGAATATTCTTTTTGGAAATTTGATCTAGTTTTGAATTTTAGAAGATTATGTAATTAGGCAATATATTATTTTTTTACTAATTATCAAAATTGTTTTTTTTCATATTTATTTGGTTTTAAATAAAGAATAAAGTTATGATTTTTATTTTTATTTTTAAAATTTAAACTATCTTTTAAAATGATTGATTAAACATACCTTACATTTTTAGTTATGCGTATGTATGTTTATGATTATTAGGGGCTTCTATACTAATAAGGATAACAATTAAAATTTAAACTATTTTTATTTTTATTTTTAAAATTTAAACTATCTTTTAAAATGATTGATTAAACATACCTTACATTTTTAGTTATGTGTATGTATGTTTATGATTATTAAGGGCTTCTATACTAATAAGGATAACAATTATGATATGGCGTTGGTGAATATTTTATATGGAAGTTTGATTTTCATAAGGACAATAAAGAAAAACTAAAAATACATTTAGATAATAAATTAATATAATTTAAATTTTAGATAAATGTATTAAGTAAGAATAAGATAATTAAGATGGATTAATTCAAAAAGAAATGAGACTTGTTAATATAAAATTGAAAGGGGTTAGATCATACAATGAAATTGGGCACATGTTGACTTAAAGACTAATGCAACATTACAATAGAGATCTTTGAACTAAGAACTAATATTGAATTCTAAATCAAAGAGCTTAGACGACTAAGATTTGAGAACCTAAGATCCTACCTAATGCAATTGCATTATCAGGATTTTTTCTAGGTGATGTGGTTATGTTCTACTAGTTTGATTCTATCTTCTATAAAAGTAAATCTTTACTACCTACAATTTGTTCCCTCCTAGTGTATATCTAAATAAGGAAAACAATATGGCACTAAGGAGTGCACCATTATGATCCTACTATGTTAGGATTAGGAAGTTTCATTGAAGTTTGCAACTTCCTATTCCCTTAGTCAAGCCTTTAGGATTGATTCAATAATAGTAAAATAGAATTTTTTGGCAATGGATGTAGATGTACGTGGTGAAATGAATTTTGCTAATCCAATCAGTGAATGTTGTTGAAGCTTGATGCAAGCAAATGAATGATGGTATCCAAAGACATCTTTGTAGTGTGCTTTGTTAATGAATGTTGATTGTTATTGATGCTTGATGTGAACAAAAGGAGAATTTCTTTTTGTTCTTTCAATACCTTTTTAATGAGGGATTCTTCCTTTCTTAAAGCGTCCCAATAAAATCATGCCTCTATATACACAACCTTAGATGCATAAGTTAAAATATTTGTCACCCACATCAACAAGTAATGATCAAATCTTGGTAATGTCAACCTTGGAATGTAAGTTTGAACTTTAGAATAAGGGAACTAAATTACACACATGATCTAGTCTAGTGGAAAAAATTATAGGTGCAATTCAATCCAAGATAAGAAAACTCTTGAGAAATAGATAGTGAAGGTTTTAAACTAAGGAATATTCCTTACCAACGTAGTGAAAAAGATAAAATATAAATATATTAAGAATTTAAGAGAAAAATCAAAATTTTAAATATTAAGAGATATAATTGATAATTATATTGAGAGGCATTTTGTAGTGACATCAGTAGAATGCCATGTTTTTTATTAGATAAGAAAGGGAAGGGCCCTAATCCCACGGTTACAACCAAAACTTAAAAAGAAAAAATAGGGTGGATAAAATAGCCCCATTGGCCAATAGTAAAAAAGATGTCCAAGGTGGCATGCATGCCAAAAAATAGAACAGTAACCATAGAACCACTATACTTAATCAAAAACCAGAGATTACTACTAGATTTCTTAAAATCCTAAAGACCATTTATCAGGTCCACCATATACCAACTAGTCCTAAACCATAACATAGTTATTTGGAAATAGTAGTCCAGAATATAAAAACAAAATGACGAAAAGAGCAGGGCAGCCATATCAAGAAACAAAACAAGAACAATGCCAATAATTGGCATTAGCTAACAAATCCCTGTAGTCTCCAATTTGAGAGACGAACTCCCTCCAAACGAGACCAACTTCAATGGTAACAACAACCTCTCCTAGGGTGGGCAAGACCACCCAACTCCAAACCACCATAAGGTTAGCATTTTTAGAAAGATTAAGACCATCCACACTCTTTAAAACAACCAACTAGTAACAAACCTGTTTCTCAAAAAACCAAATTTTAGAACCATAACTTAGCCTCTCCAATAACTAATTTGCCTCTCCACCTTTATAGGAGAAATTTTGAAGAGTACCCAATCCATTTCCACAAAGACTCCCAAGCAAACATGAACTCCACCTCAATAGGAAGGGTCTTCACCTCAATTGGAGTAGCAAGGGAGAAGACCTGTAGAAGAAGCATGAGCCACCCACGAAACCCTCAAAAACACACACTCAAGTAGAGGGAGAAAGCTTAGCAACTGAAAGCAACATAAAACTCATAGCCTTCATCGAGAACTTTGAAAGCCCTCCCACCAAAGAGATTCTTGAAACAAGGGAGTCCACAACACCCTTGAGGACTATCTACAATCTTGTCACAAAAGGAACCAACAATCCTTCAACGAGGACCTCAAAGGCAGTCATGAACTGCACTTTCAGCAAATTCACCATAGCTTTAAACATAGCCACAACACCCTTGAGGGCAATCTGCAATCTTATCACAAAAGGAACCAACAATCCTTCAAAGAGGGCCTCAACAACAACCGTGTACCACAGGTTCAACATATCCACCATAACTTCAATAGCAACTCCACTTGAGGCCAACACTACCACCTCCTTATGCAGACTCCAAGCCTCTTGAGGCAAAAACACAAAGCAACAAACATACGCATTGCAAAAATTATAACCCTTGAACAAACCTTGCTTGGTGACACCAAAGCACAAAAATATCAACAAGAGAGCATGACAAACCCCCCACTGTCACTAGAAGATCATAGAGAACAAACCAACTATCATCATACAGATAGTTAAAGAAAAACACCCTAAAAAATCGGCAAAGGTAGGACAGCTCCAACAGAGACCATACACCTTATGCACTAAGGCAAACCAAAGAAACAGGAAGCCAACCATAGAAACAAACCTTCTGGAGGCGAAAGTCCAAAAGACAACCATAACCTTGAACCCCACTGAAGCAAGGACAAGCAACTCCAAGACATTAAAAGGCCTGTAAACCCCAACAAACCCCGAGTCTATAAACAAGATAGAAACAACCAAAAGCAAGAGCAGGGAAACAAAGCACAACACCCAGAAAGAAAGGGTGAAAACACACAACCAAGCAAAACAACGAAACAAGCAAATTTGAAAAGGAAGAATACCTCAAAGACCTGCGAGGGCACCATAGAGAAAAAATATAACTAAAATGCCATGTTGTGACCATGCACTTTAAAAAATAAAAATATAGCTAACATCTATTTAAAAAATAAAAATTATAATATAACTCTTAAACTAAAAAATAGTATCTCTTCAAATAGAAAATTTGCTATTTTCTAGATGCTCTATTGATTATAATTTCTTACTTTATTTTAAAGTAATGATATGCTATAATGTGTTGATGTAGATTCAAGTGCGAGGAAACAAAGTTGCACTTGAAGTTGCACATCTTTAGGCATTGCCAGATCATTAGGGTAATGCCCCATGTGTTGTTGTTAGAATTACTCAAACTCCTAACTTCAATAGAGGTCAATTTCCACCTCATGGGCATCATCAAGGTCATAGCTAGTATGCTTGTGGAATTAGGGATGCTCATTCTTAAACCTCTTCACCTCTTGTGAGAAGAGAACATGCTCAACAAGGATGGTCAGCACCACTCATGTGGCAACTCTTCTTATCCCTTATCTTTTGGTGGTGGCAATACTAGTTGGCAAAACTCTCACAAGTTTCCTTGGCTAGCTCTTGACATTTCTCATGTTTGAGTTGCCAAAGGTAAAAAAGATGATAATGAAAAAGATGGTAATGATAGATGAGAGCCCCCTTAGACACTTTGCACCCCATTGATGTATGGAGAAAATTGAATGACCATGACCTACCTCCTCCTCCTTCTACTGCTACTCTCACCACTTAGTGGCCTTGCTATTTTATGTTCCAAGCTATAGTCATGTTTAGACTTTTGAGGTGTGAGTTTTTCTATCCACCATTTTTTTTAATGTGTAACATTATCTTTTAGTTAGTAATATATACACTATTCATAAAAATAAAATAAAAATTAAACAATGAAAATAAAATAAAGTTCTTAAATAATTATAAAAAACTCAATATCTTTGAATTTTGAGATAGATGTATTTGAGATATCTATACTTGTAAATATAAATTACAAGATAGAGTAAAATTATCTCTTAAATTCTAATATTATTTATAAATTTTAAATTATAAAATATTTAAAAAAAATATAATTATATTAGTATTCATTAGCATTATTATAATTATTGTGTATATTGTTATAAAAAATGGTAAGAAATATAAGTTTAATATTAGTGTCAACAACCCCCTGTTAATGGGATTGGGGGAGTTAAGTTTTGTATCAATCAGATGTTGGCACAATGAAAAACACCTCAATTTAGGTGGTATAAGTTAAACATTGACAAAGCATCAAGAGGCAATCCAAGAATATTTAGGGTAAGATGCATCATAAGATATTAGAAGGGATAAGTTATGCAGAGCTTCAAAACCAATTTCTAGGGGAATTAATAATGAAGTAGAATTATGGGCCCTCATATATGACCTAAAACTATGTGTAAAAGTAAAAAGTTGGTGAACTAGAAATTGAAGGGGACTTAGCCATAATCATAAACTCAGAAAGATATCTAGGGGAAAGGACCTAGTACTTGAGCATGTTCCAATAGTTGTGATAGCATTTGTCTATATAATGCCCAATATTTTTAACAAAATTGGACCAATAGTTGTGACTTTAAAGTTGTTAGTGTTGATGATGGCTACCTATAATTAAATGAAATGTATTCCTTAGATCTAGAAAGTAGCAAATCGTGTGATGCCACATCAACACTCAATAAAACATGATGTAGATGCACAAGTATCGGTCTCACTTTTTTTGGGGGCCTTTTTGGACACCTTGACAAAAAACATGTTGATGTGGCATCATATTTGATGATGTGGCCTTGAAACCTTAGTTATAAGCAAGGGACTTGCCAAGTAAGCTGCTGTAAAAAAATGGGAGTGATTTGAAATTACCACGTAAGATTTCGAGAAGTGCAAAGTTAGGGTGCTCAACTACTGGATCCTCTCCCCTATTAAAAATTGAAAATTAAAGACCCTTCTTGATGTCACTTTAGAATTGACAACAAATCTAAAAGACTATATACCCAACCTCGTTTTGAGGCCAACATGGAGGCTGATTCATTAGCCAATATGGTGGCAAACGGTATAAAACAAATAATGATGGGACCCTGTCAATTTGGCTTGAGAACCCCGTGCAAAATGAAGAGGGCGCAGCCTATTAATTCTGAGCCAAATAGAAATGAAGTTCACAACAAATTCCAGGCAAAGTATTTTGGCAAGATAGAAATGGACACTCCAATAAGATTGGTTAGCTTTCCAAGGCAGACTGTTCAATGGTTTCCATCCCTTTCAAACTTTGATGTAGCATCAAATAAGGGTGTTCCTTCCTCAAGAAAGTAATTATCCTGGAGCCCACATTTGATATCAAGTGAATGTTTGAATTCATCAACCAAGAACATGAACAAAAAATAGCTAAAAGAATTTAGCAAACTTGATATATAAGATATGTAATTGGAATAAGTTAGAAAAGAGCTCGGGATTTTGCTATAACATGAAGCAATAGAAGAATAGATATCTAATATAATAGACAAGATAGTTTCAAGTTCTACCTGACTTTTGAAGTTCCAAAATCTTAAATATCAATATCAACAACATTAAAATTACTTTTGTGAAGACCCCACACTATGAAAATTATGCCAATTATTTACTTTCCCGAGGGAATAATTTAGTTGGGTATATAATAAAGTGGCCATTAAGCAAGTTGGTAATATTCTCAATGTTTTGGGCCCCTGGTCTCATCTACCCAATATTCCCTTGCTTTACAGTGTAAATGCATATACAAGACTATTTTATTCTACGCTCATTCATTCTTCTTTGAAAGGGCTCAGCATATATGGCCTGTTAAAACCAGTCTGTGGGAGGAGGAAAATAGATTATTTGTGGAAGTTTTTATGATAGTTATTTTTTTATATATATGGTTTTCTTTTTTATAGAAGTTTTATGATGCTTATAGAGTTTATTAAAACTAGTATGCAGGAGGAGGGAAATGGATTATTTGTAGAAATTTTATGATTCTTCTAAAATCAGTCTGTAAAAGAAAAAATGAATTATTTATAGACTTTTTATAATGTCTATTTTTTTATATATATGACTGTTTAAAATCAGTTTGTAGGAAGGGAAATGGGTTATCTATAGAAATTTAAATGATGCCCATTTCTGTATATATAGCCATCCAATCTGTAAGAGGATGAAAATAGATTATCTATAAAAGATTTTAAGATATCCATTTCTTTATACATAAATAAGCTATCTCTAAGTATTTCTATAATGCCCATTTCTCTACTTATAACCTCCCAAAAAAAAGTCTGTAAAAGAAGGAAAATAGATTATCTATACAAGTTTCTATAATACCCATTTCTCTATTTTTTCAGGCAGGAGGAAGTTGGTCTAATGGATTTGGGTGTATATCTGAGGCCTATGCTTTGTAGCATTTGGCCTGTTGCCCTGTCCTAAATTAATATAACAGTGGGCTAACCATACACCTTATCTTCCAAATTATTATTTTTTTGGACACACATAAGGTTGTCTCCAAGTCCCACTACATTTTGCTCATTATTTTTTTAATAATTTTAAGAATCCCAAACTGGTTGTTGATCACTTCTGGTTACTCTTCTTTCTGAATACTGTAGTGAAGTGTTGATACTTGATGTAGAACAAATATTATTTTGCAGATTCAATGATGAGCATAATGCAGCTATTCTTATGCTAATCATATACTGTACTTTGATTACATGGACTTTAGTTTGCTTTGGATGTTTCTCTGTGGAGGCAAAGCTAGTTTAGCTGTTGTTTTTGCTGGGTTTCACTGAGTATAATCAGCACATATTTTCATTAGTCTAAATATTTTTTATTTATAACTTCTTTCAATATTTTTTATTTGTAACTTCTCTTGACCAGGGAAATCTGTTGATTGCCATGATAAAAGTAACTAACCCTCAATATCTTCAGCAATGTGTGTTTTTTTTTTTTTAAATATTTATTTAATTAAAAATAGTGGAAATTAAAAGATGGTAGAATATTTTTATTGGAAATTTGATTTAGATTTCACTTTTGGAAGATGATGTAATCAAACAATTTATTAATATTTTTATTTATTAAAAAAAATTGAACTTTTTATTTTCATATTTATTTGGTTTTAGATAAAGAATAAAGCTATAACTTTTTTTTTTTAATTTTTAAAAATTAATTATCTTTTAAAAGGATTTGTTAAACATTTCATACATTTTTAACTACACATATGTTCATTTATGATTATAAAGGGCTTCTACACTAATAAGGATAATAATTCTAATAAGACATTGGTGAATATTTTATATGGAAGTTTGATTTTCCTAGTGTAAATGAGAAGAACACCTCACTCATATAAACACACGTATTAAAAAATATAAAAGAATATATTTTTTATATAATATGAAATGTGAATTTGAAAAATAATGTTTGGTATATTTAGAACATGTGGTAGAGGGAAATTAAGAATAGATTCTTTAAAATTAGAAGCAATAATGAACTAAGCCTCATCAAAGAGTGCTACTAAAGCTAGTATTTTCATAAGGGAGGCACAATATATGAGAAACTTTATTGCTTCTTTTTCTTCCATAACATCTCCTTTACACCAAACTCTAGAAATTGGGAGGAGTTTCCATTGGGGTAGATAACTAATAGCACTTTCTAAAACACTAAAATATAAAAAAAAATCCATGCAACAAATATTAGAGGTAAAAACCACTCCTAATGAACATGCTATGGGTGACATATTGCTTCAATGATCATTTAGAAGCTTTTACTTCAAAATTTAGAGGATAAAATATTTTTATTAAAGAATTATATAGACTACTTCAAGCTATTAAAAAATGTAGACACTAATGTCTTTGAAAGAAACTATTATGCATATTAATCATCAACATTTATAATATCTACATACACAAAATAAAGTTTGAGAAATAAATTGCAAATGGATGAGGTTCTTACAATAATTTAATTTAGAGGTTATATATATATAGGTTATATATATATATATATAAAACATTGATGTGGTGGTAGATATGCTATCTCAATCACCAATTTCAACTTTAACCATGGTTACACAATTGGAGACTTTTAACAAAAATGACTTATATTGATGAATATAAATAAAACATGAAGACTTTGAGAAGAATTTTCAAGACCTACAAGATTGGTATATTGAAGAACTATGGATCAAGTAATGTCAAAAATGGGATAGATATTCCATACACTAGTTCATCAATATTATGGTTGATTAGACAAGAGATAAACTAAAGATATGTGTCAAACATGGAGAACAAAGATTTATCTTGCATAAACTCATGTATGAGAAAAAATATAGAAAAATAGAGGTCAATTGGCCCTCCTCATCTATTATCTCCATAACTAAAATTGCATCTCAAATATTACATGTCTAAATGATCAAAACAGATAGTTTGAACTTTCCCAAAGATCTATATGGATCTTACATAGACACTCCCAATTGTTTAAAAATGGCTTTAAAATATTACATAAATAAAATCAAGAGGTCTCATTATAGGAAACCATACAACATGGACATTAATACGGTCTTATAATGGAAATTCAACTTCTACGGGGCTCTTGAGCATTCTTTAAACTCTCATGCATTTTGGTAATTCCATTCATTAAATATCCTCTCCCAAAAATTGGAATATATTGGAAATCACCTCAAAATTTATTGAAAGAAAAGGTCATGCATCCTATCACTCCAACTCGGGTTTATTTATTGTGATGGTATAGAATAATGATGGTTCTTGGAGGATGTAGATTATCCATAGAGCTTTGAATTAGATATAAATTAAAAATAAATAATATATTTTCATAAAATTTGATTTATTGGACCAACTTCTAAATTTAAAATATTTTAACAATTTAGATATTAAATCAAATTATCATTAAGTTCTCATGAAGAAGGGACACACAAGGAAAACAACATTCTAAACTAAGCAAGTATTTTATGAATGGTTAGTTCTTTCTATTGGTTTGTGTAATTCACCAATTACTCTTATGATGCTTATGAATGAGGTTTTAATAGAATTCATAAGTACATGTGTAATTATATATGTAGATCCATACAAAATCCTAGTGTAAATGAGAAGAACACCTCACTTATATAAAACAAGTATTAAAAAATACGAAAGAAAATATTTTTATGTAATATGAAATGTGATTTTGGAAAATATTATTTGGTATATTTAGAACATGTGGTAGGAGGGAAATCAAAAATAGATCCTTTAAAATTAGAAGCAATAATGAACTAAGCCTCATCAAAAAGTGCTACTAAAACTAGTATTTTCATAAGGGTGGCACAGTATATGAGGAACTTTATTGCTTCCTTTTCTTCCATAACATCTCCTTTATACCAAACTCTATAAATTGGGAGGAGTTTCCATTGGGGTAGAGAACTTGATAGCACTTTCTAAAACATTAAATATAAAAAAATCCATGCTCCTTCTCTCTCTCTCTCTCTTTCTATTTAGCAACAAATACTTGAGGTAAAAACCACTCCTAGTGAACATGCTATGGGTGACATATTGTTTCATGATGGTAAGGTTGTTATCATTTAGAAGCTTTTACTTCAAAATTTAGAGGATATAATATTTTTATTAAAGAATTATATAGACTACTTCAAGCTATTAAAAAATGTAGACACTAATTTCTTTGAAAGAATATTATGCATATTAATCATCAACATTTATAATATCTACATACACAAAATAAAGTTTGAGAAATAAACTACAAATGGATGAGGTTCTTACATTAATTTAATTTAGAGATTAAATATAAAAATAAACATGTGAATGTGGTGGTAGATATGCTATCTCAACCGCCAATTTCTAAACCAATTTCAACTGTAGCCATTGTTACACAATTGGAGACTTTTAACAAAAGTGATTTATGTTGATGAATATAAAACATGAAAACTTTGAGAAGAATTTTCAAGAACTACAAGATTAATATAATAAAGAAATTATGGATCTTAATGTAAAAAAGAGGATAGATATTACATACACTAGATCATCAATATTAATGTTGATTAGACAAGAGAGAAACTAAAGATGTGAACATATTGGGTGTCAAACAAGCCACAAAGTATGGAGAAAAAGGATCTATCTTGCATAAACTCATGTATGAGAAAAATATAGAAATATTAGGTCAATTGGCGCTCCTCATTTTCTATCTCCATGCCTAGAATTACATATCTAAATGATCAAAATAGATAGTTTGAACTTTCCCAAAGATCTATCCAATTATTTAAAAATAGCTTAAAAATATTACATGTAAATAAACTCAAGAAGTCTCATTATAGAAACCATACAACATGGACATTAATAGGGTCTTATAATGGAAATTAAAATTTTATGGGGCTCTTGAGCATTCTTTAAACTATTATGCATTTTAGTAATTCCATAGACCTACAATGTGTCAAGAATATAAAAACTATCTTTCTCCATTTCTCAAGGCATGTCTAAAATTCCCCCCCCTCTATTCCTTTTTGGGAATATTTAGTAGAAATTTGTCACCAATTGGTGAATTTTCATAATTTTACATCTTTAAGTTGGCAAATCGTATACATTTTGCACTTGATCAATTCACCCAAATTTGATGGAATTTGTCTATGTCTAGCATACATTCACCTAGACATTAAATAATTTATTATAATATACTTTGAACACCACATTGTTTAATCTAGTTGTCCAATTGTGTTGGTGTAATTATTCAATTAAATATTTTATATTAATCTTAATTAATTATATTTATTTAAGTAGATTTAACAATAATGAGGACTTCCCATCAAGTTGAGTTCACTTGACTTAAAGTTATTTTTCACAATGAGTCCACCACTTGTTCACTTGTGGCAAATTCAACTCATTTGATAATTTTCCCTTTTGAATTCTACTTCCAAAGTCTATACTATATATAATTCATTCATTTGAAGAATCAATCAATCAATTTCAATTTAATCTCTCCACATTCTCAATATTGGATTTTAGTTGGCATTTGTATCTAGCTTATGTAATCTTCGAAAGTAAGTTCCTAGATCTAAGCTTGTGCATGTATCTCATTGAATCCTATAAATTTATTTGATATGGTAAGGCCAATTTTTAACCTCAGTCTAGCTGCCTAACATTTCCTTTTTTAATATATAATTTTAAATCTCTACAAAAAATACCTATGATTAGCTCCCTTCTTTGCTCCTTTTTTTGCTTCCACCCACTGTTTTAATGTATTTTTCTCCATTTTTTGGGAAAAGTCGGTGCTATTTTTTGGGATGGTGCTATTTTTGGCATTTTTTGTGCCAACTAGAACAAGTCTATGCTAAATCAGGTGCAAATTTGTGCCTACATTAGCGCCAATATTAATTCCTAGTGTAATGCCCTTATTAATGCCTAGATTAATACCAAGATTAGCACCAAAAACTATGCCTATGGTAACACCCAGATTAGTGCCTAAATTAGCAACCAGATTATCATCTACGTTATTAGTGCCTTAAGTAGAGCCTATTTTAGCACCTACTTTAGAGCCTTATTTGGCACCTAATTTAGCACCTAATTGTTCTGATCTAGCAAGGATTAAGGGTGTTAGAACAAAAAATCCTTCCCCAATATTCACTAGCCTTCAATTGCTTGCCTACATTTCACTTGCATCAAAAGATCTACTGCCTTTGAATTTTCATTGTATTTAACATGAAATGCAACAATTTGTATGACAAGATCCATACTATCACCAACATTCCCCATTTATTCCTCCAGATAATCATAAACAAAGTAAATTTTTAATTTACCACAATACTTTGTGTAGATTAAGGGTTGAGGGATGAGGGATTAAGGGTTGAGGGTTGGGAATTGAGGATTAAGGGCACTTTAATGTATAGGGTAGAGGGTTGAGGGTTTAAGGTTGAGGGTAGAGGGTTGAGGGGCGTATATGGTTCAAGGATTAGGGTTGAGGGTCTAATGTATAGGGTAGAGGGTATAGGGGTTAGTGCAGGATTGGGGTTTAAGGGTACTTGAGGGTAGAGGGTAGAGGGTAGAGGGTACTTGAGGGTTTAAGGGTTGAGGGATTAGGGCTGAGGGATTACTAGGGTCGACTAGGGTAGAGGGACGTAGAGGGTTTAACGGTTTAGGGTTTAGGGTATTAGGTTAAGGGTATAGGGTTGAGGGATTAAATTTGAGGGTATAGGGTTGAGGGATTAAGGTAGAGAGGGAGGGATTGATTAAGGGTTGAGGGTTGAGAGTAGAGGGTATAGGGGTTTACTAGGGTTTAGGGTTTAAGGGTTGAGGGTTGAGAATTGAGGCTTGAGGGTTTAATGTATATGGTAGATCATAGGGTAGAGGGTTTAAGGGTTGAGGCTTGAGGGTGTAAGGTATAGGGTAGATCAGAGAGTAGAGAATTAAGGGTTAAGGGTGGTTTAATGTATAGGGTAGAGGGTTGAGGGACATATTGGTTCAAGGATTAGGGTTGAGGGTCCAATGTATAGGGTAGAGGGTATAGGGGTTAATGAGGGATTATGGTTTAAGGGTACTTGAGGGTTGAGGGTAGAGGGTAGAGGGTTTAAGGGTTGAGGCTTGAGGGTTTAATGTATAGGGTAGATCATAGGGTAGAGAATTAAGGGTTAAGGGTGGTTTAATGTATAGGGTAGAGGGTTGAGGGACATATTGGTTCAAGGATTAGGGTTGAGGGTCCAATGTATAGGGTAGAGGGTATAGGGGTTAATGAGGGATTATGGTTTAAGGGTACTTGAGGGTAGAGGGTAGAGGGTTTAAGGGTTGAGGCTTGAGGGTTTAAGGTATAGGGTAGATCAGAGGGTAGAAAATTGAGGGTTAAGGGCAATTTAATGTATAGGGTTGAGGGACATATATGGTTCAAGGATTAGGGTTGATGGTTCAATGTATAGGGTAGAGGGTATAGGGGTTGAGGGATTAGGGTTAATTAAGGGTATTTGAGGGTTGAGGGTAGAGGGTAGAGGGTTTAAGGGTTGAGGGTTAAGGGTTGAGGGTTTAGGGATTAGGGTAGAGAGTAATTTACTTAGGTTTAAGGGTAAGGGTTGAGGGATTAGGGTCAAGGGTATAAGAGGGTATGTATTGGCTGGTTGCGGGTAGAGGGACATAGAGGGTTTAATGGTTTAGGGTTTAGGGTATTGGGTTGAGGGTATAGGCTAGTTGAGGGATTAGGGTTGAGGGTAGAGGGTAGAAGGTTTAAGGTCGGTTTAGGTTTTAAGGGTTTAGGGTTAAGGGACATTAAGGGTTGAGGGTAGAGGGTTTAGGGTATAGCTAGGATGTTTGAGGGTATATGGTTGAAGGTCGATTAGGCTTGAGGTTCCAATGTAGAGGGTAGAGGGTATAGGGGTTTACTAGGGTTTAGGGTTTAAGGGTTGAGGGTTGAGGGATTAAGGGTTGAGGGTTGAGAATTGAGGGTTGAGGGTTTAATGTATAGGGTAGATAAGAGGGTAGAAGGTAGAGGGTTTAAGGGTTGAGGCTTGAGGGTTTAAGATATATGGTAAATCAAAGGGTAGAGAATTGAGGGTTAAGGGCAGCTTAATGTATAGGGTAGACGGTTGAGGGTTTAAGGTTGAGGGTAGAGGGTTGAGGGACATATATGGTTCAAGGATTAGGGTTGAGGGTAAAATGTATAGGGTAGAGGGTATAGGGGTTGAGGGATTAAGGTTAATTAAGGGTATTTGAGGGTAGAGGGTAGAGGGTAGAGGGTAGAGGGTAGAGGGTAGAGGGTTGAGGGTTTAAGGATTGAGGGATTAAGGGTTGAGGGTTTAGGGATTAGGGTAGAGAGTAATTTACTTGGGTTTAAGGGTTTAAGGGTTGAGGGATTAGGGTCGAGGGTATAAGAGGGTACGTATTGGCTGGTTATGGGTAGAGGGACATAGAGGGTTTAAGAGTTTAGGGTTTAGGGTATTGGGTTGAGGGTATAGGCCGATTGAGGGATTAGGGTTGAAGGTAGAGGGTAGAAGGTTTAAGGTCGGTTTAGGGTTTAAGGGTTTAGGGTTGAGGGACATTAAGGGTTGAGGGTTGAGGTTTTAGGGTATAGCTAGGATGTTTGAGGGTATATGGTTGAAGGTCGATTAGGGTTGAGGTTCCAATGTAGAGGGTAGAGGGTATAGGGGTTTACTAGGGTTTAGGGTTTAACGGTTGAGGGTTGAGGGATTAAGGGTTGAGGGTTGAGAATTAAGGGTTGAGGGTTTAAGGTATAGGGTAGATTAGAGGGTAGAGGGTAGAGGGTTTAAGGGTTGAGTCTTGAGGGTTTAAGGTATAGGGTAGATCAAAGGGTAGAGAATTGGGGGTTAAGAGCGGTTTAATGTACAAGGTAGAGGGTTAAGGGTTTAAGGTTAAGGGTAGAGGATTGAGGGATGTATATGGTTCAAGGATTAGGGTTGAGGGTCCAATGTATAGGGTAGAGGGTATAGGGGTTGAGGGATTAGGGTTAATTAAGGGTATTTGAGGGTTGAGGATAGAGGGTAGAGGGTCAAGGGTTTAAGGGTTGAGGGATTAAGGGTTGAGGGTTGAGGGATTAGGGTATAGAGAGTAATTTACTTGGGTTTAAGGGTTGAGGGATTAGGCTTGAGGGATTAGGGTCGAGAGTATAAGAGGGTTCGTATTGGCTAGTTGAGGGTAGAGGGACATAGAGGGTTTAACGGTTTAGGGTTTAGGGTATTGGGTTGAGGGTATAGGCCGATTGAGGGATTAGGGTTGAGGGTACGTATATGGTTGAGGGATTAGGGTTGAGGGTCCAATGTATAGGGTAGAGGGTACAGGGGTTATGAGGGATTAGGGTTTAACTAGGGTTGAGGGTTAATTAAGGGTTTAATGTATTTTTCTCCATTTTTTTTAAAAAGTTGGTGCTATTTATCAGGATGGCACTATATATTTTACACCAAAGGCGTATCCTATTTGAAGAAGACAAACATAAAATTGTCAATCAATGGTTGATATTACACTGCCGACCCTTGAAACTGTTTGGTCCATTGATACCCTTTTCTTGATTTTATCACATTATAATAATACTTTACCTGCAAAAGTCAGCCCCACACTGCATAATATCTTATACGGATTGCATATAATTTATTTCTATGCGTGCTGCATAATATCTGCTATTGCATGTGCTTAAACTAGTATATTTTATTCTACTTTTTTATAGGCATGTAAATATTATTTGTTTTGTGAGCCCTAAAATACTAATTGCTAGATGAAATTACTTTTTATTCTACTAAATTGACTATTCTATCGTTTTACTCCTTGCTTGGTATAAATTTACAAACCACTTCGTTAAAATAATACTCTATGCATATACATATTGCTTTTTTTAAGTATTTAATTATAAGGATTGTACTATTTTTTTTGGTATTTAATTATAAGGATTTATCTTCTTTTTATTTTCTTTTCCATTTTAAAATTTTGAATAGGTAAACTGAACATTTAGTAATTATATATTTTTTTAGATAATATTAGTTGAGTTTAAAAAAAATAAATTTTTTGTTTAAATACCTAATATAAATAAAAATTATACTTACTAATTCTAAGGTTTAAAATGGAAAAGAAAATAAAAATAATAAAAATTCTTATAATTCATTAAATACTAAACAAAAACATGATCGAACGTCACCCTCATTTATACCAAGGGGTACGACATTCCTGGCTGGTGGTCTTGACATGAATTTTTGGCAGCTCAAAGGGTGGAACGTATGCATTAAAATGAATGCCATGAAAGGGTGGCATTCATTTTAATCCAACGAAGGTGGTGATCTCTGCATTTTGCATCTGCTATAGTTTTCGTTCTAGAGGCTTCGCTTGCGTGAGAAAGAATAATGGAGAAGGATGTGAATTAAAGTTTATTAAGCATTTGAGGTATTTCCTTCTCAAGGATTCTTCCATTATGGTGAAAAATACATGCAGAAACGGTGGACATGAGGTGGTGTGTCTAGAGTTGTAGAGAAGATGGAGGCTAATTTTTCACTCACGATGAGAAAACAACTATCCCCTTTCCATGGCGAAGCATTGAAAAAGTGATTGAAAGGAATGTTCTTGTACAACAATGAAAGATTAGTGCAAGCAGTTCAATTAATACTGGGGAAAGGGTTTAATGAACTCAAGCACAGGTACAGGAAAAATATGGAAATTTATTCATTAATAATGGCTTGGGGCTTAGATTTGGGAGAGCCGACAGAAATTGTGAAAGGGGTGATGAAGGCTTTGGTGCATGAAGATTACCTGGAGGGTATGGACACAATCTTGGAATGGGCCATTCTAGGAGTAGGTATAAACATTAGTGAGGGATTTGAGAATGAGGAGGATGAAGAATCCAAACAATGCGCTCCCTTTGTGAGATGGCCAAAAGGAAGGCGTAAAGCCAGCTGGAGAGTGGATGTAGTACATAGGTGGCAAGCACTAAGACTGTTTGTGGAATTAATGGAGGTAGAGGCGATAATAGAGCAAGCAAAAGCTGAAGCAAAGCGACTGGAGCGGAAGGAGGTGTGACCTAGAAAGAAGAAAAAGCTCACTAAGATCAAAGAAGAAGCAATGGTGGGTAGCTCGTCCAGGGCATACCAGTAAAAGAATTTTCTTATATGAATTTTGAATTTTTTGTTTTCCTATTGCAAAAATTTTGGGTTTCAAATTATGGGAAATATAGGGAAGGTGGTGGCGGTTGACAGGTTTGTTAGTATTTCTTCGAAAAACTATGTATAAATTTTGAGCGTAATTTTTGAGTTTGAAATTGATGTATGGGTTTAACAGTGAACGTTAATGTCAGACGTCTGTATTTTTTTGTGAAACTAGGTTTATAGTAGATGAAGTTTTAGATGGTGGAAGGGCTGATAAGAAGGAAAGAAGCTGATGTAACTTGACATATCTTTTATATCAATAAAGCAATATATTACTAGCATACGTATATTAAATATTAATATATATAAAATACACCGAGAGTTATCATTATCATTGTCATGGATAAATTTTATAATTTGAATGTTTAATTTTAAAAAATCAACTATAATTTTAAGTGGAAAGAAATTTAAAATTATGCAATCATTTTTTACAATATTACAAAATATCATATAATTATTAAAAAAAAAAATTATAACTTTGTTAACATTATTGATTATTATTAAAATTAAATAACTATACGATACATGTTGTAAATGTGAGACATTTGGGCAAATTTTCCCATCTTACAATGTTGCTCATATTCAAAATATAATATAAATAATGTTTACTTATAAAATAGGACACAAAGCAATTTTAATCTTCTTAAGAAAGTTTCAAAATAATCAATTAAATTGTAGTGATTATCTATACAAATGAATTAAATAAAATTTCATATTCATTTTAAATTTAGATATACAAACAATCTTTTATTTTATTTTTTCCTCTTTTTGCATGTACATCATTTCATTTACATAGGAAAGATTTTTATTTGAATCTCTTTAATTTAAATAAGAGTTGCATTTTCACCTTTGCTTCTATCCATGCCTTTTGATTTTATGTACAAACATCTCTAAATGTAATAAAGCAAGCAAACAAGATTTTATCGCCAGTTGCATGTCATTTGAATGTCAAATTAAATGCAAAGAATAAAAATGTACACAGATTTTGCAATCCATTATGTGAAATTATTTTTAGTTCAAAAACCCTTGCTTCATAGTAATCAATCTTAAACCTCCTTCCTTATAATTTTGTGTTGACCTATTGCATTCGATTATCGATCGTTTAAGTCATGAGTTGAGCCATTAAAATCATTCTTTGTACTGGCCTTGAGTTCTAAGTTAGTCGGTCATCACGTATGGTTAATCATTTAAATGCTCCCTATAGTCGGGCCATAATATTTTTCAATTGACTTATGTTTAAGTCATCCCGCATAAGGCAATTCAAAGGAGTGTGGTAAGGTGGTAAACAACAAGAAGATAAAGCATACACCGCTATACCACCGAGAGGGTGAGTAACATATGCGGTAGAGCGGTGTACACCACAACCCTGTAGCAAGAAGTCTTGAGCAAGGTAGTAGAGCGATAAGCATGAAAGAAAAGTGGACACCACAGTACTGCATGAGGTGGATAATATGGCTGCAGTAGAGTGGTATACACCACAACCTCGCAATAAGAGGTCTTAAGCAAGGCGGTAGTGTGGTAAACATCAGAATGGAAGGGAAAAACATCGCCATACCACAATGGGTATAATAAGAGACGGTGGTAGTAAGATAATCATGGAATCATTAGAATTTACAACAATAAATTCCCTCACACATGCTTCAAAATTAATTTCAAGGATTTGAGCTTGTTGGGAAACCATCGAGCAAAGAATTGGTATTAATATTGATATGACTAAATACCGCGCCCTCAAAAGCAAGTGAATTTTCCTAAGACTGTGCTTAATTGAAATGCATTGTTGTGGATGGAGCTGAGGATGCCAAGAAAAGGAGCTCTACAAATGATGAGCACTCGAGTAAGTGCACAAGTAACCCTTTGAAGAAGCTTGATTGGTGTAGTATTTGGTAGAGCTCTGTTATTTGAAGTCATAGTAGGAAAAATTGAAATATGCCTCCTAAAAGAAAACAATCGAAAGTAAAAAAAAGTAAGGCCAAAATTAAGGAAGAAGAACCTAAGGTAAAGAAGAGACCACTCTACCATTCTATATTAGATATACTTCCAGGGTCAATGCAATCTCTCTTGAAGCTTGCAAAGCACCCTTGTTTTTTTGTCTCCATCTCTTCCTTTCTGTGACAGGTTATTTGCATGTAGGTGATCTTCGGGGTCTGTGAAGTTGGCTTTCTCAACTTCTACAGACACTGCACAAGTTTGTAGGGATGCTCTCATTCCCAAATCTAGGTGGGACTTATTTTGGTATTTTTACAGTAAGAGAAATGAGAAGATTCTAGTGTCAAACCCTTGGATGTTGGATTTAGAAAATTTGATTTTCCCAAATGTGTTTATTGATGTGGAGTTTATCAGATTACTAGCCAAGTGTTATCACTCTGCAACCAAGACAGTAAGGTTTCCAAATGGCTCAATATTGGTAGAGGTAACTAGAGCTGCTATCATTGAGTGTTTTGGCTTAAAAAAGAAGGCTTTGACCAAAATAAACCTACAGAGGAACGATGAAGATTATAAGAGGTTAAGAAGAACTTATATAAGTGATGAGCTACCCCTATATATGAAAAGAGGCATTAGTAATAGAACAATTTCCATTTGTACTTCCAATATTGAACCATTCACTGTGACAAATTTTCAATATTATTTTGTGAATACATATCTAGCTCTGTGCCAAGTACTAGGGGTGGATGCTCAAGATAAAATTCCAATAAGCCTAATGATGATGGCCATGAGAATTCAAAATCCTGAGACTAATATTGAGTATGAATTTTCTTCATACCTTGAGAGGGCATTGGATGATGAATTCTCACAAGTCATAGAGGATAGAGCACCGATTACATTCAAACACTATTCCTTACTGTACCATTTGATACTATACCAGAATTGAGACCATTGGACTAAACCAATGGACTTGGCTAGAGTGGATGAGCAAAGGAATGCCACACCTATCCAAAAGTGGTGCTAAATTTGGGATATTTGGTGCAATAATTCAAGATTTGCTATATTCTATGAAGACTTTGTGCACAAAATCCTTCAAGTTCTTGGTTATTCAATGCCAAGATTGCCAAACAAAATGCAACAATTGTTAATACCTTTGGCCCTGAGACAAGAACATGGTCACACACATGATTTTGGTGATTGGTTCTTTTTCCCAGAAGTTACAATAATAAGATTCTATGGCTGCCCTATTGCTCCACACATACTACCAAAGTTTGTGCCCCTCAGATTAGCATTTCTTGAATTTATGTGGCAAATGATGTTGATGGAAAAGGATGTAATGCACAAAAAAAAGAAGGGCACATTTCTACCAAACTTAACCAACTGTGGAGACTAGACGGTAGGCTCAGATACACTAGAGGAGTTGCAATATTACTTGAAGAAAAGATATGCATTGGGTTCTAGAAAAGCAAGAGCCTTTGACCCTAAAAATCATATGAATAATATAAGGCATAATATTATTACCAAAATGATAGTGGCACACCAAGTAGATTATGAGGAAGATGTGATAAGAAATTCCCTTAATTTTCCAGAGGCATCCCTCAGACGGAAGAAATGAGAGGTTATACTGAAGCTTGAAGGAAGGAAGAAGCAAAATGACAAAAGTTTCCTTGGCTATTTCATTGAAGAAAAAGATCCCATCAGGAGGATCAATCGGATAATTGATAAATTTGAGGATTTATATGGTAAAAAAGAAGTGTATGGCCAGGAACATGGTGGTAAGATAACTACAAAGAACACCCCAGACACAGCATCAGAGTCTCTCATGGAGCAATTTTCTCCCAAGAGACAAAAGACATATAGCATTGAGCCATTGGTACCTTATGAGGAGAGTGAAGGTGTGGGAGATACTGAAGATGTGGCCACTGTATTGCAATCATTAAAGGGTGATATTGAGGTTGATCAGCCCATCCATGAGACTAGAACCCATAGGTATGAGGAAAGGATGGATGATGCAAAAAAAACAAGTGCAGAGATACATGAAGATGACAGAGAAATTTTTGCCAAGAGGTTTATAGAGGATGATGAGTTCATCAAGACTCCAGAGTTTAGGGATTTCTGGACAAAGATGAAGATAAAAGAAATTGAAGAGAAAATGGAGTCAGATGAAGTGGGAATTGAAGAACCAAAAAAGAATCAAATGGTGGCATAGACCTTCAATGAATTGAGGGTTGACCACATTGACATTAGCCCTCAGAAGGCTAGAGAGATGATTTTGAAGAGAAACATGCTCATTTTTCCTAGGTTGGAATTAAAGAAAATGTTTTTGCTTGATCAAGTATGGGCTCAAGAAGATCCAATATTAGTTGTAGAGTTTGACTTTGATGAAGGAGTAAGTGGAACTGGGTATAACCCCAAAATTGAAACCTTGGCCATTTGGATCAAGCAGAAAAACACATAGAAGCCTAAACTGTTGGATGTAATACAAGGAATGAAAGGGGCAGTAATGGTAAGAACAATACAAGAAACCACCCCTTTGGAGGTAGCCACAATAACCATGCGCTCAGCCATGTTCTCTCGTGCAATTGTTAAGGGATTGGAGGGAAGATTAAAGGAGTATGAAATGGAACAAAAGTTCTTAAATGATGAAGTTAATAAACTGTTTATGGAGAATGTCAAATTGAAAGAATAGTTAAAAGGAGCAGGAACTTCACAAAGCAAGGAGATAGTGTTAAATAAGCCTCCTAGTGATCCATTAAATATTGTACAGAGCATTCCGGACGAGCAAGTGAAGACTCCTAAGAAGGAAGTGGATGAAATGAAGGAGGCTCAAGATGAAGTAAAAAGGCAAGTTTCTTAAGTTATGGAAAAGATTCTTGAGTACAGAATAAAGTTGGTTATTGATAAATTGGATAGTGTGCATGACATTTATAAATCACTTTGGCGGGCAATTGATCAAATAAAAGCACATATGCTTGTATTGGACCCCCTGTTTCAAAGGTGGTAGCCTATTCACCACACTCTATATAAGTTATGCAAAGTTCTACAAAGGAGTCTTGATATTCCTACAACATTAAAACCGACTGAGCAAACAATAAAAATGATTGTCGATGAATTTCAGTATATACAAGGTGAGGATAAGAGGATTGTGGCATGAATAGATTCATTCCATACCTTAAAACAATGGTATACACCAGAAATTGTGAAAGATGATGGTCAAGTAAAAGACTTGGATGAATGGAAGAAGGAATTTGGTCAAGTTATTCAAAAGTGTTTCATGTTCAGGGGGATAGTGACACCGATCTTCACAAGCTTAATTTGATCATGGATGGATTGATTGCTCTTGATGTTGGATATCTAAAATTTGTCAATGATACAAAGGCACTGCTAGATAGTCAATGGAAGACACATCTTCCAAACATACCAAAGATCCAAGAATATCAATGGCCATCATATTTTATGGTGTATCAATGGGAAGAGAAGTATTTGGCTTCAGATGAGTAGGTCACTAAGGTGAGGGCATCTGGACGTCGATCATGGAGAGGAAAGATTTTCCAGATCAATGATCACAAGATTTCTATATTAATTAAAGGAAACATACATCTAAAGTGTCTTAAAATTTGTTATTTCTTCAATTATGCAAATTAATTAGTTGTTAGTAAAAGAAGTAGGGTTGTCTAATTTTTTAAAAGGACCAAAGCTAGTTGCTTCCTATATAAATAGGAAACCGAGGCCAATTTTGAGAGGATCATCATATGATATTCCATTTTCATTTCCATTGTAGTAGGCATTAGTAAGAAGATAGATTGCACATTCTGCCCATCCATATCATATCAAAGACTTTTGCTATAAATGTATATATATTTGAAACAAGATAATGGAGAAGATTTCTCATATTTGGTAATCTATTTTGGTGTTCAATTGTTGTGTTAAATTTCATGCTTATCTATTACTGTGTTGTCTCCAAAGTGGTTTCTTCAAGTTATTTAAATTCATAAGATTTATTAGGGCACATTTGTTGTTACTGTGTGATTATTTTGAGCTTATGAATGAAATAGAACATCGTATTATCATAGATTCTCCATGATTGTGTTATCATTCTATATTTTTTCTTATGTTTTCCATACTTATTCTTCTTATATTTAAATGAATAGGAAACCAAGGCCAATTTTAAGAGGATCATCATATCATATTCCATTTTCATTTCCATTATAGTAGGCATTAGTGAGAAGATAGATTGCACATTCCACCCATCCATATCATATCAAAGACTTCTACTATAAATGTATATATATTTGAAACAACATAATGGACAAGATTGCTCATAATTGGTAATCTATCTTGGTGTTCAATTGTTGTGTTAAATTCCATGCTTATCTGTTACTGTGTTGTCTCCAAAGTGGTTTCTTCAAGTTATTTAAAGTCATAAGATTTATTAGGGCACATTTGTTGTTACTGTGTGATTGTTTTGAGATTATGAATGAAATAGAGCATCTTATTATTAGAGATTCTCCATGATTGTGTTATCATTTTGTATTTTTTATTATGTTTTCCATACACATTTCTTCTTATATTTGAATGAATATCAGTTATTGAGCCTCAATACTCTGCTTATGTGAATGAATATGTTGATACAGTAAAGCATTTACTATGGATGTTTTTAGTTACATGTTCAAAATTATGTTCAACATAAAAATGGAAACTATTTAAAAATAATAAAGTTAACAAAGTTGCTTATTTAGATAATTGTGAGTTACGTGCATTAATATTTTATTAACTTTTGTGTCTTCATGAACATATGTTGATACAAAATGAATGGAAAAAGCATCCAAGTAATTGCAATTTTTTTTGCCAACAATTCATACCAAAGATTGAATAATTTATGGATATTGCAATAGGTAATTTGTATTGACAAAATTAATATTATTGAAGCATTTCAAAGTTTGGGCCATAAGAATCATCCTTTTTTAAACATGGATTGAAAATAATTCTGAAAATTTAGAAGTCTTGGTCATTAACATTATTGTCTACTACAATGTCATCCAGTGTATCATTGTCAATGATCATATATTCTTTCAAGTATTTAATATTATCATCATCCTCATCTTGACCTACATCATCTTCATCATCATTGAAATTTGAATGTACACCATCTATATTGTTAGTATATGTATTTGGATCATCATTTTCTATACCATCCATATTGTTGTCTTCCATAACATCATCTAACTCTGGATTGTTGTCTTCTTGTGCCTAAACATAACCATCTTCAACATCATCATGGATGCCACTTTCTTCAATGTTCTCTAATCCCTCTCTCTCATTTTGTTCGCCATCATTTTTTTGCTTAGTATCCACTAATGTTTCATCAAATAGATGCCTTAATCTTGGATCATAATGTATGACAAACATCCATTTCAGGTCCAAAATATCTTCATAGAAAAATACCTCCACATGAATGAAATATATATATTAGATGTATGTTATAACAATTTTATTGATTAATAAACACATGTATATATTCACAATAAACTATGAATTAATAAATTAATGATCACTCTCACTTCTTGTTTGAGTTAAAGAAATACCTGCTCACAATGAATTGGTAGAATATAAGGCTCCTTATCCTCTGGTAGGAAGCATGAGGAATCTATAGAAAAAAATCCACTACATGGGTATCAGTCTTCATGTCCTCTCAAATGCTTCATACCATCTACACTTAAAAATACAACATTTAAAAGAGTAGTAATCCAACTCAATAATTTCTTGTATTTTCCCAACATATTGTAGATTCCCTTCAATTATATTCTTATCTTTTGAGCTTGATCGACTGGATTGCTTGAAGTCAACCATGATGCCACAATCGAAGGATCATCTCTTTACATCTACACTTTCTACACAATAGTTTCAACCATATGCCCACATTGTTGGATATTTTCTCGCCTGTGAACAACCATTTATTTCAGTGAAAACAAATATAATGACAAATATTAAAATAGTTAATAGTGTCAAAATTGTAAGGAAACAACATTTTGTAAAATTCCAACTGTACCTTCCTTTCACATCTTCTAGACATGTTGATTTCATCTTCTGTTATGTTAGAATCTATACCTGCATCTTCTATTTGATTTTGAATTTGTTTAGTAACCCATTCTAGTGTGCAATCTTTTCCCCATTCCCCAAGAAAATTAGTGGGAAGTGGAGTATTCTTTGGGTTCGATCTCTGAAACTGTCTCCTTGCTTCTAACACTTCTCTTTTTATCATACAAATCAATCCATTTGTTCATAAAGTCCATGTGGTACAAAATGAACTTGTTGAGTATAGAACTTTTGTCTACACCTATTACATGTCAACATGTTTATTTCAAACTCCAAATGTCATCCTATTAATTTGACAAGTAAATTACATAGTGAATTAATGATTGCAAGAAAAATAACCACACTGATCATGAATTTACTTACTAATTTCTACTTCAACACCATTATATTTTGGTTTTTCTCCATCAATAATATCTAATGCTCGTTCTTCATCCTAGATGCGTGGCCTATCTTCAAAATCCTTACCAAGGAATTCACATAGGAAGAAAAATGCTTCATTCAATACATACCCTTCAACCATGCAACCCTTTGGATGTGCCTTTTGTTGAACATATCTTTTAAGAGTTTTCATATACCTCTCAAAGAAAAACATCCACCTCGTTGATATGACACCCTCCAATTCAATGTTATCGACTAGGTGTATAAGTAAATGGACTTGTAGGTCCATGAAACTTGTAGGGAGCTCCTCAAATACACATACATTTTTTGCAATTTCCTTCTTCCACTTTGGCACTTCAGATTCATGGATCTCCTTGGAGGTCACCCACCTAATATAAGAATAGTAAATTAGTATGAACCTTTAATCATAAATTAAAATGCAATATAATATCTCTATGTCTCTCACACATGAACATTTCATATAACCACATACCTTGTAAATGCTGACAATCGACTTATGGCATTCCCTAATTCAACTGTAAGACGAGAATCCCCCCTAATTGTTAGAATTAGGTGTTGTACACCTTGCATAATGTTTGTAATATTTTATTTATTATGTGTGTGGTGCACCTAGGGGTTTCTAGGTGAACGTGCATCACAAGGAGTTATAATGTTGGGGCCACTTTGTTGTATGTAACATTGGGACATAATTGTAAAATGTAATTATTTAATATTGGGGAATAATAATAAAATAATAAAGTACCCAATATTAAATGTGGGGTCACATGATGTTGTATGGTTTTGGGCACATGGTTTATGTAATACCACTTGGTGGTTTTGTGGGAGCTTGTTTCTATAAAAGCAACCACATGGGTAGTTGTTTAGGGTTGGATCAAAAGTTGGTCAAGGTTGAGCTTGTGCATGTGTGAGGGTTTGAAGCATGGCATGGGATGTGTGGATTCATGCTTGGTCACATGGAATGCATGGATAGCTTGTGCTTCAGAAGTGTTCATGGAGTCTCTGCAGATGTATTGTAATGGGTTTTCATTGCTGAATAATACATGGAGTGTGGATGCTTTTGGAGGCTGGGTTTTTCCCTCTTGAGGGTTTTCCCAGGGTATATCTTGTGTCATCTTTGATGGGTATGTTGTCTATTCTCTTGCATGTTGATGTTGAGTATTTTACTTGCATGTTTTCAGATTTGGGTTATGTGGAAATTGTCATTTTATGGCTGCATAGTTTCCTTACAAGTGGTATCAGAGCTTTGGTTGTGGATTGAATAACCCTAGGTTGCATGAGAGAATGAAAGGCAATGGAAAGATATAGGGTTTTTGCAGGTGTTTTATTACAGATCTGAGGGTTTTATTGTAGATCTGAGGGTTTTGGGTTTGCTAGTTTGATGGGTTGTTTGCAGATTTGGGGTATAAGAAAATTTTGGCAAAATAGGGTTTCTTGGCTATGCATTCAAATGAGGGTTTTGGGGGTGAGCTTTCACAGATGATCTCCTTGTTCAAAATGGACCTCATGGTTGGATTCAGGTTGGCTGAGAGAGAAATTTTGACATATAACATGCCCTATTTTGGTTATAGAAAAAAAAAAAAAATTGCATGTACCCCTGTTCGGCCGTACGGGCGTCGACGATACAGTCATCGCAGAAAAATAAAAAAATAAAAAAAAATCCAAAAAATAAAAAATCCCATCGTCGAAAATATTTTCGTACCTGCAAAAACGAAAAACACAAAAAAAATATATATTAAAAATTCTAAGTGGGGGGGGGAGGGGGGGGGTCCGCAGACCAGCCCACCCACTGTCCGCCGTACCAGCAGCGGCAGGGACTGCCGTTGCCAGCACTGTTGGCTACGACCGGCAGTGACTGGCAGGCAGTCCTTGCCGCCGGCAGCGCTGGCCCCAGCCGGCGGGAGGAGCCCACCAACCCCTTTGTGGGGTTAAAAACAATTTTAATAAAATTTAAAAACCTTCAAAAATTTTGCCATGCAAAGTCCGCCGGACTTGAAAATAATTTTAGCCAGATTTGGTAATTGCGTCGGGTCTGTACGCAGGGGAGGATAGATTTTTTTTAAAATGAAAAATTAAATCGAATTTAAATATGTTTTGGAATCCGCCGCTCACCCACCACCGGAGCGCCGCCCGGGCGCCACCAGAGAGCCACTAGGGGGTGTAATTGTGCTTTTTACAGTAGTTTTTTTCAAACGCATATAACTTTTGCCCAGGGTGTCAGATTTTCGACTTCTTACAGTTGTTGGAAAGCTGGTTCTGAGCACTAGATAGTGGTATAGGTGTTGTTCCATGATTTTCAGTTTTGACAGTGTTTTGCTTGGTTGAAGTCAGATGTTTATTTTGAGCTTTGAGAGGGCATATCGGGTGCATACGGAGTCGGATTTTGGACTTCGAACAGTCAACGGAAAGCTTGTTCAGAGAAATTTATAGTGGATCAGGTTTGGAGTTATTTTTGCATAGTTTATTTGCTGTTTTCTTTATTTGAGCTGTTTATGGGTCTCTTTGACTATGGTGTTATTATGAGCTTATGGATTGTTGGATTTGGGATATTTGATATTGGATTCATTGTATGCTTGGTTGTACATCTCAGATTATTATACTTTTAACATGGTTATCAGCATGTATGTTGCAATGTTGTATCTACAAGTTGTGCAATGTTGTAGGCAGTCTATACTTACTTGTTGCACCTATGACTTGGATATGGGTTGTCTTTGCCCATTGATATTTCAGTGTTGATGCATGATCAGTTTTGGTGGCTTGGTTTAGTCACTTGGTTTTCTGTTTTGGTTGTCATGTTGAGGAGGTGAGATGGTATTACCAGGTACAGTCATGATATGAGATCTATGCAGTTGACTATCGTTATGCAGATATGTGGACACGGTTGGGTTGATTTGTTGGTATATTTGGTGGTGATCATGATGTCATGGAAGTTTCTTGTGTATTAGAGACTTTGGCATGTTATGATGGTTTATGATGGTGCATTGATTGGTGGTATTGGATTGTTTCCTGATTATGGTTATGGCAGTGTATCTTCTTGGGTGTAGGAGATTGGTATCACGATGTCATGGATAGCTTGGTTACACAGTTCAGTGGGAGCTTGTGATAGTGATGGTTTGGCAGTGATGGCTATGATGGTTTGGCAGTGTATCTTCTTGCTTTAGAGGATGGTTATCATGTTGTCATTGAGAGCTTGGATTCACAGGTTTTTGTGTGAGCTTATGACAGTGTTGGTTTTGTGCATCATGGTGCCATGGGATTGCTCAGTATCACGGTTCAGTGGGAGCATTTGGAAATGATGTGGATCCATTGGTTATTATGGATGGTTATCTTCAGCAGGTGATCTTTGGTGTCATGGAGGAGCTCTTAGATTCTGTGTGCTACAGTGAGAGTTCTTTGACATCAGGTGTTGGAGATGTTGAGGTATTATTATGACTTGTTGGTTTTTGACAGGTGATCCTTGGTTGTAGGATGGTTTTGTTATTATGTCATGGTTTACTCTTGATTACTAGTTTAGAGTTGTGGCATGGTACATGTTATGATGATTTATTCATGTGATCTTCTTTTGAGAGGTTGTGAGATCATGGAGTCATGTTTATGTTCCTGATTCTGCAGTTGGAGCTATGATTTTGATCTTGGTTGGTTCTCTTTGTATTGAGTACATTGATCATTTGCTTGGTGTTTAGCATGGATTGATCGGTTACAGGTACTCATGGATACTTGGAGACTTAGGTGAGGTTTGGTGTTCTCTTGTGATTAGAGACATTTGTTTGAGATGGTTACTCTTGATGAGGTTTTAGCAGGAAGTCCGAGGGAGCCTACACCTTGGTTGGACGTGAGTTCAACATGGAACAATGAGGAGAGTGTTCTTGGTTGAGTCATGATGACTTGGATATCTTCGAGGAGAATTCTCATTCCCACTCTTGGTCTACTCGGCAGTTCACTTGAGAGGTATTGCCCATTATTCTTTCAGGTGCATTATGTTTATGCTTTGTCTTCTCACGGATATGGATCTTGAGCCATGGGTATTTGGTTTCTGGAGGGTTCATTTGAGGATTGTTGGCATGCTTATCTCCTTGTACATGCTGAGTTTAGGAGATGGTTTATTGGGCTGATTTCCTTGGTTTGGGAATGGTTACTTTGAGTTTGATCTTCTTGTTTTGAGATGCTTACATCCATGTTAGTTACATATGTTATGTTTGATCTTGGTGATTGGATGGATGGATGTGGTTATGGATTTTTTTATGGGGTATTATGGAGGAGATCATACTTGACACAGTTGGCATTTAGAGGTGTGTGTAGGAGGACATGCTATAGGTGTTTGGTTTGCAGGTTTTGCTTATCAATGTGGATGTTTCTTGTACTACATGTTTACTTCTTTGACATGTTGGTAGTAGACTTGGTATGCCTTTGTGATGGTGCTTTTTTTTTGGGGATGTTAAAGAAGCGACACGTTGAATGCGCTCATTCCAGGTTTGCATTCATCTTGACATTTCCCATGCAGTGGGAGCTCCTTGGATGTGTATGTCATGCTTTGACAGGTTTGCACATGGAGTTTTTATTGTGGTTTATGAGTGGATATGTTGTTGGCATGAGTTTAATATGTTATGTATACCTTGGAGGTATGGATAGTTTGATGTGTTGGCATTTGCTGTGGATGTCATTTCAGCTATGGTGATTTATTCTTGACAGCTACTGGTGCATATTGGATTAAGTGTTTGTGTTTTGAGATATCAGTTGAGGCAGGTTTATGCTTCTTTGTGACAGTTAGTGTGACATCTCTTTGGATGTGTTCATATCTTAGTGCAGTTGGCATGGTGGAGGATGGGAGCATTCATGGATGAGATGGTAGTCACCTTGGTTCTTGTTACAGGTATCTTGATGGAGCACATGGAGCACTTGGATTCCAGGATTGTACATGTTGCCTACGGAGTTTTTGTTACCCCTTATGCAATGTCTACAACAAGTGGGAGATTGTTAGAATTAGGTGTTGTACACCTTGCATAATGTTTGTAATATTTTATTTATTATGTGTGTGGTGCACCTAGGGGTTTCTAGGTGAACGTGCATCACAAGGAGTTATAATGTTGGGGCCACTTTGTTGTATGTAACATTGGGACATAATTGTAAAATGTAATTATTTAATATTGGGGAATAATAATAAAATAATAAAGTACCCAATATTAAATGTGGGGTCACATGATGTTGTATGGTTTTGGGCACATGGTTTATGTAATACCACTTGGTGGTTTTGTGGGAGCTTGTTTCTATAAAAGCAACCACATGGGTAGTTGTTTAGGGTTGGATCAAAAGTTGGTCAAGGTTGAGCTTGTGCATGTGTGAGGGTTTGAAGCATGGCATGGGATGTGTGGATTCATGCTTGGTCACATGGAATGCATGGATAGCTTGTGCTTCGAAGTGTTCATGGAGTCTCTGCAGATGTATTGTAATGGGTTTTCATTGCTGAATAATACATGGAGTGTGGATGCTTTTGGAGGCTGGGTTTTTCCCTCTTGAGGGTTTTCCCAGGGTATATCTTGTGTCATCTTTGATGGGTATGTTGTCTATTCTCTTGCATGTTGATGTTGAGTATTTTACTTGCATGTTTTCAGATTTGGGTTATGTGGAAATTGTCATTTTATGGCTGCATAGTTTCCTTACACTAATTGCCAATGGCATGATATGCTATCAAAAACATTTATGAGAAGGTCATTAGTAATTTTTTCACAACAAAATATCAAAATATATTTAGTACTTAATCAATGTTACCAATAAATGTTAAATGATGATATATAATACCTTCATTAAATTATGAAAATTATGTGTTTTAAATCCAGTGATATGTCCATCAACTGTAAAAGATTTAGCCAATGATGACCCATAGCTAGTAGGTGTCCTTATTGAATGGATGAAATTTTTTAGTTGGTCTAGCTCTTTTTTTTTTCAAAATCCATGGAGCTTCTGGATATGTTTCATTTTACCTGCTTGGCCACAAATGTTTTCTATCAAATTTGGTATGCAAAAGAGCAATATCTCTCCTCGAAGACAAGGTGTCCTTCTCTTTTCCTGATATATGTCGAAATATAATCTAGGACATTTTTTAATATGTTCATAGGATCTAATAGGTGAGATATTAATAGATCCTTCTAGTAAGGGAGCTCATAAATATATGGATCTCATTTTCATTCCTTCTGGAATTGAATCACCCTGATCAAAAAAATCCTCCCAAGATTTCAATTCAACATCTTCATACTTCTTAAGCCAATCACTTGGACCCATAATAATGGGAGGGCCTTTATTTTCAACTTTTCCATCAAATTGATTCTTCTGGCGATTTCTAAACCTATGATCTAATGGTAGAAAAACCCTATTGTTTGCGTAAATAAATTTATGTAGATCTTTAGAATACTGCCCTTGAAATTTTTCTACACATCTTGGACATGCAAATATCCCCTTTGATTGAAGCCTTACAATTCAACAAGTAATGTTAATAACATCAAAAAATAGTATAAAACTAAGTATGAAAGTTGGGATGAAAATAAATTATGAGTGTAAATACATAAATATTTTATCTTACTAGAACAAACACCAAGTCCAACATAGCACACCATATAACATGAAGGACCTATTTGATGGAGGACGTGATATGTCATACATTCTTATGCCTTTCCATAGCAGTTGCATCTCATCAATAAAAGGTGCAAGATAAACATCCACGTTTTTAACTTGATGTTTTCCTAGAACAATGAGAGTCAGCTTAAGGTGCTCCTTTCTAACACTCATCCATGGGGGAATATTGTATACTATCAATCCAACTAGCCAAACACTATAATTTGAGCTTAGGAAAGAGAATGGGTACACTCCATCAATTGCAAGACCAAACCTAATACTACGGGGTTCATCTTTGAATTTTCTTGGCCATTTTTCCTCTATGTGTTTCATTGCTTTGGAGTCATCCAAAATTAGTATGAATCCATCTTTACTCCTATTCTTTGCATGCCAGTCCATCAATTATGCAAGTGACTTGCAACGAAACATTCATTGAAGTCTAGGTATAATTGGCATGTGACGTAAAACCTTCTTTGGAACTGTAGGACCTTGTACATTTGTACGATATCTCTTCTCTTTGCATACATGGCATTCTACCTTATTCTGATATTCATCTCTGTATAAAATGCAATCATTTTTACATGAATGAATTTGCTTATATTCAATCCCCAACTCAACCAATAACAGACGCGCCTCTCTGCAAGTTGATGGCAACACATTCTCTTCAGGGAATATTTTAGTTTTTAGTGCCCTATAAGATTGTCAGAGATTAAATCAATTGAATGTTTGACTAATGATGAACATGTTTGATATGTCAATTTATACTAGGACTATTTATATACAATATATGGTTTTAAAATTCCATTAAATAAATATAAATGAAGTCAATGAATGTTTACGAATTGTGTACACCAATTGACAATGCAAAGTAAGAAATAGATTTCAACTCACTTTAGTAGGGTAGTGAATCCTTTATTTGACCAACCAAATAGTGACTTGATTTCTAATAATATTAATGTGCATGTTGGTTGTGAGGTTCTACTTGCACCCGATTTGAACACAGGTGTCTTCGCTGCTTGCTTGATGGAGTCTTTCAGGTTGTTATCATCAACATTATGTTGGTGTTAATTACCCCTACTATCATTGTTACTATCAGCCAAATGATCATTATTGGCATCAATTTTTCCATCCCCAAAGAAACTTGTAAGTATTTCATTCAATCCTTCTTCATGCACTACATTTTCCCTATCATGATCATCATAAGGCTAGGTTGCATCTCATTAGTATATGCATATCTCATCAGCTCTTCAAATTTCTTAGGTGGTAGTAATCTCTTCAAACTTTCTCTTTTCACCCTGGTATTGTTTAAGGGATGGTTTGGATCATCGCATCCAAATCTTAATAACCCAGTTGGATCATGGGTATTAGTATGTGTTTCATCAACATCTTCTACCTATCAACAAACACAAGCATTATTTAATGTTTTCCAACAATTGGATAAATCATAAATGTATCAATTTCAAATAAATATAATCAAATATGACTTAAAAAATAAAAATATAAATTGTATGAACATATATACATCAATTGAATAATGGAACATTATTTTATAGACTACCTTTTCTATACAATAATTTAAATAAAACACATTTTTGAAAACATAGATTATAAAACATCAGTCCACACTCATTTATTATTCTTTGGTTTGCTACCCTAAAGAACATCCTTAGGGAGACCTTGTTCTTCCCTTTTCTTTCATGCAAGAGTGTGTTTTAAGAAGGGGTAATCAATCAATAACTCATCCCCAATGGTAAGGTCCTTAATAGCCTCAACCATTATCAATCTATCAACGTCTCTTTCCATATCTCCATCTTTATCATTTATAACCTCAACAAATTGACAATTCAGTCTTACATTAGGGTCCCTTCCCTTACTACTATTTATAAATCCTGCAATATTTTTGTGTGTATGCACGTCCATCTATATACATAAAATGACCTCTATTAATTTATTTTCCACTTTCCAATTGTAGATGGTGTGTATACATATTCAAATTTAGACCATATGCTGACATGCTAGGCTTATATTCTGCTAGCCTTCTCCATTCACCACTATAATATGATGGACCATAATAGGGCATTAATCTCCTAGTGGTTTGTTTTGAATTGTTTCTATGTTTAGATCCCACATGTACATTTTGGACAATAAAGAGGCCTAGATTCACTCCATGAATATTAGAGGGTCATATCATGTAGTTGTATCCCCAAAATTGAAACACCTCATACACTCTAGGTAGTTTTTGATCACCAGGCCAAGCACAATATAGTCGAAAAATCAAATGTCTCTTTGTAAATTGATCTCAAACTCAGGGGAAATTCATCATCTCCATCACATTCATTCTCATAGGGTATGTAGTCCACCTTCCCCCTATCTTTAAGCAAATTATGCATCTTTAAACTAGTTCTTGCTCTGTGACTTGTTTTCATCAATTCCTCATCTTTTGAGCTGGTATATTGGCACATATTTTTGTTAGATGTATCATTTGATAAATGATCATTGCCCTCTAGGATGGAAGTCAGTGATCTAGGAAACTTTAAACCAAGAAATTTATCCTGCAAGTATCCATTGAGAAAAAAATTAGTTATTTAAATAATATAAAACAATGTTTAAACAAAGTATACATGTTATTTATATCAAATTGGAAAATCCCTTACCACAATTCCTATTGGATTTGAATCGATTGTAGGAGGCATACTACAAACTGGAAGCTCATCATATATGTAATGTCTTTGTACAATTTCTCATTTGAATTGTTTCTTTCCACGACATACAAAACATCCACAAACAACAATTTTCTCAAAGTATTCATCCCATGTACTATAGTCCTAACCAACCTCTTGTTCAGTGCAATCATCTATTGTGTCTGGAAGATCCATTGTCATATCCTCTTCCACCCATTTTCGTCTATGTGATTTAACAATTTTAGGTCCACGTCCATGTACATATCTTCTTCTTTTGCTAGTTGAACACTCAGGCTCTGCATTTGCTCCAATCTCCATCTAAAATAATCAACAACATGCATTAATTTATGTCAAGACTGGATAATACATTATAAATTTCAATAATACTATGAAAAAATATGGACGTATCACAAAATGCCATCAAATCACTTTTTCCCAAGTTAAGTCAAAATTTGAGTACCTAATGTCTTGCTTCATCTATTTTGTCCTCATTTGATATGACACAATTTGTTGCCATGGCCTTGTCTCGCCCCTATAATACACAACATAGTAAATAATGTTTACTACACCAATTATATCATTTCAACGAGTATGCTATCCAACACAAAACCTCACTTTAGACATATATTTCACACTTTAGATGACTCATCTAGTTGTATAAGGCTCATTTCTGAGTTCACAAATCTAACCTCTATTAGTTTTGCACCCACAAAATTGACATGGGATAAGGAATAGATAAAATAGGGAACCATGATTGCTCCCTTAGTACATATGAAGATGAAGTCAAGTTAGGATCAATTTATTTATCAACTTCCAAGCAAAATACATCATTTTTCACTGGTAGGTGCTAAATTAGGCACACTCTATGTCGCCTTTTGCATCACAAACATATTACATTTTTTTGGCTGGAAGGCGACGCAAAATTAGGTGCACTTTGCTACACCGACTATAGCGCCAACTATTGAATCAAGAAAAAAAATTTAAAACTTCCTGCATCAAGAAGGAAGAGATGATAGGATAAAAAAGTCGTGCGAAGGAAGAGAGGAGAAAAAAGGGAAAAACGACACGAAGGAGGGCTACAAGCAAGTAGATCAAAAATTCAATTTAGTTTGTGACACCATAGGTAAGGTTACAATTTGGTTTTTTCGTTCCCTCAAATATTTTTGTTTGGATTAAATGGAGAGGATTGTGAAGAAAGGGTTGTGAATATTGTTTTGTTTACACACAAATCGTTCAAGTCTCATGTGGTTGCAAAGGAGGGTAAAATTGTAGACATTGCATTATTTCCTCCACATTTGAGAGTAGTGAATGCATTTTTGAAACCCCAATGCCCTGGTTCGCTTATCATTACCATCCCAAGCTTTTGGTTTCCAGTTTGATTTCTCGGACCTTCCTTCCATAAAAAAATAGTCGAGTGCTTTCAAGACAAGTCGTTAAACTACATCCGCCCCACTGCAACCAGGTCCCGTGGGAATAGAGGTTGGTCGAGACAATACAAGGAGATAGGGATTTTGAGATGATAGTTGAATAATAGATGATTTCCTCAAATTTGTGAGACCTTCGAGCTTAAATTAGCTATTACTAATTTTCACTTATTCTTTTACAGAACAATGAGCTTGTGGTTTTGAATTGATTGTGCGCAAACATTCATTTTCTTTCTAATCAGTAGATGCAACTAGAGCATGGGACCTATCTATGTTAACTCTTAACAAAACCACACTTTGTGCCCTTTTTATCCCCCAAAGATTACCATTCTATATAGGTGCACAAGCGTTGAATTTTTTACAATATATTTGTTTCATTTTGCATATATTTATATCCTTTCAAATATATTTATATTCTATACAAGTGTGCAAGAAATTGATTCATAGGCATTTAAATCCAGAAAGAGAGTCATTCAAGGTAAAAATTTCATCCCTGACAATGTGTACTTCATTTGCCTCCACAGACTAAACGAGAATAATTTTCCCTAGGTCGCCTCAAAATGTCAAGCAATAGAGGGAAGAGAACAAGGGGATAAAAAAATCTAGCCACAATGAGGTAATTCATTGTCAATTTATACATTTGTAAATGTTTCCCTTGTTTCTTTCAGTTTTACTTTTTACTTTTTCATTTTTAAATTTAAAAGAAGAAATTCATTATATATATATATATAGGGACATGTGACTGACAAAGATAAAGAGGCATTGGCTTCCATATTGGGGGTAGAGGTAGTGAACAATTTGGATGATGTGCGTTGGACAATGATTTCCAGATACATAGAAAACCGATCTAGTGAAGCCCCTCAAACATTGCAACCAAATCAACTGTGTCAAAGGGAACCAATTGATTCCCCAAGTAGTCTTGGATTGAGCAAAAGATCTAGGAGGAAATTAGTAACAATAAACTCTAGGAGTGTAGAACATGGATCAGAGGCTTCCATTATCCCACCCACTCCTGGGACATAGACTTCTTCCACCACGCCATGTTTTCATTCTTGCATTGGTACCTACAATACCAAGATAGAATACGATGTGGTTTCAAGGGAAGTCTGAATGATAGATGTTGGAAAAGGGTTTGTGAATAGGTTGAAGGAATCATGCCTTCAACAATTCAAATACCATCTACATTTTCCATTCACAAAGATACCCATACACCTGCAAAAATCAGTCATCAATGACATGGAGACTAAATTTGGCACAGGTTGGTCTATGAAGAAGGTAAAGCTATGAATGTCTCAAAATTGCAAGAGATTTCAGTGCAACCAAACAAAGAAGATAAAAAAATCCCTCTCGAGCTAAGGCTCAAAAAAGGCCAATTGATGTAAGTGTCAAAGTATGGAAAGAGTTTGTAAAAGCATACGAGAAGTCTGAAGCACAGAGGAAGTCCACTTAGGATAGTACACAAGTATTTGAATTTTCTCATAAGATTATATCAAATTTATTAAACTATTTTTAAATTTTATTTGTGCATAGTTAAATTGAATTAGTATATGTTTCAGGACAAGGCCTCCAAGGCTAGGCTTCAAAAACTTCATGCCACGCATCACAGTGGCCAAAAAGATTTACAAGCCTTGATCTGTAAATTTGTAAGTATATTTAATATGTTAAATGATTTTTTTTAATTCCCTAGGAAAAAGTAAATGATTTCATATTAATTAGTTTAACTAGTCCATGTGTCATGTTTTGACAGGAGGAGAAATATGGCCAGAATCAAAATCAATTTGAAAAGGAAAAGTTACAAAGCAAAAAGTGGTCCAATTTTTTAATCTAGATAGAGAACGAGGTATCAATAGTTGGCTTTCAATAACTTAGTTGGATATTGTTGTGTTAATATGTCAATTTGAATTTATTTTATTATGTTGTTTATTGATACATATGATGAGTTCTCAAGTGCTTCTCTGTTGACCCTAGATCCCACTCAATTATCCCATTATTTCATGTCGAGAAAAAAATATTGTTGGCCTTAAAGGGTAGAGGGTGACATTCATGCCTTATTTTGATCGCATCTTTTAATTAATGACCATTGTATTTTAATATCTCTTAAGTGTCCTCATTTAAGTTATGAGTTGTATCATTTGAGTAACTTAGTCCCATGTTGATTTGATTTATCTTCTTTTCTCTCAAACATGGTATCTCAAGGAGTGCTTCCTTGAATTCATGCTGCCATTCTACTAAGTGATCCACATGCATCTTTTCCATCCTTCCTCATGATGGTGCCATTCTTTTAACATGTAAGAATGTTTTGATGCATCTTGGTAGGCATCCTATAGATCTAACACATCCTTGTAGTCTACATCACTTGGCGTAGCTAACTAGCCACTTAATTTTTCCATCTAATTTTAAAAAGGCAGTAAAGTCTTGTCTTCCAAGTTAAAAAAAATCCATAAATAAAGAAATCAACAGTAAAAAACCTGCAACTAGGTGATCTGATCAACATAGAGAAGCGTGTAATACTAGACTTCTTGACATTCAAAAGATAAATGGAATGTCCTTAACACCAAGTAGAGCTATCCAAAAAAGCTAACTAAAAACACAAACGTGCTCCCGCACATAATGCACTAATGGTTGGTTGTCATAGAAGTCAAACTACCAAAGTAACAACACTAATCAAGTTAACATATATGCATCATTTGCATAAACAACTAAACCATTTATGTGCATAAATAAATAGTAGAAGGATGTAGATGAACTCAATTCATCTAAATTTATGCCTCTTGGCAGTCATTCCTCTTGAACCTCTAATATCAAGTGCTCGAGACTTCCCTATAGCTTTTACCTTTCGTCACCGCCTTTCCTCTTCACTGTCAGAGTCATCTCCTTTTTCCTTATCTGCATTTTTGGCTTCAACTTCTAATTCATCCCATGTTTTACCTTCCTCCCCTTCAGAATCTTCTTCTTCATCCTCATCTAACTCCATAAGAGATTCATCTTCTAAACCTTCCTCATCTAATTATGATTCCTCTTCTACATCAAAGGGCTCATATCCTCAATCTGACTCTTTTGAATTATCGAAATTAGAATCACTAGCTTCCATATTAAAAAATTCCCAACCACCATCTTCAATAAATTTGTCTAGATCATCAGTAATAGTCTTCAAAATTGGCTGCCAGTTCAAGTTCATTTTTCTTTCATAATACTTTATATCCATGGACTTCAACCATTCCTTGATGCCATCAAGCAAAGATTGAGGAATGGAATCAATGCGGAGTACATCCCACTTGAAGTCTTTGAAAACAATAGCCATATCAAATTCGTTTTTCCCAATTCCTACTCTCTCAAGGTTAACAATCTTAATCTCACTAATAGTGATTAATTACTAAGAAAGATAATTCCACCAACTCTACCAAAAATTTTACCGTAGGAACAATAAAAGCAAAGGCTTTGAAAGGAACTCCATGAAAACCAAGCTCTCTAAATGGTACATCAAACTCTAGTTCAAAATATTTTAGATGAACTGCTCCCATAGCTCTCTTACTAGCTTGACAAATCCTTGAAACTCTGCATTGATATTATTTTTTTCGTCCCTCTCTTGTTGTTCTTCCTCAATTTCATCAAGATCATACATTGACCTTCTTTCCCCTCCTAAAGTTTTGACCACATCCATTACCTCCACATAAAACTGGACATCCTTGGTCCTCTTGGTTCCCACAACATGATATGGTTATGCAAATGAAAATGAAGCAAAGTAATCATCTCCTTCTTCGTTGGCTGGAGGAATGCATGCTTAATGTTTTGATACATGATATCAACTCTCCCTTCTGCTCTCATGGTTGAATATGAAAATCCATTATGGTGGGCCTCCAAAGTTCTAGTCATCTTTCTTCCTCCTCCACCAAATGTTGCCCTGATCCACAAGTCTGCCACCCTAATTGCCTTTGTTTTTGAAAGTTGAAGTTTCTCCTGAGTCACCAATGTAACTCTCTCTTCCTTTTCAGACTCTTTCATTGCTACAAGAAATTAATGCCTAATTGATTAACAATCTCAATCTCACTAATAGTGATTACTAAGAAAGGTAATTCCACCAAGTCTACCAAAAAGTTTACCGTAGGAACAATAAAAGCATAGGCTTTGAAAGGAACTCCATGAAAACCAAGATCTCTAAATGGTACATCAAACTCTAGTTCAAAATATTTTAGATGAGGCTGCTCCAATAGCTCTCTTACTGGCTTGAAAAGTCCTTGAAACTCTACATTGATATTATTTTTCCCGTCCCTCTCTTGTTGTTCTTCCTCAATTTCATCAGGATCATACATTGACCTTCTTGCCCCTCCTAAATTTTTGACCACATCTATTACCTCCACATAAAACTGGACATCCTTGGTCTTCTTTGTTCTCACACCATGATATGGTTATGTAAATGAAAATGAAGCAAAGTAATCATCTCCTTCTCCGTTGGCTAGAAGAATGCATGCTTAATGCTTTGTACATGATATTAGCTCTCTCTTCTGCTCTCATGGTTGAATATCGAAATCCATTATGGTGGGGCTCCAGAGTTCTAGTTATCTTTCTTCTTCTTCTACCAAATGTTGGCCTAATCCACAAGTCTACCAGCCTAATTGCCTTTATTTTTGAAAGCTGAAGTTTCTCCTAAATCACCAATGTAGCTCTCTCTACCTTTTCAAACTCTTTCATTGCTATAGGAAATTAGTGCCTAATTGATTAACAATCTCACTCTCACTAATAGTGATTACTAAGAAACGTAATTCCACCAACTCTACCAAATAGTTTACCATAGGAACAATAAAAGCAAAGGCTTTGAAAAGAAATCCATGAAAACAAAGCTCTCTAAATGGTACATCAAACTCTAGTTCAAAATATTTTAGATGAGGCCGCTCCCATAGCTCTCTTACTCTCTTGAAAAATCCTTGAAACTCTGCATTGATATTATTTTTCCTGTCCCTTTCTTGTTGTTCTTCCTCAATTTCATCAGGATCATGCATTGACCTTCTTCCCCTCCTAAAGTTTTGACCACATCCGTTACCTCCACATAAAACTGGACATCATTGGTCTTCTTGGTTCCCACACCATGATAAGGTTATGCAAATGAAAATGAAGTAAAGTAATCATCTCTTTCTCCACTAGCTAGAAGAATTCATGCTTAATGTTTTGATACATGATATCAGCTCTCTCTTCTGCTCTCATGGTTGAATACTGAGATCCATTATGGTGGGCCTCCAAAGTTCCAGTCATCTTTCTTCCTCTTCCACCAAATGTTGGCCTGATCCACAAGTCTACTAGCCTAATTGCCTTTGTTTTTGAAAGCTGAAGTTTCTCTTGAGTCACTAGTGTAGCTCTCTCTACATTTTCATAATCTTTCATTGCTACAAGAAATTAGCGCCTAATTGATTAACAATCTCAATCTCACTAATAGTGATTACTAAGAAAGGTAATTCCATCAACTCTACCAAATAGTTTACCGTAGGAACAATAAAAGTAGGGGCTTTGAAAGGAACTCCATGAAAACCAAGCTCTCTAAATGGTATATCAAGCTCTAGTTCAAAATATTTTAGATGAGACTGATCCCATAGCTCTCTTACTCGCTTTACAAATCCTTGAAGCTTTGCAAATTGATTTTATTTTTCTTGTCCCTCTCTTGATGTTCTTCCTCAATTTCATTAGGATCATACATTGACCTTCTTACCCCTCCTAAAGTTTTGACCACATCCATTACCTCCACATAAAGTTGGATATCCTTGGTCTTCTTGGTTCCCACGCCATGATATGGTTATGCAAATGAAAATGAAGCAAAGTAATCATCTCCTTCTCTACTGGTTGGAAGAATGAATGCTTAATGTTTTGATACATGATATTAGCTCTCTCTTCTGCTCTCATGGTTGAATACCGAAATCCATTATGGTGGGCCTCCAGAGTTCCAGTCATCTTTCTTCCTCTTCTACTAAATGATGGCCTAATCCACAAGTCTACTAGCATAATTGCCTTTGTTTCTTAAAGCTGAAGTTTCTCTTGAGTCACCAGTATATATCTCTCTTCCTTTTCAGATTCTTTCATTGCTACAGATCGTCTGTGGTATTTAATCATTTGTACCACATGGTTGATGTGCTTTGAATCCTTAGATCTAAAGGAAATTTCAATGTTGGCATGTACTTGGCATTAAAGTAGGTACCTGGAACATTGAAAATTATCCTTATATAAGAATTCCCTCCATCTTGTTGGCTTGTAACACTCTTGATGGTGGCTACACGAAATGGAACCATGATGCCATATATGGGTACCATAATAACATCATTTTTTGTATCAACCTGAATCATGAGCTCTCTAGAAACGGAGATATCTTCCACATTTTTGTATGAAACCATGTTAGTGGATGGCTTGGAAGAGCCATGCCCATCTCTTGTACCAATGCCCCCTGCAGTCTCCTCATTCTTTTGCAGAAAAGGGAACTTAAGGTTATGTAATAGAATTTATAGTTGATAGTTAAATTGTGTAACAATTTTTTTTATGATCTTTACTAACATTTATTAGAATTATTGCATGTTTTACATCATTGGAATCACATATTAGCTGTAAATTTTTTGAAATTTTATTTTGATATGATGTAATATGATTATGGTTTCATCTCATATTTCAATATTAGATATATAACACAAAAATCAATTATTGCATGGAATAAATAATAAATTTTTATTTTAAATGTTTTTTTTTGTAGAACATGGGTCTTTCAGAAGATCAAGATGATCCTCATCATGATATAGATCCAAAAAATATTGGTTTTGTCGGTACAAATCACATGGCAGAGGATGATGATGACGCAGATACAGAAGACACTGAGGCCGATGAAAATGATGACAATGATGACGATGACGACAATGATGATGATCACGATGGTGGTGATGATGATGAGGCAGTTGCTAGTAGTACCCAACAACATTCATAATCATATAGACTGTGTCATGGATCATTGCTAATATATCATTATGATGATGATGATGATGATGATCACAATGGTGGTGATGATGATGAGGCAGTTGCTAGTACTACCTAGTGACATTTATGATCATATAGACTGCATCATGGATCATTGTTGATATATCATTATGATGCCTTTTTTCACATGGTTACTATCATATGTATCATTTTCACGGTCTACAGTACCATATTATTGAGTTGTATCATATTGACATTTATCATTTTCACATATATCATTTGGACATGTATCATCTTGACTTGTATCAATTTGAGTTAAATAATTTATCATTTTTACTTATATCATTTGTACATGTGTCATTTTGACTTATTGTCGACTATTGGACATGTATCATTTTCACATGTTATTGATCTACTAGCATATTTGACTTTCAATTGTTTTAGTTATATATGATGATGATCTTATCAGTATTGACTTGTCAATTTATATATATTAAAAGTGGTTGATGATTTTTGGATGGATATTTATTATGTATAATGATTTTAATTTATTGCTCGGGATGGATGTTGTAAAATTCAATTAAATTATAGATATCTGACTCACTTGTTTTAATTATAGATGATGATCATGTTATAATAATTGTCTTGTTATTTAATCATATGAGTTAAATAATTAAATTAATTACTCTATAGTCATATGAGTTATTTAAGAGGCATCATATATTTAACTAATTAAATTGAATCAAAACATATTAAATTAATAAATGAAAGCAAAACAAGAAGTATTTTTAGAAGAAAAAAAGGAAGCAACAATGGAAGCCAAACTAGAAACAAACCAGAAGCAATCTTGGAAGCAAAATTGGTAGAAAAACCAGAAGCAAACCTCGAAGCAAAATCAAAAGCAAAACTGGGAGCAAAACAAGAAGCATTTTTTAGATGCAAAAAAGGAAGCAAAACAAGAAGCATTTTTAGAAGAAAAAAAGGAAGCAACAATGGAAGCCAAACTAGAAGCAAACCATAAGATATCTTGGAAGCCAAACTGGAAACAAAACTGGAAGCAAACTTAGAAGCAAAACCGGAAGCAAAACTGGAAGCAAATTTGGAAGCAAAATTGGAAGCAAACCTAGAAGCAAATGGAAGCAAACAAAACTGGAAGCAAAACTAGAAGCAAAATTTGAAGCAAAATTGGAAGCAAAACCGGAAGCAAAATTGGAAGCAAAACCGGAAGCAAAATTGGAAGCAAAATTGGAAGAAAAACTAGAAGCAATCCTGGAAGCAAAAGTGGAAGCAAAAGCAGAAGCAAACCTGGAAGCAAAACTAGAAGAAAAATTGGGAACAAAACTGGGAGCAAAACTAGAAGCAAAAATGGGAGCAAACATGGAAGCAAAACCGGAAGCAAAATTGGAAGCAATACTAGAAGCAAACCTGGAAGCAAAATTGGAAGCAAAATTGAACGCAACATTGGAAGCAAAAGTGGAGGCAAACCTGGAAGCAAAAATGGGAGCAAAACTAGGAGCAAAACTAGAAGCAAAAATGGGAGCAAACATGGAAGCAAAACTGGAAGCCAATTTAGGCACTATTTCTGATGCCAATTTTTGACGCTATTGCTGGCACCAAATTTTTGGCACACAATCCAGCGCAAAAGTAGGTGTTAAGACGATGCAAAAACCAGCAATGAAATGAAGAAACAAGTTTTCGCCGACTTTTGTGTCGTCAAATGACTCCAAGTGATGGACTCAAATACACTAAAATCTGGCGCAAAAGTCAGTGCTAATTGCTTCTTGTGTTGTTGTGAATTACCCCCATTATGACAAGGACTTTTATCATTTTTCTTGTGATTTCTTATTATTTTACATGAAATTCCCCAATGTGGTATGATCACCTATGCAATTATATCTAATTTAGGGAAATATGTACAATTTTAAAATCTTAGAGATTCTATAAGATATTATTTCAACAAAGAAAAGATAAAAATATACTAAAAATAGAGTACATAGATGCAATGAGATAAAACTAAAAATAAATTCAACACAAACTATTTCTAAACATAACTAACAAATAAATTAGATAAACTAACATACAAAATAAGCTCATAAGATAATCATAAAATAAATAAAATGATAAATCCAACATGCATATTATGTGTGTATAGAATTGGAGTTGATTGATTGAAGAAATGGTACAATATAGTCCTTAAGAAACACTTTAAATTTTGTTTTGACTTGCAACTAGTCACTAATCTGATCTGAGTATGGGAAGATATTGTAGAAGGGAATAACTAGGTTGAAAAAATCCTACTATATTTTACAAGGGAAACAAGCTTTGACAAAGATTCTATAATGAAATGAATGAGAAATTTGGTAATTATCTATTAATAGCTTCAAATATTTAGTTGAAGGAATAAAAATATTCAAATTGAATGTAAGATAGGCTTAATATACATGTGGAGTGAGAATTGGTTAGTTATAAGAAGCAATGAGTGGGAGCAACTATTAAATTTGGAAAGAGAAAATCAATAATTATAAATTCTTTTTAATCTTCCACAAGTAAAATTACCCATATTAGAAGCTAAGTAGTCATGAGACCACTATGACATATCTTGAAACTCCAAGGTAGTGATAGTGGTAAAACTAGCAAGGATGGTTTTACCAAAGAATGAAAAGAGAGGTAAATTAAGGCATTTAGGGTTCATATGCATGCTAAAAAAAGGCTTGGAAGGTGACCTAGGGGTATGATAGGCTAGGGAAGGTTAGCAATTACTCCATCTCTCAAATGCATTATCACATGAATCAAATATCAACCTATGGAAATATGGTGTAAAAATGATAATTGGAAGGATAGAGTGTGAGACAATCCAACAGTTTGCTAGAGGAAAAGCTAATACTAGCCAATTCAAATATCAATATTCTTGTAGGATGAAATTATCACTAGACCAACTATTAATTCACTATCTTATTTGTGGTGGATTGGTTCACCTTACTAGAGAGTGGCCACAAAATTTTGATATTACTAAAGGATAGAGACCAACAAGCTTAGAGGAGAAAATAAGAGACATTGACAAATCCCATAGGATTTATGTAGTGATTGATAAATACCAAGTAGAGAATTAGGATATCATGATAGAGAATATAGATATGATTGGTGAGGTTATTATTTCCCTACTCTTTGATTATAGAGCCTCAAAATAATTTATCACACCTTTTATATTAGAGTGGTGTAGGCTAATAACATTTAGGTAAGATGTTAAGAATGAGGTTGAGTTGGCCACAAGGGAAAATTTTGTAGTGGATTTCTTGGTTAGTTATTTTATGTTGGGCCTGGAATCCTTAACCACTACAATTAACCTTCAAATTATACCATTGGGATCCTATGAGGATGTTTTATCAATGAATTTATGTAATGTCCATCAAACTAAGATGAATTTTCATTACAAGACAATTGTTTTTTGTGACAAAATTTATGTTAGTGCAATGATCATAGGGATTCAAAGGCCTGTCTCTCTTCATATGATCTTCACTATGTACCTGAAGTGAAGCATGCAAAAGGGATATTAAATTTTTTCCATCACAATTAATCATAAATTAGAGGATGTGACCTTGAGACCTGTCTTTATGAGTATCCTATTCTTTGATAGTTTTAAGATTTTTTTCAAGTGAATTTCTAGGGATTCCCCCTTGATGATAGATTGAATCTTGGATTGAATTTGTTTGAGAATTTTAGTATATTTCAAATCCACCCTATAGCATGACCACCTATGAGTTTAGTTATATTATGTTGTAGTTAGAGGAGCTTCTTGAGAAGTGTCATATTTTTCCTAGTGTCTCTCTTTAGAGAGTGTCCATGATCTTCATGAATAGGAAGAATAAACCCCTCTAGTTTTGAATTAATTATGGATAATGGAAAAAAATAACCATAAAAAAATATTATCTTTTTTCCAAGGATTGAAAACTTGTTTGATTATATGAAAGAAGTTAGATTGCTCTCTGAAATATACCTTATGTTAGAGTATCATTGAATGAGGATTGTAAAGAAAAATATTCAAATGACTACTTTTAGGAATGATATTAATAGTATGAATTTATAATGGTTCCTTTTGGATTGGTAGATGCCTCTACTATGTTCATGAGCCTCGTGAATAGGGTGTTCCATACCTTCTTGAACTATTTTGTATAATTTTTCCTTGATGATATGTTAATCTTTTGGAGATCTAAGGAAGATGATTTGTACTATGTTGTAGTGTTTACAAGATAACAAAATTTGTTATAACTTATTTAAGAGTGTATTCTCCCAAACTAAGGTGTGATATTTGGGACACGTCATAAAAAGTGATAATATCATAGTATATCCCTCAAAGATTTAAGGTGTGATTGATTGGATCAAACCCACCAATATCATAAGGGTGAGGAATTTGATGGAGTTGGTAAAGTGATACTATAAATTCACACAATATTTCTCTTAGATTGAACACTTTATCACTTCCCTTTAGAAAAAATAATGTGAATGGATAGATAAGTGTGATATGACCTTTCAAATATTTAAGGAGAATGTCATGAATATACACCTATCCTTATAATACTATATCTAATTGTGAAATTTTTAGCGTGCATGGATGCTTCCTTAGAGGTTTTTTGGATAATAATCATGCAATATGACCATGTGATCCCATATAAGTCATGAAATTAAATATTGAGGATCATGAGCTCATTTATTCCACTTACGAGCTAGAGCCTACAAATATTATTAATGCACTTGTATTTGGAAGGTATTTTCTTCTTGGGAACTATTTTATCTCTAGACGGAATATTGGATTCTAGATTATATCTTCTTGTAAGGTCCAAATCTCAACACTTGACAAAAACATTAAATTGAGCTCTTGTTTGAGTACAACTTTGATGTGTATTATACTAAAGGAAAGGAGAATATGGTGGTAATCGTATGGCATAGATTGAATCACAAGGTCATGGCTATTACCCTAGATGCATATTTCAGAAGACACATTCTAGAATAATGTCTAGTATATGAGTGGCATCAAGAGGTTTTCCAATAGTTAGAGCTATAAAGGGAAATTTTATTGGATACACCTTGGATCTATATGATATGTTTGACACTATGGATGCATCTTTATACCTATCCAAGTGTGAAGAAGATGCATACAAAAATTTGATAATTGTACCATTGGACGCAATTGGGGAGAGATGGTATAGATTTGGTTTTGTTTCCCTAGATGTTAGAGGGTCAAGGTTGAGCACCAACATCCATTGATATTTTTGTAGCCTTAAGAAATAGAAAATTCGAAATGAGACACCATTTCCATGAAAATCATTGTTAGTATACATATTTATTTATTTTTTCATGATGCTATCATGATGACAATCAATAATTTGACTAAGGGTATGTACACTTTTCTTTGATGAAGACAAACTATAATTTCATTGTAGTTGAAAATATATTATTATATTACATTATTTGATCACATGAGATTCCCCATGAGATCATCTTTGATTGTGATCCAATACACATATTAAATTTTTGGATTACCTTGCAACAAGCATTCAAAACTTAGCTCGACCTTAGCACTTCATACCATATTGAGATAGATGGCTAAATAGAGAAAGTAAACCAAAAATTGGACATGTTGTATGTCATAGACCACCAACAAAAGTGGGAAGACTGCCTCTAATCAGTGGAGTTCACATACAATAATAGTCATCATAATTCCTTGAGCATGACACTATTTCAAGTGGCATATTATCAACCTTGAAAGATAACACTACGTTGGGACTATTGGGTTTTTTCTTGTTTTAGACCTTAACCTGGTTATAATTGTACTTTAAGATTGCAAGGAATCCAAGGAAATGCTAAACATTATAATGAACACTAATTTAAAATAATATAAGTAACCAATGTTGAACAAGAGTAACATATGAGAGAGGGCCCCTAACTCCTTTGAGCTATGCCAAGCTCAAGTGGTATTCCTTATTATTTTCTCTAAATATTAGATATTGGACAATGCAAAATATGATAAGATGATAATTCATATTCTAATCTTTACAACATGATTATGCACACTAATCACCGTGTTGAGGCCGAAGCTGCTTACATCAGCATCAAGTTTGCAATGTATAGGGGTATTTCTAAGTTATGGATCGAGGGGTGACTCCCTTAACATTGTTATTTGCTTTCTTGGAAATTAGAATCCGAGTTGGACTATCGAGCAGCTTATTGTTGATTCCATCATGATGCTGAGATCTTTTGACAAGACTCATGTCACTCATACCTATAGGGAAGGTAATTCCCTTGCTGATTTTTTTTGCTAATTAGGTTGTCAGTCTTAATAATTTCAAGGTATGGGAGTACTCTTCCCTTCCTGAAAGCGCCAAGCTTTTATTGCGATATGATAGCTAGATTTGGGCTTGTGATTTGGGGTGATCGATTAATTATTACCCTCTTAATTACTACATGTTTTATGGGTTATGTTTTTCCCATTCTTGTGATTAGTTGTAGTCTCACAAGAGTGGTTCGACTCTAGTATCTATTAATGCTATATTTTGAAATGGGTGGAGATAGGAGCAGGATTGAGTCCCTCTCTTGTAGTAAGTGGAAAAACAAGCACAAAATTTGGAGGATTTTGAGACATGGGCATATCACACCCTATTTGGAACGGCTCCATGGTCATGACCTTGAAGCCTTTGTGAATTTTGTGCGCTACATTCATAAATTTTCCACTTATCCAAAAAATCATCATTTGTTATAAACATCATTGTCTTTAGTGGATAGTAGAATAGCAATACATATTTCATAATTTCAATGGTACAAAAGAACACAACTTGGAGTTATCCTACTATGATAAATTTATATTTTACCAATAGCCAATGTTTCCAATGGATTCACAGATCCATTTATAACAAGGAAGTAATCTTTACCATATTATTTGTACTTATACATAGAGGGTACATAATGGAAAAGTGACTAGGTTTTCATAATTGGAACCTCCTCTAGAACATCTCCCTTCACAACCTTGAAGGAGAGAGAGTATCATCGAGATTATTTTTCCACCCTACCACAAACCCAAAGCTTCTTCATGCTACTCCACAAGAGAAGCATGATCCATCATGAAGGATCTAGTTAACTATGGCTAGCATGCATGGATATTTGTGTTATTTGATGTTATTGACAAATGCATTCCTACCAGCTAATTCTTAATAAGAAAATGTGCATCCCAAATGCACAATCCATCAAGTGTGGTAGAAGAATTCAAATATTTAACTATGTAACAATACAAATAATTAGTTTAGCTAAGCATTTCTCTAGTTACAAAAATACTACCTATTTATACATCAGATAGTTTTATAATTAATTTTACTTTTTTTGTATTTCATGTCATACTATTTCAAAGAACAATATCTCTATGTTTGAAAGGTTAATGCATTGATGTACAAATATATAGAGTTTGGTAATTGATTTTATTCATTTAGAAACTATGTTAAGGTTCCCAACTCTTGTGATCATGGAATTCTAACATGTGCATCTTTGATATCGTAGGTTAGGAAAAAAAGGAACAAATAAATATAAGTTAAAAGATTCACTAAATGCATCATTCTACAGTAGTCGTGCATGTTATGGGTCAGTTATAAGATCCAATTATATCATTCTCCTATCATTATTTCTTTAGCAAGAGAATAAATAACTCTGATTATGAAATCATAAAATTCAATGGAAAATGATCAGTTAGTAATTTTTATTTGTATATATTGCTATATAAGTGTGAACCTATGTACACATTATGAGTGTACTTTTATTATACATATATATGAATACACACATGCATAAGTGTAATATGTAAAGTTACACTCATAGGTGTGCATGTGTGCATGTGTGTGTGTGTATGACGACATAGGAAAATTCACCGCCAGCAATTCACCGTCGGAAAATTCACCATCAACAATTCACCACCATGAAAAATTCACCGCCACAGAAAATTAATTGCAAAATTTTAATGCATGAATTTTCTTTGGGGTGAATTTTCCATGGCATGAATTTTCCCACTCTGGTGAATTATTGGCTATAAATTTTCCTAGAGCCATATATGACATGTATATTGTCTAGTCAAAATATTATATAATCATACAGTATCTAGAAAGACTTATTTAACCATATGTGACGGTGAAAACAAAAATATGTGAATCTTATTAAACGAGCTAAATTCTCAATCAATCAATGACTTAATTTAACAATTTCATTTGACAATAAACCTTATACATCTTACAAATTTCAATTTAGACTACATTGTTCAATCTTTCAATTCAAACACTTCAAAATATGCTCATCAAATTCATTTTATTTTCTCTATATACTAAATTCTATTATCTTCAGTCTTCCTCTATACAATGTATATCTGCAACTTAACTTTTTATTCATTTATTCTTCCTCAAGCACGTAGCCTACATCACTCCTACTCTACATATGCTTAATCCATTTTTGGTTTTGTTTCCTGACATTCACTACAACCTACATTATTCATGCAAATGCTAAGATATTTTATTTGGTTTTTATCCTCTACTCTTCTTACCTGGCAACCATTCTTCTTTCCTTTAGCTACTAATCCAAAATCTCACTTTCTCCTCTTTCCACCCCTTCTTCTTTGTTCAGAGAAACTTTTAAATGTTGTTCATTTTTTTTAAAAGAACTTTTGTTCTTCTCTCTATGTTGCAACTTTCTTCCCATCAAATTGATGCATATTCTTTAATTTTAAGAGGAAAATAATATTTTCTTCCCACTTCTTGCATTTATTAAAATTTTATTTTTCCCTCAATATTACGGCCTATCCTTCATTTTATTTTGCATTTTTTTATTTCAATTCAAATCCCCTTTGCTCACTGTTGTGACTCCTCCTATTCCCATGATAGCATGGCATGTTCATCTTATTATCTCCCTAAAACCAATCGACCCCATCTAGATGTTGGTATAAAATATGTCATTTTTCTTTTATTATTATTGATTGGTATTTTAGTCAAATTTCTAATCAAACTAGAAGAAGAGGTTACAAGCATAAAATAAAGATCTTTATTCATGTATTCTTCTAGTGCAATTGTAGATGTTTCACAAGATTTCACTTTGTTTTATTGTCGGAATCATCTGCATGAAAAACCAACCGCAATCAAACCCATTGAACATCACACTAAATGCAAAACTGAAACAAAACCTTGTCACAATGAACACATATTTTTGGTCTATGTTGATTGTGCATGCACCCAAATGCTCCTGCATCATGTGGCCTCTATATTGTCTATCCAAAAGTGTTTATAAGAACACACATTAATCTAAATTACAAATTAAAATAAAACAATTATTTTTGATACAGAGTTATGAATCTAACCTACACAAATAAGTCATATATTCTCATATTTATCCAAAATGAATTCAATAACCCCTTTATTTTCTTATGTGGGACTATAAATTGCACTTTGATTTCATAGAGAAAAAAAATAGTAAATATAGTAAATTACCTGAGATTGAAGTTTTAGTTTCAATGATTCTTTAAACTAGCATATAATTTCCCATTTCTTAATATTTAAATATTGCATATTACAATATTTCATTCAACTTTCAACACCAATGAGCTATTTTTCTAGTGTCATATTTGACACAATAACACCATTTCTATTTTTATGCAATTGTCTTCCCTAAATTCCAAGTAGTTTTACTTCTTATGACATCAAAGAAAATAGCACAACCACAAAATCATTGATCCCATGTCCATAACATTTCCCAAACACAAGATATGATAATGCACCATATACTCTTTATTTCATAAAATTTCAAGTAGAAGGTGTGGACAACATATCATATACCCTTTTTATTTCATAATAATACTCAATCATAAGAGTAAATTTATAGCTACCGAGCATAGGGCGGTTATTGAGGAATTTATGAAGATTGTCATGTCTGTGAATTTTTCCGCGATGAATTGTTGGCGGTGAATTTTCCATCAATGAATTGTTGGGTGAATTTGGCGTATGCCATTGGGAATGGCCTTAGTCCCATCTAAAACATGTTTCCAAGTGGACTACATATGTAATGTGGACCTTGAAACATTATAAAAAAGATGTGGTTTCTAATTTAATATTAAAGTAACCGATCATATGTCAATTTTTTTAAAGAGAGTTAATTGAACCTATATTTAAGATTTTGTAAATTCATAAGTAGTAGTAATAATAACGGTTGGTTTATACTTTTTCTTGTATCCTATTCAATAGTAGGAGTTGTAAATTATGGAAATACTTTTCATAAACTTTTTGCATGGTCAAATTTCAAGAACTTGCGTAATTTAAGGGTTTTACTTAGATCATACTTATGGTAAAGGTGGAGAGAACTACAATAATTAAATGTTATCATAAGTTATGGATTTCCCAGATGCAAAAAACTACACCAATTTAGATGAATATTAATGGATCAAATAATTGTGTGCAATGTCATACAAATCTAATTATATGGAACTACATAATTGTGTACAAGTATTTTCATGCATGTCACCCTCAAAAGGCTAAACACTTCTTCCCGATGAGACTCTCTCCCAACGATATTTTTAGTATTTATCCTGTAATACTCACAAGGAAACAATTGTAATTAGTCCTTTCCAAATTCAAAATATAATCACATTACTACAACATTAATATCTAAAAAAAGGGCTTCAACCTAACTTATATTACTACATATATATCAAATGTATATCATGTTTAACATAATTAATCACTTATCCATAGATCAACATGGTGATTATAGTATTCATATCAACACTTAAACTATATATACAATGTTTATATAATAATGAAAAATTAAGGTTGTGACATATAGATTAGTTAACCTTTTACAAAGCATGTAGAGGATTTTGGAAGGGCAGACAAATGCGAGAACAAATACAAGATCAAGTATAAATTCCCACATATCAACCTAGCACTTTATAGTATTCCTTGACTAACAAACTAACATACACTCCACAAAAAAATGTAGAAAATGTGCATCGAGAGATAAATAAACATCCCACATAATAATATTCAAAAAAATAGAGATAATTTTGAAGCTAGAATAAAGAACTCTTTGTATTATTTCTTCTTGGGATTTATCAATTCTTGCTATACCTTATGTATTTCTCATTACCAAAATTAGGTGAAATTTCCCCCTAAAATTCTCCTAAAAATATGAAATATCCCTTGTCAAATCTGAACCAAAATTTATGTTTTGGTGCTTTAGGAATTTTGTCAAATAGTTGGTAAACAAACCACCTTCCAGCTGATAAATGTCTTATCCTGGTTTTATATGAAGATAAGGATGCATGGAATAGCTTCTAATAGACTAATCTAAACATGTCAATGGATTGCAAATGATAATAGAATGCAATGCAAATGTATTTCTGATTATAATATGACTGAGATCTCACACAAATTTGATGCTACATCAAGATGCCATTATGACAAACAAATTGGCATGCAACCGAAACTTCCTATGATGTTGTTCTGAAACTAAAGTTTGATTACACACATATATCAGTATTTTCAATGCAGGTCACCCTCAATGAGATATGTGATCTATAATTCCAATGAGCTGAAAAAGTTCAGACTTATGAATGTAATTACAATGGACTGCTATGACAACAATTAATGACTAAGACCAGTACAATGTTTCCTCCACTCCTAGACTATGATTTTAAGAAAGCTTTACATGGATTTATGATGCAAACTAAATGCAGATTTAGAACTAAGAATCGAACTTGAAAATGATGCCTTGATGATGTTAATACCCCTTAGCAAATTGTAAATCAAAGAGGCCTTCAAAATCGCATGACTATGGTTGTGCCTCCAAGCATGAAATCGATCCTTCCAAACAAGTGCATTTGTCTTTTGTGATCAGGTGAAAATCCTTGTTTCTAAACGTGCAACAACAACAAGAATGCAAGAAACAACAAAGAATATCTAACACCTCAAGATTGGGCAAAACGTGGAACTTGAACAAAGAAGATGGAATGAAATGATTATACCTTGTCAAGTGATTCTTTGGTTGGCCCTTCGATCTTGATATTGTGTATGCTCCTTGGATGACAAATGAGATTAAAGATGCAAGATGGTTGAAAGTGGATGAGTAGTGGATTCAAGTGCTATGACGAAGGCAAAATGTGCAAGTTGGCTAAGTATGGCTTCAAATAACAAAATGGCAAGAGTTTGGTATCAAATGCATAAGGTCATTAAATGAGAGAAAATGAGAGTATTTATAGAAGAATTTGAATTCTCTAGAGAATTCAATGGTTGAGATTCAGCCAACAAGGCCAAGATGAAGGGTTATGGTGAGTTGAGGACTCACAAGCCCTCACATCTTGCCATGTGGAGGATGAAGTGTACAAAGGATATGATGAGATGGAAGGAGGGTACATGATGTGGAAGAAGGACAAGTACTTTGAAAGTACATTGGAAGAGGAAAAGATTGCCTTAAAAGGAAAATTCTTGTTCCCAAATGCTTGGAAAGTGACATGAGAGGAATTTTAGTATTCCTCAAAAAATCTCCATGGGGAAGAGGAAAGTAGTTGGGAAAATAAATGTGAATTAAAAATTCACGTGCTTGGAAGAATCCCATGGACAAGACAAAGTTTTAAAAAGGGAAGCACTTGTCCACATGTGACTTGATGTGATAAGTCAAAGATTCTAGAAGATGCATGGGAAAAGGGGATTCTAGGAGGAATAAATATGAATTTTAAATTCACACGGGAAAGAGGGTCAATGCTAAGAAAGACAAATGACAAGGTTGACTAAAAAGGCATGCTAAATGTGGCTAATAACTTTGAATAAGGTTGTGCAAACACATGATTAGGAGGATTAATGAAAGATTAAGGAGAAATTGGAAGATGTGAGGATGTGACATTAATTTTTTAATTAATGTGTGCACATCCTAATCCAGAATTAATTAAATTAATCTGGATTAAAAGAGGGTTATGAAGGATTTGACAATGAGAGAGAAAAAGAGAAATTAAAAATTGACCTAAATTCAAAGAGATCACATGACTAAATTAAATAAAGTGATGTATTTATTTAATTTAGGGAGGAAAAAGGTAAAAGTATTTAATTATTGAATTAAATACTTTAGGAACCTTATATAGACAATAAAATATTAATTAGATGAGTGATTTAATTAATACCGATGAAGAGGATGAAATAGATGAGTAAAGGGATGAATAAGGAGACGAGTTTGACTATATGGAAGTGGTCAAATTTGGATGTCTACATCTTCAATAGCTTACTATAGTGATGCCTCTAATGTTGCAATTCAATGTAAGGACATTAGATTAACAAAATCGTCCCCAAAGCAATTCAAATCGATCTTCACAAGGGCGCCAATGTCTTCCAACAAAAATGTCCTTCCTAAGGAAATTCGATAGACCTTCAACTGGAATAATCTTCACCAAGAATTCTGAATTCTTCAATCAAGATGTCTTCAATTTGATTCCTTCAAGAATGTACTCCTTGCTCTCCAAAATTGTGAATGTAATTAACTTAATGATGAACATTGAATATGTCCACCTCTCAAAATGGGAATGGGGCCATCTCCAAACTCTATAAGTCAAGGGATCATCACCTTGATCAGACTGAAAATAATCTTCAACCAAGAGACAAACTCATATGCCAAAACCAAACTCAATTCATGATGCCAAAAGGAATCACAATGCTTTCTTTTATAGCCTTTCTCAACCACCCTAACCAAGGCCGACCTCTAGACAATAATAATATTTTATTTCTTTTATTTTATTTTTTATCATTCTCACATAGACAAGTTGGCCCACTTAATTGTTTTTATAAAATTGATTTGGCATTGTAAGTGGGAATAAAATAATAATAAAATATAATATTTTATTTTATTTTTCATTGAAAATATTTCCCTTTTTTCTCCATTAGCAAAATTCATCAAAATATATTTCTCTTGTCCAAAATATCATTCCCTTACCATGATAACTAGCTCATGGGAATGGAGAATGAGCTAGTTCTCAACTCCATGTTGTCACTCTAAGAATGGGGAAATTACAGTCGTCCCTTCCCAAGATTGCTTGTCCTCAAGCAATCGCAAATTAGGATGTTGCAGTATCTTCTCTCCTTCCCACATTGCATCCTCCAATAGAAAATCTCTCCATCTGATAAGATATTCTCTGATTACCATATTTCACAACTTGTGCTCCCTCATACAACAATGGATTCAAGCTCTAATATAAAAACTTCCTCCTCATTAAGTGGTGGAAGGACTGGAGAAGCAACCACATTTTGTCCCAATGCCTTTTTGAGGCACAATACATGAAAAACATTATGGATCTTGTTGCCTGCTTGTAAGTCAAGCTCATATGCTACCTCCCCAACTCTCCTCACAATCCTATAGGGACCATAAGACCTTGGCTTGGGTTTTTCCGCACCACATCTCTTCAATGGACTCTGTTTATATGGTTGAAAGCACAAGAAAACCAAGTCATCTATCTCAAAATTCCTCTCTACATGGTGTCTATAAACATACATCTTCTGTTGATTCTATGCCCGTTGAATATTATCCTTAAGTACCTTAAGGATGTCTTGAGTATCCTACAATAACTCCTTGGCCTGAGGAGCTCTACTATCATCAAAAGCTAAGTCTATGAAGGATAATGTATCATATCCATACAATGCCCTGAATGGAGACATGCCAATCGACATATGATAGGTGGTATTATAACAATATTCTCCTAAGTACAACCACCTAATCCAAGCACATTGATGCCCTGCAACATAATTTGTAATGTCCCCATTTTTGTAAGCATCATCTTTCAGAGGATTTAGCCTATTCTTGACTCTCGTAGGCTAAGGAGCTTGGTTAAAGGGTCTACTTCGAGCAGTGGTTGGTTTCCATCTTTCCTAGATTCAGTTGATTTGGAGAAATAAGGAGTTTTGTTGAGTTATAATGTTTAATTATTATTAAAGGTAACTTTAATAATAATTATTATTTTATTATTTTATATTTGCACTTTATATTATAAACTGATATATTATTTTAAAAGATTATTCAAGAAGTTTCTAGAAGGAGGCCGACCTCTTGGTGAAAAAAGAATAAATAGGTGAGGCCAGTCATTATTTCGTCATCCAAGAATTGATGTTTGTTTGATGCAATTGTTTGGTGGAGAAGCCAGTTAGGGTTTCAACCATTGGAGGACCTCTGGGGATGAAAACTCTCATTGGTTTTGCAATTTTGAGGTTGTGAGATACCAGTTGATTATTGCTGATTGTGGGCTTTATTCAAAGGTCCAATCTTGTGCTTCATTGAAGAGAATATTTCAGGTGTGGTAGTTGTTGTATTACTGCCCTAGTTGAGTTGATTGTAGAAGCTGAGGTATTGTTGCAAATTTAATGGTCTTCGACCAAATTTGGAGAAAACGATTGTATTCAGCGTGTTTGAGGAGCTAAGTATTTATTTGCAATAGTTGATGTATTATTGCAAATTTAAATAAAATCTTATATTAATGCAATAGTTGTTTTATTATTGCATTATTTTATTATTGGGTTGAAACTGTATATCTTCAAAATAAAGTTTATTATTCTTGAGTAATTATTCCGAGTAATATTTATAAGGGGCAAAGTAACTCTTGGGTAAATATTGAAGAAAATAAATATATTTCCAAGAGTGAACTATTATTGACGCATATAGGAAAATAATAATTTCCTTGTCGAGTGATTCTGAATATTATATTGGGCCGCTACAGCATAAGGGCTTATATTATAAGTTGCCCGATATATCATACTCTTGGGAGTAAAGGAAAATAATAAATTTCCTTGTGAAGCGATTAAGAGGAATTTCCAATATTATATTCCCATGATTGTGTGCACCATAACAAGGAAGCCGTCCCATTTGTTTTTAAAAGTATATGAAGGCGAGTTTAAAATAATCATGAGCTTCAACATTATTTTCCTCACAGCAAAGCAAAGGAAGAACGATTATTTTACTATTCAGGATTTAAGAAAATTTCCCGTTAGCTGATAGATACACACAAGGTAATGAATGTGATTCGACAAAGGCAATCAATCGACATAGGTGTAGTGCTTTGCTAAAGTTGTGGTTGAGTCACAGAGAGTTGTTTGCTGCCGTGGCTAATCGAGTTTGGGTCTGGAGTAATTTACCAAGCCATCATTGTCGTCTGCTCAACAAGTATTTTCTTATCGGTCTTCCACCACCCAAAGGCGCCTATCATTCAATTCTCATTTTTATGGTATAAGACATGGCTTCAAGTCTTTGGGAAGCTTGAATTAGCGTCATTCATCAGGGAACCTGGGTGCACACTTTGATTACTCATTGGTACGGGAGCAACTTGTGCGTCTATCATTGACCAGAAGACCAGAAGACGTCATTGCTGGCTGAGACGACTGGAGAATTACATTCTTCAGCAAACATCAACTTCAGGTTCCATATCTATGTTCCTACATTCTACTTGTCTTTACCTCTAGTGCTCATTACAGCCTTGTGAGTTGCATATTCGGTATCATATTTGCATTATCAACTACCAGCAACATTCTAGGTTCTCTTACGTGAATTAAGATTGTCATACAGCTATTATCTTGCATTTCATTTCACCAATTAGTGAAGCATGATTATTGTAGACATATTGTGATTACATTGATCTTGTATCTTGAGTTCATTGTAATTTTGTATTGCGCTTTATTATATTGTTGTATGATTCTGAGTTGTAAAAGTTACAAGTCATTCAAATGATTATTAGAATGCAAGACAAGTGTTTGATTTAATGTCTCTTGTTGTAATTGATCTTAAAAAGTCAGTAATGTATTGCATTGCTTGAAGTGCATTACCTAGTTTAGTTTCTTTAATGCATTTGATCATCATCCAAACAAGAAACATAAACATAAAGCAAATACCAGGAAGAAAATTCAGTCATAATCAAACTGTTTGACAAAATGTTTACATGTGTCAAACTGTGAAATCGAGAACTATTGTCTACATTCGGCAAGGACCATTACATAATTGTGAAGATAACCCTCAACACACTTACTGACAATCTCATTCTTTCCATCTGTTTGAGGGTGATAACTGGTGCTCGATTTCAACTCTATACTCACCAATCGGAAAAGCTCTTGCAAAAAAGCACTAAGAAATTTTCTATCTTGATCATTGACTATGTTCTTAGGAAGGCCATGCAAACAAAACACTTCTCGAAAGAACAACTCTACCACCTATATCTAGCTGAATAATCAGATGGTATAACATAGAAGTGTGCATATTTGGTCAACCTATCAACAACCACGAATATGTAATCTCATCCCAGAACCTTCAGAAGACCCGTAATGAAATCCATAGATATACTCTCCCACTTTTGCTCTGGAATAGGCAATCGTTGTAGAATTCCTGCTGGGAAAGTATGCTCAGACTTATTCTGCTGACAAGTTAAACACTCTCTAACATGTTGCATGACATCATCCTTGAGACCCTTCCATGGGAATCTCTCTCTGACCTGTCGATAGGTTTTAAAGAAACCTGGATGCCCTGCTATAGGTGTGTCATGAATGGCTCGTAATATCTATTGTTTAAGCTTAGACTCGGGTAATAGAAATATCATGTCCTTATAATAGATCACATCATCAACCACCCTGTATCTATCATCCTGAATCTATCCATCCATGATCGCGCATGCAAATGTGGACTTGGAATACTCAACTAAAATTTGAGACTTCCAATCTATTGACATATCACTCAAAGAGCAAAGGGTAGGTCTCCTAGAAAGTGCATCGAAAACAACATTCTTCTTTCCCTTAACATACTCAATATAAAAATCATAGGCATGTATCTTGCTAACCCATTTTTGTTGCCACTCATTAAGGTCCTTCTGCTCTAAGAAGTATCTCAAACTATTGTGGTTCATCCTAACCACAAATTTTCCACCCACTAAGTACTGTCTAAACTTGGCCAACGCATGCATGATGGCCAACATCCCCTTATTGTAGGTGGATTATAAACTCTCTGCACCCCATAGTTTCTTACTCTCATATGCAATGGGATGACAATTTTGCATCAATACAGATCCTATGCCCTCCCCTGAAGCATCACACTCAAGAACAAAATGTTGTGTAAAATCAGGTAATGCCAATACAAGACAAGAACTCAACATCTTTGAGCAGATCAAATATTACTTGTGCCTCATCTATCCAACTGAATGCCCCCTTCTTGGTGAGATCTGTAAGAGGTGTTTCCAATTGAGAAAACCCCTTAACTAATCTCTTGTAGTAACTACATAGTCCCAAGAAACCTCTCAAGTCTGAAACGTTCCTTGGTGGTGGCCAATCTAGTATAGCACAGATCTTCTCTTGATGAACCTGTACATCATTAGCCCCAATCACATGGCCCAAATAGAGAATCACCTGCATTCCAAACTCACACTTGGACACCTTAACAAACAATGACTGAGCCTCCATGATACCAAGCACCTCATCCAAATGTCTAAGATGCTCCTCCCAAGATTTGTTGTATATCAAGATCTTATCAAAGAATACCAAGACAAACTTACGTAATTTCCTATTAAATATATGATTCATGCAAGACTGGAATGTAGAAGGTGCGTTAGTTGGTCCAAATGGCATAACAAGAAACTCATAGTGTCCAAAGTGGCATATAAATGTTGTCTTGTGAACATCCTCTACTTAGACATGAATCTGATGATATCCTAATCTAAGATCGATCTTGTAGAAATACATGGCCCCGTGTAACTCATCTAGCAGCTCATCAATCTTGGGTATAGGGTACCTATTTTTTATAGTCTTTTTGTTCAAGGCCCTGTAATCAATGCACATCTGCAAGGTCCCATCCTTCTTCTTTACCAGAACTTCTAAAGAAGCAAAGGGACTAGATGGAGTTTTGATATGTCCCATCTCAATAAGCTCCTTAATTGTTTTCTCTATCTCCTCCTTGAAGTGCCTAGGATGTCTATAGTGTGTAGTAATGATGGGATTAGAGCCCTCCTCCAACTCTATACCATGCTCAAATCCCTGGTTAGGAGGTAAACTAGGAGGTATGTCACTAAACACAATATTACACTTATCCAGAACCCTCTGAATATACACATGGTAATGAGGTGTATCACCAAAAGGAGATTTAGATGAAATGAAGTACTGAGTTTCCCATGCCACATCTCCATGCCTGAATAATGTCTCCATCCTCCTAGCTGAAACCACTCTAGGCTTCTCATCTGACAAAGCCTTCAACACAATTTTCCTCCTATCTGCCATGAACTCTAACTCCATTATCTAAAAATCTTGAACATACCTCCCAAGAGACTGAAGCCACTGGATTCCTAGCACCACATCTATCTCACCTAAACCAAGCACATAGAAGTCACCTGTCTATGTGTAATCACCCATATGTATGCTTAGTTGTGAGACCTTCCTGGTACAACTCATGCCAAACCTATCAGCCATTGTGAACTAAAATCCTGGAAATTCCTCTACATGAAGACCTCTCCTAGCCACCAATCCCTCACCAATAAAATTATGCGTGGCTCCACTATCAACTAAGCATACAACTCGTTGGCCATTAAGAACTCCTTTCACATGAAAGGAATGATATCGTGGAACCCCTGAAAGTGAAGGAATGGTAACCTGCTAAGTATCATCATGATCCTTAGGCTCGATATGAGGCTAATCCTCATACTCCTCCTCACTCTCTGAATCTATATTAGGGATCTCCTCATCATTTAAATCAGATATGACCTCAATAAGATGTGCCTTTCCCTTCCCAAGGAATCTATGTCCAGGCTCCCATGGTTTTTTGCAAGTGAAACACAACTTCTTCCTCCTGAGCTCATTCCTCTCGTCATTGATTTTTGAAGAAGGTGTAACCTTGGGCCTATTGAATGATTTCTGATTTGACTTGAAATTCTTGAAACTCTTCTTAACAAGCTGCAATGGATTAGGTGTAGTCTCAAGGTCTAAATCAAGTTGAATAGCCTCCTGTAATGTGTTAGGCTTAAGTGCCTTAACTATGCCTTTCAACCTATCATTAAGGCCCTCAATAAACAACATCACCACTCTCCTCTTGGTCATATCAGGAATCATGACAATAGTCTTCTAGAATTCTTCTATGTATGTCTCCATGTGTCCACTCTATTTAAGCTATGCCAATTCCCTATAATACACTTCCATGTCCTTCATGTCAAACCGTGCTATCAACCTCCTATTGAATTCATCATAGGAATTAATCAATCCATGGTTTTAAGTAACCAAACCATGATGCCACCAATCATATGCAATGCCCTCTAAGTGCATGGTTGCAAATTTGATTGCATCATCCTCCACCATAGGCCGAAAGTCAAGAAGGTATCCAACTTGTGAATCCAAGCTCTTGTTGTGATCTTTCTACTACCATCAAATGTTGGAAGTGTGAGCTTACTTGTGGTATGTTTTAGGTCCTTGTTTTGGTTCCTTGGCCTCCTATCTTGCTTTGTTCTATTGTGCTCCCTCATTTGACTCATGTATCGGTCAAAGTTCAAATGCTCCTTTACTTGTCATGGTAGCAAATCCCATTCATCATGCATTGTCATGACATTATCAGTGAATGATGCATCTTCATTTACTTCAGCAATCTCTCTTCTTATGGTTCATTCCTCAAAAATGTAGGTTGCAAAGGTCTATCGGTGGTACGTGTAGGTGCTCTTTGTGACCTTGGATTCCCAACAATACTTTCATTGTCTTCATACCCACGATTTTTCCTTCTAGGATTATTCATTTGTTGTATAATTGTTGTAAGTTGCTACAAAATATCTGCCACATGTTTTTGCCTTGCTGCAAGACCTCTCATGATTTCTCTTGCTTATCTTTCTTCATTATTGGCTTCATGTCTTGGGGAACTACCACCATCTCTATCTCCCATAATGTCATGCTGTATTTCTGCAATTGTATTTGCTTATTGTTCTGCTCTTCTACGAGTGTAGTACCTATGTGGACCAACCTTGTGTGGTTGCATATGATAAATCTAACCCTCCAGGCTGGCAGGATCAAAGCTCTAATACCACTAAAATATTCCTTGTCAAATATGAACCAATTTTTTTGTTTTGGTGCTTTAGGAATTTTTTCAAACAATTGGCAAACAAACCACCTTCCAGCTAATAAATGTCTTCTCCTTTTGTTTTCATTTTATATGAAGATAAATATGCATGGAATAGCTTCTAATAGACTAATCTAAACATGTCAATGGATTGAAAATGATAATAGAATGCAATGTAAATGTATTTCTGATTATAATATGACTGAGATCTCACACAAATCTGATGCTACAGTAAGATTCCATTATGACAAAAAAATTGGCATGCAACCTAAACTTCCTATGATGTTCTGAAACTGAAGTTTGATTACACACATATATCAATATTTTTAATGTAGGTCACCCTTAATGAGATATGTGATTTATAATGCCAATGAGCTGAAAAAGTTCAGACTTATGAATGTAATTACAATGGGCTGCTATGGCAGTGATTAATGACTAAGACCAATGCAATGTTTCCTCCACTCCTAGACTATGATTTTAAGCAAGCTTTACATGGATTTATGATGCAAACTAAACGCAGATTTAGAATTGAGAATGGAACCTAAAAATGATGCCTTGATGATGTTAATGCCCCTTGGAAAACTATAAATTGAAGAGGCCTTCAAAATCGCATGACTATGGTTGTGCCTCCAAGCACGAAATCGATCCTTCCAAGCAAGTGCATTTGTATTCAATAGTTGACTATAGTGATGCCTCTAATACTACAAATCAATGCAATAACATTCTCAACAAAATTTTCCCCAAAGCAATGCAAATTGACCTTCACAAGGGCACCAATTTCTTCCAACAAAAACGTCCTTCCTAAGGAAATTTGATAGACCTTCAACTAGAATAATCCTCACCAAGAATTCTGAATTCTTCAATCAAGATGTCTTCAATTTGATTCCTTCAAGAATGTACTCCTTGCTCTCCAAAATTGTGAATGCAATTAACTTAATGATGAACATTGAATATTTCCACCTCTCAAAATGGGAATGGGGCCATATCCAAAACCTATAAGTCAAGGGATCATCACCTTAATCAGACTGAAAATAATCTTCATCCAAGAGACAAACTCAAATTCCAAAACCAAACTCAATTCATGATGCCAAAAAGAATCACAATGCTTTCTTTTATAGCCTTTCTCTAGCCGCCCTAACCAAGGTTGACCTCTAGACAATAATAATATTTTATTTTTTTATCATTCTCACATGAGAAAAGTTGGACCACTTAATTATTTTTATAAAATTGATTTGGCATTGTAAGTGGGAATAAAATAGTAATAAAATAAAAAAATATTATATTTTATTTTTCATTGAAAATATTTCCCTTTTTCCTCCATTAGCAAAATTCATCAAAATATATTTCTCTTGGCCAAAATATCATTCCCCTACCATGATAACTAGCTCACGACAATGGAGAATGAGCTAGTTCTCAACTCCATGTTGTCACTCCTAGAATGAGGACATTACAAAATATATGAGAAGATTATATTTATTGAAGGTGACAATTCCCATATCATGTGAATAATTAGCACTTGTCACCCTCTCATACAATATGAAGTGTTAAATAGTATCATTCAAATAAAAATTCATGTGACCCTACTTCTCTATTCTAAGTGATTTTCCTCCTAGTAGAGGATCCTACACAAGGAATAAAGAGCCAAGGAATCCATTTTGTACATCCATAGCTCAACACATCATTCACCACCTACAAAAATATTGAAATGCAACCTATAATATCATATCCTTCAAGATCAACTTTATCTAATGCACCCAATATCAATTAAGCATGTCAAGTCAAAGTAATATTAAATCAAAGAGATGTTGAAGTTAGTCTATGGGAAAAGAATGTAATAGTTTTCATTCATTCAATCTTCCAACCACTGATACTTCAAATATCAAAATATGGCTTCATTAAATTCCTTCATCATCTTATGAAGCTCCAAGTTGATCCTTTCTATTAGGATGAGTCTCATAAATCCTATTTTCCAAGAGGAGTATCGTTTAGCCCTCCTTGAAGGGTTATCCCAAATGATATGACTCACATCTAGCATCATGTTGCAAATTATCCCAAGGATGAAAAATAGGGCACTAACTATATGGCTACCTTCTCTAATGGTATCAAATACCATGGAAAAGGCTAAGTCCCATCTAGGGAACAAAAAATAGCCACTTTCTCTTACAAGCCTCCTGGCTTGTACAAGGGTGATCTAATCAATTCTTAAGTTTAAAATTGAATTTTCCCTTCATCATAAAGATCATAAATATGTAACTTACTATTTGACCTAATCATCATTTTTCACTATCCTCTTTATCTTAAATAAAAAATATTTAGAATTCATTAATCTAGATAAAATTATCATCACTTATGAAGACCTCACATACCTTGGTTCTAACATCCTATACTACCTCTCCTCTTCCCAATTCACTTAACAATGTCATGGAATCTAGAGAACTTGACTTAACTTTCCAATTATCCTCTAGGGATTTGACTTATTCATTGATATTTTCATTTGTGAGAGAATTCCACCCACATTAAATTGCCCCTTGCGAAGGCTGAGAAGCTTTTGTTGTATATTGCAGACCTAAGGGTCCTTTAACCATTACCATTTTTTCCTTTTTCTTGGGTGGTTTTCATATCCAACCCTTATAGGTTAGCCTCTGATCTGTTAGTGTAGTATTAAGTTTTAAGCTTAGTTAATTTCTAGGGTGGTTTTTTCCCGTATTGGGTAGTTGTTCACCCATCACATTTTTCATGCCTTTAAAAGGTTGTACATTATGTATTTTATTTCATCTCAATTTATTCACTCTTTGGTGAAATAGCATGTTGCTTCTCTCATATTTGTGAAGGTTTATTTTGCAGATGGTGATCCTGGGCGTGTTGGTTTCCACCAACATGGTATCAAAGCTACCTATTTTTCCCTCCTTCCATTGAGATTTTTCATCAAAGTTTGAGATCATTTATTTGTTAAAGATTTTTTTTGGCATTTGAAATTTTTTAAATTTCAAAATTGCCTTAATTCCATTTTTTCCTGTTGAATCTGCAAGAGACTTGCAATTGCAAGCCACAATTCTTCATTGGCCGGCACAATTGGAGTCTTGGCAAGGATGCTTCATTATTTGTAGACCATCAAGGTTTGTAGCTAGTGCATTTGAATCTGATCACAGTGCTTTCATTGCCGTTTCTCTATAGGATTTGGCATTTAAAGACAACAGAGGCGTATGTAAAACTGCCATTTAATTGGTATGATTTAAATATGCATGGAGGCTTCAAATTTGTGCAGGGCATGATTTAATATGCAGTGGAAAATTCAATTGAAGAGTGTGTTGAGGGAAATAGCCCACATTTGAAGTTGGAGGAGGCCCACAATCTATAGGTTGTTTCATCTTCTTAGCCATGAATCACCTATGTGAATTCTTTGCACGTAAAATCATGTTGTGAATTTCCTCTGTGGCGTCAATTCAAGATGTGGGCAGCAATTATGTTTTGGAGGCCATGGGGTTAGTTTGAAGGATCGTTTCTTCACTGGAGGCTATACATTTTTTTGAAACTTTATATTTTATAAAGTTTCCCCTAAATATTTAGGGTTTCAATACTACATAGTGAAGAGGAAGTCGGCCCAGGTTTCTTGAAGTTGTTTTGAATGCGAACAATTATCCCACATTGGTGAGATATTGGTCATAAACAACCCTTCTTATTTTCCAGCGCTCTCATTGTTGCATGAGCTAAGGGTCACAGTGATGTGCTTCATGTGGTGGTTTGTGTTTGGCAATTATGTCGATTATTGTGCCCTAAAGATCATCGTGCTTGAATGGTATAATTTTTGCACCAAATCAATTTTTTTAATCTTATAATTCTATTTTGGAAGTTTTTATACTTGTGAAAGCACTATCTTTGAAAATTTTGAAGAATTCAGTTATAATGGTTTCTTTGGAGAAAGGGAAATTTAAGCAATGTATTTATTTTATTCTCACTCATCTTGGTGAGAAAAATCTATTGCCATATTTGTATAATGAAGTTCCTATTCAGGGCACACCTTGTGGGTATATGATTTGGAAAGGATATAGAGCTAGAGTCTTTAGAGTTATTTTTTAGCATATAAATGATGATGACCTTTTGGATTCACTTGTTCATTTTGAGTGCCCTTATGCTCTTTATACTTACATGCGAGAATCATATGGAGATTATGATACTTTGCCATCTCTTAATGGCCCTCTTTCCAATACCAATGTGCCTCCTTATTATTTAGAGAAGATAAACCATGCTTGTGATCCTTTGGAGGTTTTTGAGACTTCAGATGAGGTTGCAGTTGCTTCAGAAGTTATTTATTCTTTGTGAGAGATAGTTGATCCACCTTCATTAAGCACTTCCATCATTCCTAAGCAACAGGATTATCATTGTCTTCTTGATTGGGTTTTGTATTTGTCGAACATTGGTTCATTGTTTGTGGAATCTCATATTTCAAACTTGGAAGACACATTTGAAGGATTAATTTTCCTATTTGATGATAGTTGTGGTACAACTATTGTCACTCCATCTCTGTCTTTGGAGAATGTTCAAAATCGATTTCCAATGGTACCTTGTTTTTCACCTTCTATTGTGATTAGGCATGTTCTTGATTGGTTCGTGGCATCATCTTCCTAGGTCTTGGCGACACATGAGCGGATTTTAGAGACAATATCATCCTACATTTGGATTTCACTTGCTAATTCCTATCCAGAATGGGAAGCATTCCTAAATTTGTACTTGGTTTTGTTTCTTCCAAAAGGGAGACAAGTTGTTTGTCAACATTGGATCATGTTTTGTCTTTAGGCACTTACCATTTTTGCAGGTGATTAAACATTGTGAGGGGGCTACATAGTCTCTCTCTTTCCCTCTTATGGAGGGGCTATTGATTGTATATACATGATGTATGTAGTCCTTGGGGGGTGTTATTGAGTCCTCCATCCATGCATCTTGTTTTTCTTTTCTCTCTTTTGGAGATGGGTTTTTCCCACAGGATTTTTCTCCTTTTCTCCGTTTGTGAGAGATTTCATTGTGTTGCATAGCAGTTGTGCATGGGTACCTAACATGACCTTGTAGTCAGGACCCATCTTGCATTTTCTTTTTGCATAATAATCTCCCTAAGTTTGCAATTAAGGGGGGTGTTAGTGTAGTATTAAGTTTTAAACTTAGTTAATTTCTAGGGTGGTTTTTTCCTGTATTGGGTAGTTGTTCACCCATCATATTTTTCATGCCTTCAAAATGTTGTACATTATGTATTTTATTTCATCTTAATTTATTTACTCTCTAGTGAAATAGCATTTTGCTTCTCTTGTATTTGTGAAGGATTATTTTGCAGATGGTGATCCTGGGCTCGGTGGTTTCCACCAACATGATCCTCTCACTTGATGAATTGCACTTCCTAAATTTATTGTGGGAGATTTTGGATTTTGAATTTCTATATATTCACAAAAATTATCTCAATTGTTGAGTAAAGTTGTCATTTTGTGAGGAGGATCCTTAAGATCTAGAATAAATTCCTTAAAACCATTAGGGTTAGCCTCCATATACTTATTCTCAACAAGCTTATTCCAAAACCATCTACTTTTCCTTTCTTTTTTCTCATCCATGTGTTTACATATCTTGATGAGTTCTTTCAATTCATCGTATTGATGCCCAAATCCAATAAGGCCTACATCTTGCCTCATATTTCTGATAAAATATTTAGGGTCATATCTTCTTTGTGTAGAAAATTTCATGCTCACTTGGTTTCTAATATCTACCATTCTTTCATGTCTCTGTAGACCAATAATTTTTAATTCACTAATCCTAGCATGGGAAGGAAGTACATTTTCCTTTCATGTAGCTTTAAGTGAATAATTTATTGCATTCATATATCAAAAGGCTCCTAGGCAAGCAATTCTAGCTAGGACTTTGGAAGGTAGATTATGTGGCATGTCAATGCATCCAAACAGGAAAATTGTGGTTTATCCATAATGAAAGAGCCACTTTCCATAATTATGCAATCCTTTGACAAAGGTTTGGTTTTCCATAGATCTAAGGAATTTCTACAAATCAAGTGTGGCCCTAGGTCTTTCAATACCTAGCTAATTCAATACAACAATTTTGAATAAATCTTCAAAGATACAAAAAAGAAGCCTAGGGTCATACTCATCCAAGTGAATAGTCTATAGTTACACAAGATAAAAGGATTCTTTCTTATGCATAGAACTGTTAGGATAGGTGGCATTATAATTGCTATCCTAAGTTGATAATTGTGTGTCTCCACATCCTTTGGAAAGTGTTCTAGAGGACACGAATGGAAAAATATTTATTATTTATTTTCATATGACAAATTGTAATTACATTCATAGAGGTGTACCCACTACGGTGACAGTTATAGAGCATCCTGGGAGCATATCCCTTTTTGGCGTCCAACTTCTAGGTGGGGACCACCTAGAAGTACATGCTCTTGCATGTTATTTGCATGTTATCTTAGGTTGGGCGCCCAAGTTTGTATGTTTTGGGTTTGATCCATTGGAGTTGTCAGAGTTATGGAGCACTGTTATGGAGCACTCGATATTGACCAATTCCATTGGCTATGGGTTAGGTGCCCATGTGAAGGAGATGCGAGCATTTAATATTTTTAACCTTGTTTTTAGGTTGTCCACTAAGGGAGGTGGGTTTTCTAGGTGGTTTTACTTGTTTCAAAATGCCATATGTGTTATTCTCTCCCACAAACTTCTATATATTGGAGCATTGAGATGGTGGTTTCATGAGTTTGTTTGTAGGTTGTCAAAGTAACAAAGTGCTACCAAAATTAAAAGAGGATTGTTGTATTGATGTACTTCCTTGAAGATTAATACAAACATTGCATCTCTTTGGGTGTGTAGTTTTTTCCCGCAATGGTTTCGCCACATATATCTTGTGTCACTTGTGATTCTTGACATGTGGTATTGCTGGTTTTTCTTTCACTGTTGCAATTGCTAATCACATATCATAATATTGGTAATCTTGAATACATAATTTCATATTTGCAACCACATATTTAAGTTCATGTTGCCGCAAGTTTTACCTTGGATTTCCAACATTTGGTATCAGAGCTAATGGTTTTGTTGAGAGAGGGACTCCTTTCTCTTAAGTGCTGGAGCTTTTTTGGTTGTAGTGGGATCTTATGTATTGTGGGTTTTGTAGATTTGTGAAGAATATTGAAAACTATGGCTTCTACCTCCCATATAGATATTGATAAATTTAATGGCACTGGTTACGAGATGTGGAAGTTGAAGATGGAGGATCTCCTTGAAGAGAGAGATCATTGGTTGGTACTTTCAATTGAAAATGAACCAGAATCAATGCCTGATGAAGATTGGAAGAAGATGGACAAGAAGGAATGGGGAACCATTCAACCGTGTCTTGCATATTTTGTCCTCCTGAATGTTTCAGAAGAATATACCGTATACAAGTTGTGGAGGAGGATAGGTGAAATTTACCAAACTAAAAGCCTAACAAATAAATTATATCTCAAAACACGTTTATATTCTTTGAAAATTAAGGATGGTGATTTTATTGCAAAACATTTAAATGCTTTTAATATGATTATAAGTTAGCTTGCATATGTAGATGTTAGATAGAAGAAGAGGATAAATGTATATTGTTTCTTTGTTCTTTACCTAAATCTTGGGAAAATCTAATTGTTGTCATAAGTGGTGATGGTATAAAATTGAAGATGGATAGTCACACTGCTATACTTCTTTTAGAATAGATGAGAAGAAATTCCATGAATGTGGGCTCCCAAGATGCCTTGCATGTGTGATGAAGGTCCAAAGAAAAAGGTGGGCCTAAAGGGGACAAAAAGAGATACAAGTCTAAAAGATGTTCTTAAACCCCCAAGAAGAGTAGACTAAAGTGTTAGAATTGTGGTAGGAGAGGACATGTAAATGAGTGCAGAAACAAGAAAAAGAATTCAGATACTTCCACAAAAAAGTCCTCAAAAGATGGTAATTTTGATGCTTTGTTTATTTTTGCTAACACTCTTAGTAATGATTCTTGGCTTATTGGTTCAGGTTGCTCCTACCATATGACTCCTCACAAGGAGTGGTTTACTTCATATTCAAATTATGATGGGGGAGAAGTTTTCCTTGGTGATAACAACAAAAAGAAGATTGTTGGTAAGGGAAAGGTAAAATTGTGTTTCAATGATGGAAAGGTTAAAACCCTTGATAATGTTTTACATATTCTAGGACTTGCAAAAAAATTTACTTTCAGTATCCAAGTTGAATGATTTTAGAATACATGTGACATTTGACAAGTCTGATTGTAGGTTGGTAAGAGGGTGTTTGGTGATTTCTAAAGGATTTCGTATTGGGACTTTGTTTAGGCTTAATGCCTGCATTTTTTGTAACTTTTCCAATGTAACTGACACTAAAAATGCATGTATGTTGTGGCACCATAGATCAGGTCGCATAAGTGAAAAGGATCTTAAGACCATTTTCAATAAAAATTTAATTGATGGTATTTATGATTATTCTGTTGGCAAAAATGATTTTTGTGAGCATTGTGTGTTTGGTAAATAAAGTAGATCATCATTTCCCAATGGAACTAATAAAGCTAAGATATTATTAAACATCATTCACTTGGATGTGTTTAAACCAGTGGATGTTGATTCTTTTGGAAAATCTCGTTATTATGTTAGTTTCATTGATGATGTCTCAAGATACACCTAGATTTATTTTATGCATGCAAAATATAAGTTTTTCACTAAGTTTAAGGAATTAAAGCCTTATTTGAGAAGCAAATGGATTATAAGATGAGGGTGTTGAGATTTGAAAATGGGGCAAATATTATTCTAAGGAATTTGATGAGTTCTATAAGCATGTAGGTATTGTTCAACAAAAGACTACACCATATACACCTCAAAAAAATGGGGTAGAAACAAAATGAATTGAACCTTGATGGAAAGAGATAGGAGAATGTTGAACAGTGCTATAGTTGATAGATTCATTTGGTAAAAATTTGTAAGTATTGCATGCAATTTGGTTGATAGATCTCCTTGTTCAACTCTTGTTGATAAAACTCCCTATAAAGTGTGGATAGGTAGAAATTCTTATGTTTCACATTTAAGGGTCTTTAGTTGCGAGGTTTTTGTTCATGTGCCTCAAGAGAAGCATTCTAAATTGGATCCAAAATCATATAAATGCATCTTTGTT